>CM038233.1:56705405-57208726 GCA_021442155.1 Cymbidium sinense | reverse complement strand
TTTTTAATGAATTTGGTGTTGATTTGATATGATTTGGCTCAAGTTGACCAATTTAAGTCAAAATGGGTCAACTTGGGTCAACTTGACTAATTGGTCAAATTGGGTCAAACCATGGGTTAGGTCATGTTCAAATGATCATTTGTAGCCTATGGGTGTCATTGGTTTGGTTCAATTTGATTTATATTTGATTTTAGTTCATTTGAGTTCACTTAGGTCAAATGGGTCAAGTTGACCAATTTGACCCATTTGACCTAATTGGGTTAAGTCATGGGTTGGTTTAGGCTTAGTTGATCATTTGAAATGTATTGCAATCTTTGGTTTCAATAAATTTTGGTTTGGTTTAATTTCAAGTTGATTTGGCTTCTTAGGTCAAGTTGGGTTCATGGTCAGTTGGGCTATGTTGGGTCTAGTTGGCCAATTGAGGCTTTGGTCAAGATCAACAAGTGATTTAGAATTAATTTGACCCATTGGTTGTAATTAATTTAGCTTAGATCAAGATTTTACCCATTTTGACTTTTTAGGTGAACTTGGGTCAACTTGGGTCAAGTGGCCAATTAGGCTAGGTTTGGCTCAAATATTGATTTGGTCATGTTCAATCATTAATTATGAACTAGTTTAGATTAATGGTTTCAATCAATTTGGCCTATGGTGGATTTTGGCTAGTTTGGGTTTCATTTGGGTTAAGTGTTGACATGGTCAAAGGCTAGGTTTGACTTGGTTTGACCCAATTTGAGTGATTGATCATCTTAGGATGATTGTTGCTCACAATGTGAGGCTTAGATGGGCTTAGTTCAATCTAATTTAGGGTGGATTAGATTCTGGCTCAAAAAAGTGCTTTAGGTCACTTTCGGTCAAGTGAGACTAAATGGATCAATTAACTTGATCAAGGCTTGATTCAAGTTTGGTTAAACTCACATATGGACTTATGATTGAAATATAAATTCAATTGCAAGTGATTTGGAGTCAAATGGGTTTTGATTCATTTCACAATTTTAAGTCAAAAGGTGAATATGGGATTGACTTGGGTTAGTTTGATTTTGGTTTGATGATTGAAGTTTATGTTTATATTTGGGTTTATGATTGAAGGATTGATTGTTTGAAGAGAAAATCCAAAGGTTTGGATTGATTTAAGAATGATTTGGCTAAGTTCAAGAATTTGACTTGAAAGGGTATAGCTTTAGGTTAGATTTGGACTTGAGTTTTGAATTTAGTTTGGTCATTTGAATTTATATTTCATTTATATTTGTGAATATAAATTAGAATATAAATGGGTTATGAGAAAATCTTTTGAATTTGGAGTGATTTGAATTGAATTTGAGCTAAGTCCATAAGCTGAAATTAAAGGCCTAGGAAAATTTTGGATTTATAATTGATCATAGATTTCAAGCATTTGGAATTGATTCATGATTTGGATTTTAGAATTGATTTAATGATTTGAGAAAATTAATTGGGTTGGAATTAATTTAAGGTTTGATTTGGAGTTGATTTGAAATTGAGAAAATCAATTAAGTTGAAACTGATTTGAGATTAAAGTTGATTTGAATTTGAAGTTGATTTGGATTTCAAGTTGATTTGAGTTTGAAGTTTGATTTGAATTTGAAGTTTGACTTGAAAGAAGGAAGTAAGGACTTGGTTCAAGCTATAGGTCAGGCATGTTTTCCTAATACCCCTAAGGCATAGCCTATTCCTTATGACTAACTCTTCTAAGTCTCTAGGGTTAGGTTAAGTGTTCACCTAATCACTAGAAGTGTCTTAAGACTAAGAAACTCTTAATGTCTAAGGAAGTCCTATGTCTAAGATGGAGAAGTTGAGAGCTCTCTCCAAAAGCGAGGTCAACATGTCTAAGAAGAACGTCAAGGTCGATGAAGTTGAAAGCTCACTCCAAAAGTGAAGTGAACAATACCTAAATTTATTAAGTGTGGGTTCAATTTGAAAAATCAATCCAAAGTAACAATTCAAGTCAAAAAAGGGTCTAATCTAGTTCTTTTCCAACAATGTAGATATATCAGCCTAGTTCTTCCTTTACTCGTTCAGTTAGCTTCCACCTTGTCTTTTGGAAATTTGATCTTTCCTTTGGGAGTGGATTTGGCCTTGATTAGCCATTCACCGCCCTGATCTGGATTTTGGACTTGGGTTTGAGAACCTCAAAGTCACATGTGAGGGACCAACCCTCACCACTATTAGAAAAGAGGAGGTGGTAGGCAAGAAGCCACTTCTTCATTTCGATGTGCAGTCTAGTTCTGAGTTTTCCTCTCTAAAGAGGAAGGTCATTATGGTTCCTACACCCCTGTTAGTGTTAGTACCAGTGTCAGTGTCAGTGCTAGTATAGCTTGTTTCCCTTGCTACAATTTTAGTGAGGGCTAGGACCACCTATATTGTTCTCCGCCTCAAGGGGAGGCTATCTTAGCCTCTGAGATAATTTCTTCCACTTTTGAGGTTGGTACTAGCTCTCGTTCCACCCCACTCACTAAGAATCAGAGCCTTAATAAGAACTGCAAGGTCAAGCAGCAATACGAGCATGAGGCGAGGCAGATAGATGATGCCTCTCATGTTGCTGAGGAGGGTTCCCCTCGTGAGACCTCTCCACTCTATAATGGAAGTAGGTTTCACCCCCTCTCAGCTTCAGAAGGAGAAGAGGATTACTACAGGATCACTGCATCACCCCCACCTCTTGCAGAGTTTGATACACTATCTAGGAATAGAAGGAAGCCCTATGCTGGTCTACAGTCCATTCTTCATAGAGTCACAGAGCCTACGAATGCTCGGAGTCTGGCATGTTGCATGACTTGAGGAATCTGATCCCTAGGAGTATTAGGGGTCAGATACACAGAGAGAAAGAGCCACTAAGGCTAGAGTCACTGCCCAGGCAGGCAAGCGAGAGAGGAGAAGGTATGTCAGGTAGTCGGCGACCTCCGCTTTGAGGGACTTTCCTAATTAGTGAGCTATATGGGCCAATCTTTCTATTCACATAGTTCTTATTGGCATTGGCAGTCCTAGGAGGAGATCTCTGGCAGAGAGGTAGCAGGTGGCTCTACCATCACCCTGCTCCACTCACCATCCACCTTAACCAGTCCAAGTTCCAAGATCCAGCCCCGCCAAGTCTGATACATGGAGTTCACCCAGAGGTCGTCATCCACCGCCTTATGTTTTGATAGAAAGGTGAGTAGATGATCATTCTTTAGATGATATTATAGAAGACTACCGTGTAGTGATTAAGTAGATAGTTAGGAGTGACCATTCTGATCAAGAAGAGAGTAGAGTTGACTTTATCCCTGATGAGGATGACATGTTGGACAACTCAGCCAAGTCCACATGGTCGACACTCGAGGATTCCTGTAGAGGGAACAACATAGTCAAGAAGGTGTTGTAGTTGAGGGGGGCGACACCTCTCACTCAACTCAACACCTCCTCCACCAGCTTAAGTAGAAGGATGACCAGATATACAAGATGGAGAAGAGGGTAGAGGAGTTGATGGTAGTAGTTCTAGCCTTGTAGAACCCATCACTAGTCTCACATCCTTCTCCTATGGTGGCCAATCAACCAGAGTTGGTATATAACTTAGATCGTCCTAAGTGCACTCCCATGGATGACGATGCTGGTAGCTTGCATAGGAATGTCACAGACATCACCTCCATGCATGAAAAGGATATCAAATAGATGGCAGAGTAGCAGGTGAAGGAAGCTTTGATGCAAACTAAGGGGAGCTCATCCATTTCAAATGGTAGACCCTACTCGAAGGAATTTGATGTAGTTCAATACCCCAAGGGTTTTGTGCCACCATCCTTCAAGATCTTTGATGACCGTGGGAATCAATGGTAGCATATTGCATATTCTCTTCTGTCTCTTCAGTAGTAGCCTATCGAGTGTTACATTTGACTAGTGCGCTGAACTGCCCAATAGTTCGATGAAAACCATCGCTGAGTTAGAGCATCTCAACATCAAGATATTCATAGGAGCTCAGCAAAGGGTGGGTAACTGTAGGTGATCTCATTGTAGAGAAATAGAAACCCAACAAGTCCCTTATTGATTATATTTTTAGATGGAGTAACATGAGTATGAAATGCAAACCAAAGTTGTATGAATAGCATGCCATTGAGATTCTTCTTAAAAATATCCATGGCTCGGTCGCCTACATGCTTATGGGCTTCACCATCAAAATATTTGAAAAATTAATCAATAAGGCAACTAGCCTACAAGGGAAGCTAAACAGTTACCCTTACTAGACCAATCATTTAGGCTCAAGTGCAGTATGAGAGGTCATGAGCTCAACAGCTCCTTTTTCCAACTCCTCTTCCACCACCTCACCCGCTATACCGACCACCACAGCTGCCACAACAGCCATGCAGCAGCCTACCCAACAACGTTATCTATATTCACCACTATGTAGCTACTTTCCACCTATTATTGGTGAAAGATTAAGCAAGCCATAATCATTCAAGAGGGAAGTAGTCAGAAAATTCTTCAAAAATCTCTTGAAGAAACCTGATTTTAAGTTACCTAACATTAAGAGGCCACAAAAAGTGGGCAAGAGTGATGATCCTAACTATTGCCCCTACCACTGCATGTTTGGCCATGTCTTAGAGGATTGCATCACTTTTAAGGACTAGCTTGAGCATAGAAAGTTAAGAGCCATAGTTATCCCTAAAGAATACTTATTAGAATAACCATCCAGTTCTGTTAGAGTAATCCTTCAATCCCAAGATGAAAGCTAAAATCCGATCCCAAGATGAAAACCACAATCTATCATAGCAGTCCTTCGATCATATGTGATGATGTTATTAAAGACATGCACGAAGCCCGTAAGAACATAATCGAGGTGCACTCAGGATTATGCAGAGCTCACCAATTTGGACCCAAGATGAAAGCCAAAATCAAGAGACTCAAGTACTATTGACCGTTGATGATCACATATCGCATAGATGTAGAAGGTGATGCCATCAATGCCAAGTACATAGGGTGGTCCTACATCATCCACCCAACATTCTACATCCAACATTGGCCTCATGGCTATTCAAATGTTGGGGTAGTGACATAGTGGGTCCAATTGATCCTCCTTCTTCCAAGGGTCATCGATTTATCTTAGCTACCACCAACTACTTTTCCAAGTAGGCGGAGGTGATTCTGCTCAGAGAGGTCATAGCTCAGTATGTGCTCCAATTTTTTAGGAACCATATCGTATATAGATTTTGGGTGCCTCTCTAAATCATATCTGATAATGGTACTACATTCAAGGGCACCAAAATCAACAACTTTGCCTAAAGACACAACATAGACTAGAGATACTCTACCATCTATTATCTAAGGGCAAATGTCTTAGCAGAAGCCTTCAACAAAACTCTCATTGAAATACTCAAGAAGACACTTAAAGATAACAAATGATAGTGGCATGAGCAGTTAATTAAAGTTTTATGGGCCTACAAACTCCATAGTCTACTCTTTTCTCTTTGGTATATGGGTCCGAAGCCGTTCTACCATTAGAAGTCCGACTCTAATCACTAAGGATAGTTGTGGGTAGCAAGATCACAATAGAGCAAAAAGCTAAGTTGCAGTTAGAAGAGCTCAAAATTTTGGAAAAGAGATACCTACGGGCATGCTAAAATCTCGAGTTGTACAAAGCCATAATGATTCATGCTCACAATAAGTTGGTCTGCCGTAGAGATTTTTAAATATGAGAGCTTATTTTAGTTCTAAGAAGACCAATTATTGTCCATCGTAAGATGGGAGGAAAGTTTGAACCCACTTGGGAAGGTCCTTTTACTATAAGGAAAGCCTACCAAGGAGGATCATATCAACTTATCAATCATAAGGGAGAGCGCTCGATGCTTTCCATCAATAGGATCTACCTAAAGAAATATTACCCATAAAACTATGTTTGCAAGCAATTATCATCAATGAAAATTCCATTTCAAATTCAATCTCTTCAAATTGGAAGCACTTCTATTTACCAATTTTCCACTACATGTTTAGGGTAGGTCTAAGAGAACCCAATAGGCATCCTATCCTTCATCAACACAACACAAAACACAAAATAAATACATATCTTTTATCTTGAGCTACATTGAGTTGAGATAACTGCCCCGATGGCCCTCACTTAGTAGTTGCTTTAGGTCGCCGATTCACTACTTAGCTAGTGTGTTACCCCATTGGTTTTCTTACTTAGGAGGATGTAATTCTCCCATGCTTTCTTATTGGCTTATCCACTACACACTGATGAGCATTTTGTTAGTATGGTGGGCCTTACTGCGCAACCTGTAAGCTACCTCATGATAGTTTCATTTAAGAAGATATAAGTTTCCCACACTTTCTTCTTAGACTACCCTTTGTGCACTAACAGGGTCGATTATATTTATGGTTTAGAGTAAGTCCCCCCAAAGACTCCTTTCCACTTGACTACTTCAAGTCTAAGTTCAATCCTTCCTCGGGACTCCCCACTTAGCAGTCTCCCTTGGTCAGATAGCATCTATCCCACCGACAACAGGCTATCTCGATGATCATTTCTATTTATGAGAATGTAAGTCTCTAATGCTTTCTTCTTAGATTGATCATCGTACACTGATGGGCACCTTAGATTGGTTGGTGTTCGCTATGCTGATAGTGACCCACCCGGTGGATACACCAATCATGGAAGATGTAAGTCCATATGCATTCTCCTTGAGTTTGCCACCATACACCTATAGGCTTTCTTCTTAGGGAACGAGATAATGCCCCAAGCAGAACCTCCCCTATGGGCACTCTATTTGGATCATGTCCTTTGCAACCACATCTAGACACTACCTGCGTTTCTATTGGATTGGACAATCCCCCTTTCCTAGTAGCCACCCTTGTGGTTGGAGGGATTGTACTGCGGATGTGTAGACTCTCCCTTCGAATTAGTAAATCTGAGATAGGCCCAAGGTGACATGGCCCCTTCTCAGTGTAGTCCATCGCATAATGATAGGATCCACACAAACATATACAATAACAACAAGCCTTAATCCCACAATCCACATGAATTCATCCATTATCCTATTATGTGTCAAATTCTCATTTAAATCAAGTATACTAAGATCATTTTTATACATCTTAACCAAGTCTTTAGTTCTACCTCTACCTTTCTTAACATAAGGCAAATCTAATGCATCTACTCTTCTAATCATCACCGATGCTTTATGTGGCCAAACCATCTAAGGTGACTCTCCTAATTTTATCTACCACCTGAGCTACTCTAACTTTTCGAATATACTCATTTTGCATTCTATCTCTAAGAGTAAAGCCACTCATCCACCTAAGCATCCTCATCTATAACACTTAACTTAGTCTTATGCTTCTCTTTTATTGCCCAACATTCTCGCATCATAAGTCATTGCGTCTTACTACCATCTTATAAAATTTTCCTTAAGTTTAAGTGGAACTTTTCTATCACATAATAAGCCGATGCATTCCTCCACTTCAACCATCCAACTTGAATTCTACTAATAACATCTCCATCTATTTCACCATCATTTTGAATAATAGAGCCTAAATATCTGAAACATTCACTCTTATTAATGACTTGTTCACCTAATGTCACAACACTACCACTAGAACTTCTACAACTAAAATTATACTCCATATATTTAGTTTTAGATCTACTTAAATGAAAACCTTTAGACTCTAGAGTTGACCTCCATAATTCAAGTTTCTGTTGGACTCCTTCTCTAGTCTTATCAACAAGAAGAATGTCATCGCAAAAGTGTACACCAAGGTACATCTTCTTATAAATGTCTAGTAAGAACATCCATAACTAAAGTAAAAGATAAAGGCTTAAAGCTGATCCTTGATGTAATCCAAGTAAATAGGAAAATATTTTGTCAATCCTCCTTGTGTTTGGACACAAGTAAATGCTCTAGTATACATATCCTTAATGACTTGAATATAACCAATATTAACTTCTTTCTATTCTAGAACTATCCAAAGAACATCTCTTGAAACTTTATCATAAGCTTTCTCTAAATCAATAAATATCATAAGTAGATCCTCCTTACTTTCTCTATGCTTCTCCATCAAACCCCTTAACAAATGTATATCATCCAAAATAGATCACCCGGCATGAAACCAAACCCATTGTTAGAAACTTATATCACATCGTAACCTATGCTCAATTACTCTCCCCATAATTTTAAAGTATGCACATTAACTTAATTCCTCTAAAATTTGCACACTCTTGTGCATCACCTTTATTCTTAAATATAGGAACCAACAAACTCTTTCTCCACTCATCTGGCATCTTTTAGTCTTAAGGGCAGTGTCAACAAAACTCCCTATATATACACAGAAACATATAAATAAACAAAATATATATTCTCTTATGGATTAAGAGGACACCCCTAGTAGTACATTTTCCCAAACAAGCATCCCATATTTAGGGCAGTGCCAACAAAACTCCCTATAGTAATCACCCAACTACTCTTTAGTTGATGTAAGTCCCCAACAGCACTCATTCAATAGTCTCCCTAGGTTGGATTCGATTTGTTGTGCATCCAACAGGTCACCATAGCAGTTATTTTTGCTCTAGATATGTAAGTCTGCTATGCTTTCATCCTAGCACAATCATTGCACACCAAAAGGCAACCCTTAAGTTGATTAGTCTCACCATTTGGCTAGTAGACTGCCCCCTTAGATCGATAAATCTAAGACAAGTTCAGGCTGAAATAGCCCCTTCTCAGTGGGTCCATCACACACCGACAAGGTCCATAAATTAAATCAAATTAAGTCAAATTCAATCAATCAAATCAAATTAAATGAAATAAAATTATATTAATCATTCTGACTCTTGAGTTGAGGTAAGATCCCTAGCGGCACTCACTCAGTAGTCGCCCTATGTCAGGTTTGATTTATTGTGCATCCAACAGGTCACCCCAATGACTATTTCTACATTGGAAGATGTAAGTATGCTACACTTTCTTCCCAACATAGTCGTTGCACACCAAAAGGCAACCATTAGGATAGATAGCTCTACCCCTTCGGCTGGTAGACTACCCTTTTGAATTTATAAACTTAAGATAGGCTAAGGCCCATATGGCTCCTTCATAGTGGATCCATCACACACTTACAAGGTCCATAAATCAAGTCAAAATTAAACTAATCAAACTTAACCAAGCTCATATCCCCATAAATTAAATCCAACTTGATTCTCTCCACTAGAGTCAAATCATGCCCTACTCCCTAGTGGAGCCCAAATCATACAAACAAATCAAACAAATAAATTAGCTTCAAAACCATCCTCCTCAGTGGAACTATAACAAATTAAAATAAAATAAGACCGATCTTGATCTTCAGTGGATTCAGGCCCATATCCCCAGCAGATATGCCCTACATTTAAACAAATTAAATCAAAATCAAATCCAACCTTGATCCCTAGCAGATCCAAGCATGTATCCCAAGTAGATTTCCCTTCCATAAATTAAATCAAATAAATTAGAAAAAATCCACTCATATCATTATCCCTAGTGGATTTCTTTTTTATGCCCTGGCATAAGTTTAATTCATATTCAATTCATGTGTGATTCCCCATCGAATCCTCCTTCATGTCCTTAACATGAAATGTTCATCAAATCTTCTTGACTCACTTATGCCCTTAGCATAAGATGAGCTGCATTGCACTAAGATCGTGATCCTTTCTACCTCTAGGGTTTAGGTATAGATTGTTCCATATAATAATTTTAATCTTCTGGACATTGTTGATTATCTCGTTCAATGCCAATACGTACGGTGAGTCTTTCAATTACACCATACCTATTAGGGGTCCTTTTGTTGACCTCACTTTTAAAGTGAGGACTCAATCTCCTCTCCTTAGATTTAAGAGTCTTCTAGACACTAGATTCTCTTTAATCATAGGACACTTCCACTAATTAGGCGAACACTTAATCTAAGCCTAGAGACTTAGAAGGGTTAATCATAAGATTAGGGTATGCCTTAGATTAGGGAAATTTAGCTTATAGCAACTAAATCCATACCTCCTTCTTAGCCTAAACTAAATCCCTAAACTCTAATCCAAATCCAAATTGTGTATCCTAAGCCATATGATTTAATCCCATGGACTTAGCCAAAATTTTCTTCAATCCAAACAAATTTAGTTTATTTTCTTATGAATAAATCGATTCTCCAATCATCATCCCCAATCTAAATGAAATCTATAACCAAACTCAAATCACTAAACAAAAATCAAATCCAACCAACCTATCCTATGCCCATGATTTGATCCAATGAATTTAGCCAAAATTTCATTCAATTCAAACAAAGCTCAATTTATTTTCTCATAAATCCATTATTTCCCTAATCACCATCCTAAATATAAATGAAGTCTACAATCAATTGAACCAAACCTAAAATCAATTCAATCAAACTAAACCTAACCTATTAGACCTAATCACCTCATGACTAATGACTATGGGTCTTCTAATGTACTAGATTCTTCAACTACTTTACATGGAAAAGTAAAGTATGGTTTATTTTAAATCGTTAAGTTCTTTGGGAAAACCCCATAGTTAATTACATCCTAAGGATTAGGATTCCTTAAGAATACTCTTGATTAAGATAAATGATCATTGTCTCCAAAGATTTCAAAATGTAGGACTATCAATTGATTAGTTTATTTTTAAAAAGTCAAATGGGATCAATCAAGAGGAGTTCTTATTGAAGCCAAATGAAAACAAGTAGGGGATGCCTAAGATACTAAAAATCCTAGTAAGCATCCCAAGCTATCCTATGGTTGGGCTTTATATTTTTAAAATTTAATTAATTTATTTGAGTTGAATTTTTATTAGAATGCTAGGACTTATAATTCCATGAAATAATATCACGGAAATGCTTAAGAGGTGAGAATTTATGCTCATAGCCTGTAAAGGGAAGTACCAATCTCTGAACCTAAATCTAGGGAGCTTTGGTGAGGGTCTAAAAGCAAGACCTAAATCTAAAACAAAAATGGGTATTTGGTTTACCTCCATAAGAGAGGATAAACCACCTGACTGTTGGACTTACAACCACCTGGGGGTGGCCGCTAACTAACTTCTCCCACAGTTTTAAGTACATGTAGGCAAGTAATATGCTTTTGCAAGATAGTTAGACTATTATTTATTTAAAAAGAGACTAAATCCTTAAACACACTCTCTAAGAGGCTAGATCATGTAGGACATGAATCATGACTTAATCTAGTGCAAAATTTTCATATGGTTTATTTGTATTTTGGACAATCAATTTGACACAAGCTTTAGGATTCATATTCCTAATGCATGAGAAATTAGATTATGAGCCAAAATTAGCAAGATAAGGAGGTGTGTTTTCACCCTGGCTCTCACAAGTCAAGCCAAGTTCTCTAGCAAAGGTGAAAGCACTTCAATCAAGAGTGAAATATTATGCTTTTTATGCATGATGTTATAAAAAGTAAGACAACATCTAGCTAATGGGTTGCTAATTCTTTTATTTTGATTTATAGCCTAAGCTTTAGGTGTGGTTATGAGTTGTTTATTTTTAATTTTGAGTTGATTAATTTGGTAGAAGATTTATTTTTCTCTAAGAGCCTAATTATCATCCTGGCCATATATCAAAGCAAGGAAGAAACTAGAAAAATATGTCATCTTAATGCGCAAGTTAAACAAACATAAATCAATTTGTAAAACTAGCGCAAAAGAATAAAAGGCCATTTCGTCGTGCTCCACCGCACAAAACAGAAAAAAAAATTGGGTAGCCCCTACCATTATAGAACCTAGATTATAAATGAATGAATTACAATTGAGCAAGGAAATTCATGTAATGGGGGGTCTTCATTCTTCATTTCTTCTTTCTACTTTTTTCTTTCTTCTTTGGTTATTTATTTTGGATGGTTGGAATGTGGATGATCCAAAGGCTTCACATTGTACATAAGATGAGATCTTATTACCAATATTCATCCTAATCCCCCATAACAATTATTCCAAAATCCTAATTGCAAATGTACATGAAAATGGGAAAAAGGAAATCTAATTAAAATCTACAAAATAGAGATTAGCCAAACAAACCATACAATCTCAAGAATGTATATATATAAATTGGACATAGCACTCCACACATGGGTAACCAAGTCCACCTGACCTATTTTGGATTATGCTTAGGGGTATAAGCACCTGCACAACAAAAGTAGTTATATTTTTATTACATCGCCCTTAAACACAATGCCATGCAGAAGATAATGGTTAGACTAAGATCGCCCTACCATTCAGTCTACGCACATTCACCCTAACATCCAGACTAAAAAAATTACATCACAAAATAAAAGCAAAGCATCAAACCATGCACCGCCCCAACCTAAAGTAAGAAATGGTGACTTAGTCAAATGTATGTGCTTTAAAAGGTTTGTGTGGTATGCTTAGCTAGGCTTTAAGGTTTAAATTTCCTAAGTATGAAAAGTTTAACTTAGATGGTGGTTTCATTTAAGTTGTTTAATTGATTTAGTTGATTTTATTTGATGATTTGTTTAGGTTTGAATGGACCTACAATTATTGTTATAAAGAGAAGGAAAAGAGAAAAGAACTTCTCTTTCCTTCCCTACCTTAAGTAAGTTTTAAAGTAGATTCATGTTTGATTTTTGTTTAGTGAATGTTTTATTATGTGTTTTAATTAATCCTAAGTTTAGATTTTCTCTAAACAAACCTATCAAAAAAAAGGCATTTTAAGATTAAGTAAAGTGAATTAATATCACAAAACACACAACACTTTATTTCTTTCCCAACATGTATAACATGCATATGGATGAATCCTAAGCATATCTATACATAAAAATGAGGATGTTTAGCACACTTTCATA
Source organism: Cymbidium sinense (assembly GCA_021442155.1). Lineage (NCBI taxonomy): Eukaryota > Viridiplantae > Streptophyta > Magnoliopsida > Asparagales > Orchidaceae > Cymbidium > Cymbidium sinense. Next base: position 57,195,927 of record CM038233.1, on the reverse strand, counting down.
ATGAATGCTAAGTGATATTACTTAAGAAAATTTGGATACTTTAAGATGCATGATTTTCATTAAGTAGAAAAGAGGGATTCTTTTATCCATTTTTTAAATGCACATTTATATGTATGAAAGCCATAAGTGAGTACGACATCATTATTAGCACCAGGGGTGTAAGGTACCAGACCTACTTAAGGCTACTTAAAGTCTCACAATCCCGGGGTTGTCCAGACTAATATACCACTTTCCTTAAATATATATGCATGTATAAAATAAATGAATGGAAAAAAAAAAGATGCAAAAATTTATGTTTGTTTGATTTTGGTTTGATTGTTTAGTTTACATGTGTAAGTTTGGATGTCCTTCTTAAGTAATAACATAGGAATGAATATGAATGGATTTAAGCAAGTTTTGTGTTCTTTTCAAATGAACTATACACTTTACCAAATCCTATTCAAAACTATGCTAAAAGAAGAGGGAAGGAAGGCCACACTATGCACATCTTTATATTACATTCAATCTTATAAATAATTATAAGTAGCACTTTTCGCTTTTAATATTGAATTTATAAATATTAAAAATAATTTTGGATTTAATAGTGATAATAGCCATTCATATTATTACTTTTGCCAAAACATGCAATTTGATATAAAGGAAACATTTCATTTTTAATTTGATTTTCAAAAAGTATGAATGCATGATCTTCATATGGCATACACATTTAGCATTCTAAGAAAGAAATAAAGTGATGAAAACATGTAAATTCATTCACCCTAATTAATTCCTAAAGATAATCTTATGAAATAGAATTATTTAAAGTAAATCAAATTTGCTTTAAGGAGAGTTTGGATTTTGTTTGAGTTTGATTTCAATTACAAAAATGTGAGATGAGTTTGTTGGTCCTAACCCATTTCCCCATGTGTGAGTAATTTAAGTTCAATTTTTAGGTAGTTAGATTAATTTTATGCTTTGGTTAGGTTAAGGTGTATATTAAGTGTATTAATTACCCCTTACCTATACCACTTTAATATATTTAATCAAATAATTATGAGCCAATGGTATGACATAAAACCACACAAGGATTTTAAATCAGTAATGCACCTAGGAAAGAAAGGTACCTAATGCAATTGGCTCATAATTAATTATTAATTAAGTTAAAGGGTTTAATTTAAGTACTTTAACCCTTCCCACACATGTGGGTTGGATTTTGATTTCCTTAAGCTACTTAGGTTATTGAACACCTAAGAATATACCCAATATGAATTGATTAAGTTCTGGAATATTTTGAAATTTTTATCAAAGTAACTTAGCAAGTGATTAAGGGATTAGCCCTTAAGTAAGTTTAGATTAAAGAAGAGAAGGGGTTTAGGGAATGGATTAGAGAAAAATCCCCAAATCCATTCCATAAATCTCTTCTCTACTTAAGAAAAGCTTAATTAACTTAATAAAGGGATTAAACCACTATTCATATGCTTAATTACCCTTAATTTCATAAAAAGAGTAATTAAGGATTTTTTAATTGATCTCCATAATTAACCAAATAATAAATCCCAAGAAAATTAGGGAGGAAGTCATCTCCTAAATGCACATGAGAAGTTTGAGATTAATCAATGGAATGATTAGGGAGTAATTAAGGTTATTAGGTTTTCATTAAAACCCTAATTCAAATTTGACTATTCAAAATCAATTGAAACTAATTTCAGATTATTCCTCTTTGAATTATCTTTCCAATTCAATTTACTTTATATTCTTTATTTTTCTACATTTAATTATGATATTTTGAAGTTTCCATAATTATTAAGTAATTAATCCCTTAATTATTTGTCCAATCCTGTTGGCACCACGTGGAGGCTGACGTGGCACACGCTTTCCATGTGGCGATGGGAGAGGCCACTTAAGTTATCACATCATAGCACCGCATAAGCAGTGGCACTATGTGCTTTCTTCCCATTCGTTCGATCTAAGATTGGACGGTTGAGATCAAGCCTGCAGTTCTTAAGGGGGAAATCAAAAGATCCTACACATCTTGATCATGGTTGTCCATCCAAAATGTACGGATGGATGGCCCATGATCCATTCCTGAGTTCTTCTATGAGAAATGGGAGCCGTCCACCTTCCATGGCATGATCCGAGCTTGATTGACCTCGAATTGAACTTAAATTTAGCCCACACCATCTAGGAGTAAAGGGGAGAAGATCTAACGATCAAATTCTCATGAGGTGAGAATTTCTTTCACAAAGGACCACACCATGGCTAGTTTAAGCTTGGGTTGAGGGAATACCTCGTCAGAGGCTATCAGCTATGCTCAAATTCATTGAGGTAGCTTCATCTATTGGAGATGAAGTCCTGTTGAAGATTTGAGGTGATTTGGTTGAGTGGGTCTTCCTATGGACCAAGGTATCCTTCAATTGGGCTCAGCCTCGAACAAAGTACCCTCCCCCTTACCTTGAGAACTTGGATGAAGCTTGGAGTGAGTTCGATTGAGTCCTTAGAAGAAGCTTGTAAGAGGAATTGGCTTGATTTTGTGTATTAGATGAGATGGAATTTCACTTGAGCTCCCCTATTTTCAGTTTAAGAGAAACTAAAAATGGAGAATTCCAAATGCTTGGGAATTGCTTGAGGGAGCTTGGGAAGCTTAAGGGAGCTCTCTCTTAGTCAATCGAGCATCTTTGATGTGAATTCAAGTGGAATTAGGGCGATATCCCCAGGTGAATGGCCACAAGCTTACATGTCATTTTGATCTAATACACCCTATTCAATGGGTTCGTTAGGCCATTGGGAGTGGCATGGCATTCGGTTTTAGGTGTGGAGTGGAGTAGTGAAGCTCCCATGTGCTTGAAATGAGTGGAGGAAGGATTCCCATATGCCCGTGTCAAGTGAGGTGTTTAGTTTTGACCTTTGATCCAAACCCAATGGGTCATGTGCACCATGTCCATTAGTGACCATTTGGTCCACTAAGAGAGTGTCAAGTGTCGATGAAAAGGAATTGACCAAATTTCAAGTAGTTTTGATTTTAGTTTAACCTATTTCCTAGGGGTAAAATGATCAATTGGATTAGATTTCAGTTTGAATATGTTTGGTATCATTGAAAAATGGGTTGGGCCAAGTTTCAATGTATTTGGAGTTGGTTTGATATAATTTGGCTCATGTTGACCCATTTAGGTCAAAATGGGTCAACTTTGGTCAAGTTGACAAATTGGTCAAATTGGGTCAAACTAAGGGTTGGGTCAAGTTCATATGACCATTTGAAATATTTTTGTGGCTTTGGTTTGATCAATTTGGTTTATATTTGAATTTGGTTCAATTGAGTTCATTTAGGTCAAATGGGTCAAGTTGAGCAATTTGACCCATTTGACCTATTTGGGTTACGTCATGTGTTGGTTTATATTTGGTTGATCATTTGAAATGGATTGGTATGTTTGTTTCCAATCAATTTAGTTTATATTTAGATTTGGCTCAATTTGATCATTTAGGTCAAGAAGGTCATTTAGGCTAGGTTAGATTTAGTTGGCCAATTGGGGCTTTGGTCAAGTTCAACAATCATTTTATAATGAATTTGACCCATTGGTTTCAATCAATTTGGCTTAGATCAAGTTTTGACATATTTTGACTTTTTAGGTCAAGTTGGGTCAACTTGGGTCAACAATCAAGAAGTTAGGCTAATGATGACTTGGTCAAGTTCAAATAATGATAAAAAATGAATTTGGATCAATGGTTTCAATCAATTTGGCCTATGTTAGATTTTGGCTATTTTAGGTTTCATTTTGGCAAAGTGTTGACTTGGTCAACCCTTAGGTTGACTTGGATGCAATTTGACTGATTGATCATCTCATGATGATTGTTGCTCATAATGTGAGGCTTAGATGGGCTTAGTTCAATCCAATTTGGGTAGGATTAGAATTTGGCTCATAAGGGGTACTTTAGGTCACTTTGGATCAAGTGAGCCTAAGTGGGTCAAATGGCTTGATCAAAGCTTGATTTGAGTTTGATTGAACTCACAAATGGACTTATGATTGAAATATAAATCCATTTGCAAGTGGTTTGAAGTCAAATGGGTTTTCACTCATTTAATAATTCAAGTTCAAAGGGTGAACATTAGTTTGACTTGGGTTTGATTTTTGAATTTAGTTTTAATTTGATGTTTAAAGTTTATGTTTATATTTAAAATCATGACATAAGGATTGATTGAATCATGTAAAAAAATGAAGGGTTTGACTTGATTTGAATTTAATTTGGCTAAGTTCAAGATTTTGACTTCTAAGCTTAGGTTGGATTTTTTTGATTGAATTTGGATTTGAGCTTTGAATTAATTTTATAGATTGATGATTGAAGTTTGTATTTGTATTTGGATTCATGATTGTAGGATTGATTGAATCATGAAGAAAAATCAAGGGTTTGGCTTGATTTAAAATTAATTTGGCTAAGTTCAAGATTTTGACTTGAAGGCTTAGGTTGGATTTTTGATTGAATTTGGATTTAAGTTTTGAATTGATTTTTGGATATTTGAATTTATATTTCATTTATATTTATTAATATAAATGAGAATATAAATTGGTTATGTGAAAAATCCTTGAATTTGAATTGAATTAGATTTGATTTAGGCTAAGTCCATAAGATAGAATCAAAGTGACTTAGGAAAGATATTTGATTTGGAGTTGAATTTTGGATTTAGTTTGATTGATTTGAATTTATATTTCATTTATATATGTTAATATAAATGACAATATAAATAGGTTGTGAGAAAATTTCTTGAATTTGAATGGTTTTAGATTTGATTTAAGCTAAGTCCATGAGAGGGAATCAAAGGGTTTAGGAAATATTTTGGAGTTTGGAATCCAATCATGGGCTTCAATCATAAGTTTCAATTATTTGGAATTGATGATTTGAGAAAATCCATTAAATTGGTTCAAGGTTTGAGTTAGAGTTGGAGATGATATGAGTTTGGAGTTTTGACTTGGAAGAAGGAATTTGGTTCAAGCTATAGGGTAGACAAATTTTCCTAACACCCCTAAGACATGACCTATTCTTATGGCTAACTCTTTTAAGTTTCTAGGATTAGGTTGAGTGTCCACCTAATCACTAGACGTGTCTTATGGTTAAAGAACTCTTAATGTCTACGAGAAGTCTTATGTCTAAGATGGAGGGGTTGAGAACTCATTCTAAAAATAAGGTCAACAAAGGGCGCCCAATAGGTGTGGTATGACTGACAAGGAACAACACACATATTGGTGTTGATCGAAACAATCAACAACATTGAACAATCACAAGCACTAATAGAGATGATCTACTCCTAACCCAAGGTGTAGAATGAATTCAAAGCTTAGTGCAATGTGACTCTACTTATGCCAACAACATAAGAGAGGGAATCCATTAGGGATAGAGTATGTGAACCTTCCACTAGGGAATTAGGTTCAAATCATCCATAAAAGGGATGATATGTTTGATTTGAGTCTCACTGGGGAGAGAAATTGATTTGATTTATTTAATTTATTTAGTTATTTTGATTTGGTTGACTCCACTAGGGGAGAATTGAATGGATTTGTTTTGTTGAATTTATTTTGTTTGACTCCATTGAGGGAGGAGGGTTGAATTTGTTTCAGATTTTTAGATTTTGGATTTGGGATGAACCCTGCTAGTTTGTGATGGATCACACTGAGTAGGAGCCATGGAGGTCCAGGCCTGATTCAGATTTACCAATCCAAAGGGTAGTCTAAAAAACATAGTAGGAACCAACCAAAGGGAATGCCTTTGCGCGGCTTAGGAAGAAAGCATAGTAGACTTACATCCTCCAAAGTAGGGACCCGTTGCTGGGGTGATCTATTAGCAAGGAAATAGATTGAACCCAACCTAGGGCTAAATATTGAATGAATGCCTCTAGGGGACTTAAATCAGCTCAAAGATAGTCAAAATTAATTTCATTCTACGATGGACTACACTGAGTAGGGGCCATGGAGGCCTAGACCTAACTCAAACTTACCAATCCAAAGGGAATAGTCTACCAACCACAAGGTGGGACTATCCAACTAAAGGGGTACCTTTCGGTGTGCAATGGTCAAGTTAGGAAGAAAGCATGGGGACTCACATCTTCTAAAATAAGGAACCACTGTGGTGATCGATTGGCAAGACAACAAATCGAACCCGACCTAAGGTTGACTATTGAGTGAATACCACTAGGGGACTTAGATCAGTTCAAGGATAGTCAAGATTTATTTCATTTTAAATTTGTTTATTTTGATGGATTACATTGGTTTGCAATGGATCACACTGAGAAGGAGCTTATATTAACCTAGGCCTATCTCAGATTTACTGAACCAAAGGGAGTAGCTTCTCAGTCGATGGGTGAACTATCTGACAAAAGGAGTGCCTTTTAGTTCACAATGATCAATTCAAGGGAAGAAAGCTCGGGGACTCACATCTTCCACTACAAAAGAAAACTGGGGTGATCAGTTGCTTTAGGCAATAAATCGATCCTGACCTAAGGCTACCAGTCAGTTTGCGATAGTCATGCTAGAAAGAATGTGTCATAGTCTTACATCTTCTAAAGCAGAATGACTGCCAGGGTAACTTACTTATAGAAAAATAGATTGAACTCGACCTAAGGGTGACTACGGAGTGAATACCGACCTGGGGAGTTCTACTGACATTGCCCTAAAGATAGGATGCCTACTTGGGAAAGGGGGCCTTTTGGGGGCTTGAATTCCTAATCCACAAGAGAATATATTTGTTTTTTTTATTTGTTCAATTTGTTCATCATGGACCCTGTTAGTTTGTGAGGGATCATACTAAGAAAGAGCTTATATCAGCCTAGGTCTATCTCAGATTTACTAAATCAAGGGAGAATCTGTGCATCCGCTGAACAAATTCTCCAACCATAGGGGTGGCTACTTAGGAAAGAGGTATTGTTTAATACAAGAGTAGCATGGGTAGTCTCTAAATGGGGTTGCAAAGGATGTGATCCAAATATAATGCCCGTAGGGAGAGGGATCGCTAAGGGCTTAATCCAAAATTCTAGAGAAGATGACATGGCTAGTCATATATCAAATAGGTATTCAATGGCCAACTCAAGGAGAAAGTGCAGGGACTCACATCTGCCAAGAGTGGTGCATCCACTTGGTGAGACACTATCAACATAGCGAACATAAACTAACCTAAGGTGCCCATCAATTTGCAATAATTAGCCTAGGAAGAAAGCTCAGGGACTCACATCCTCCGATATTGGAACTGATTGCTGGGATAGTCTGTCTTCAGCTCGATAGGTGCCATCTGACTTAGAGTGACTACTGAGTGAATGCCACTAGGAACTTAAATCAACTCAAACATAGTCAAGAGGAAAGGAGCCTTTGGGGGACTTATCCTAAACCTCAAATATATTAGACCTAGTTAGATCATGATGATTAGTTCAAGAAGAAAGCGTGGGGACTCACATCCTCATAAATAAGATCAACATGAGGTAGCTTACTGGATGGGCAGTGAGAATACCACACTAACAAGTCCCTCATCAATTTACAATGGTCAAGTTAGGAAGAATTCATAGGGACTCACATCTTCCAAACAAGTGAACATTAGGGTGACATACTAGCGAGGTAGCATGTAGACCCAACCTAGAACAACTAATGAGTTAGTGCCACAGGGGGCTTGCTCCCACATCAAAATAGTGCTGGGGATTTTGATAAAAGATATGTGTTTATTTTTGTACTTGTGTTAAAGGGAATAGGTCACCTCTTGGGTTCTCTTAGAGCTACCTTAAATATGCTGGGGATTTTGATGAAATGGTGCCACAGATGGCAACCGAGAATTTCCACTAAGAAAAGATGCCACTCGGGTTCTCTCACACCTAACTTAGTTGTGCTAATCAAAATAGGACACCTCTTCGGTTCTCTCATAATTATTTTAATAGCACCAAGAGATTGTGTTTGAATGTGTTTGTGTTGTGAAAGAGGGATAAGATGTCGTTGGGGGACTCTTACACTTATCCCAGACACACCATGGTGGATTCACAAGACAAGAAAATAATGCTCTGAAAGAAGAGAAGATTTTAATGAAATGGAATCAAATTTCTTGTTCTTTTATTGATAATTATTTCTAAACATATTTTATGGGTAATATTTCTTCAAATAGATCCCATTAATTGGAAGCATCACATGTTCCCCTATACAATCAATAAGCTAATAAAATCCTCCTTGGTAGGCCTTCTCTATGCCATAAGGGCCTTCCCAACTAGGTTCAAACTTGTCTTCCATCTTTCGACGAGTAACAATTGGTCTCCTTAGGACTAACACAAGTTCTTTTACTTGGAAAGACCTAGGGCAGACCAGCTTGTTGTGAACTTGAATCATTTTGGCCTCAACTGTCGCACGCCAGAGGCACTCTCCTCCAAACCTTCGAGCTCTTCTGACCATAACTTTGTATTATGTTCTGTAGTGATCTTGCTACCAAATGCTATCGTTAGTGACGGAAGTTGAACTTCTAAAGGCAGAATGGCTCCGGACCCATACACTAAGAAAAATAGGGTAGATTTAGTTGGAGTTTGGTATGTGGTGTGATAGGCCTACAAGGATTCAACCAACTGCTCATTCCACTGTTGCTTATTGTCATCAAGAGTCTTCTTTAGTATTTGAATGAGTTTTTTGTTGAATGCTTGTTGACCTCATTTTTAAGATAAGCTCTCAGACCCTCCATCTTAGACATAGGACTCCTCTTAGTCTTTAAGTGATCTTTAGTCATAAGACACATCTAGTGATTAGGTGGACACTCAACCAAGCCCTAGAGACTTAAAAGTGTTAGCCATAGGAATAGGTCATGCCTTAGGGGTATTCAGAAAATTTGCCTACCCTATAGCTTGAACCACATTCCTCACTTCCTTCAAGTCAAACTCCAAATCAAATCAACATCAAACCTAAATCAATTCTAGATTATTTGATTTTTCTCCATTCTCAAATCAATCCCACATGATTAAAATTCATGATCAATTCCAAATGATTGAAGCTTATGATTGAAATTTCAAGTTCAAAATATTTCCTAAGTCCTTTGATTCCCTCTTAAGGACATAGCCTAAATCAAACCTAAATCAATTCAAATTCATGAAATTTTCTGACAACCTATTTATATTCTCATTTACATATTAACATATATAAATGAAATATAAATTCAAATCATTCAAACTAAATCCAAAATTCAAATCCAAATAAACAAAAATATCTTTCCTAAGTCACTTTGATTTCCTCTTATGGACTTAGCCTAAATCAAATCTAAATCACTTCAAATCCTTGAAATTTTCTCATAACACTTTTATATTCTCATTTATACTCACATATATAAATGAAATATAAATTCAAATAAATCAAACTAAATCCAAAATTCAAATCCAAATCGAAATATTTTCTAAGTCCTTTGATCCTCTCTCATAGACGTAGCCTAAACCAAATTCAAATCACTTCAAATCCTTAAAATTTTCTCATAATCCATTTATATTCTCATTTATATTTATATATATGAATGAAATATAAATTCAAAGAACCAAAACCAACTCCAAAAATCAAACTCAAATTCAATCAAAATCCAACCTAAGCCTTTCAAGTCAAAATCTTGAACTTAGTCAAATCAATTTCAAATCAAGCCAATCTCTTGATTTTTCTTCATGATTCAATCAATCCTTCAATCATGAATCCAAATATAAAAATAAACTTCAATTACCAAATCAAAACTCAATTCAAAAATTAAACCCAAGTCAAACTCATGTTCACCCCTTGAACCTAAATTTGTCAATTGAATCAAAACCCATTTGACTTCAAAGCACTTGCAAATAGATTTATATTTCAATCATAAGTCCATATGTGAGTTCAATCAAACTCAAATCAAGCTATGACCAAGTCATTTTGACCTAGGCTCACTTGACCCAAAGTGACCTAAAGTATCCTTATGAACCAAATTCTAATCCTAATCAAATTGGATTGAACTAAGCCCACCTAAGCCTCTCAACATGATCAACAATCATCATGAGATGGTCAATCACTCAAATTGGGTCAAACAAAGTTAAATCTAAGGGTTGACCAAGTCAATACTTAGCCAAAATGAAACCTAAAATAGCCAAAATCTTCTATAGGCCAAATTGATTGAAACCATTAATCTAAACTCATTCATAAACAATGTTTGAACTTAACCAAGTCAACATTTGAGCCTAACCTAGCCCAATTGGCCACTTCAACCAAGTTGACCCAACTTGACCTAAAAAGTCAAAATGTGTAAAAACTTGACCTAAGCCAAATTGATTAAAACCAATGGGTCAAGTTCATTCCAAAATGATTGTTGAACTTGACCAAAGCCTCAATTGGCCAACTAGAGCTAACCTAGCCCAATTGACCATGAACCCATCTTGACCTAAAAGGTCAAATTGAGCCAAAATCAAATATAAAACAATTGATTGGAAATAAAGATACCAATCCATTTTATATGACCAATCAATCATGAACTAATCCATGACCTAACCCAAACAGGTCAAATGGGTCAATTTGGTCAACTTGACCCATTTCACCTAATTGAACTCAATTAAACCAAAACCAAATATAAACCAAATTGAATCAAACCAAAGCAACCAAAACATTTCAAATGGTCATATGAACTTGACCCAACCCTTGGTTTGACCCAATTTGACCAATTGGTCAACTTGACCCAACTTGACCCATTTTGACCTAAATGGGTCAACATGAGCCAAATCATATCAAACCAACTCCAAATTCAATGAAACTTGGTCTAACCAATTTTTAGAACATATCAAACATATTAAAATTAAAACCCAGGCCAAATTACCATTTTACTTCTAGGCCATAGGGTAAATTTTGGCCAAATCCACTTGGAATTTGGTTAAATCCTCTTCATGACCACTTGGTACTCTCTTAGTGGACCAAGTGGACACTAGTGAGTGTGGTGCAACAAACCTAATGGGTTTGGGTCAATCCAACCTAGCCTAAGATCAAAATTGACCACTTGCTTTAAAATGGCCACATGGAATCCCTCCTTTACTTGATTTAATCACATGGGAGCTCCACTACTCCACTCCTTAGGCCAAATCGAATGCAAGGACAACTTTAATAGCCTAACAAACCCACTCAAAGATCTCATTTGGATCAAAATGACAAGTGAAGGCTTGGCTATCCGATTGCTCTTGGGGGAGATATACTCCGCCTAATTTGATTTTATTCCATCACCCTCACACTCGATTGAACTTAGGGAAGCCATAGCAAGCATTTGGAACATTCCCCAAGCTCTCTTAAGCAACTTGAACTTTTCCATTTTTTGGTTTCCTTAGATTGAGAACAGGTGAGCTCAAGTGAAAAGCCAACTTACTCCACACTTCAAATCAAGCTAATTCCTCCTCTAAGCTTCATCAGATGATCAAATTGAACCCACCCAAGCTCTTTCCCAAGCTCCAAAGGCAAGGGAGGACCACTCTTGATCAAGATCAAGCTCAAGTGAAGGTGGAGTTGGCCTCTAGGAAGATCCATCCAATTTCAAAGCCTCATAACTTCAACAAAGCTTCGTCTCTAGTAGACGAAGCTTCTCCAATGGAATCGAGTGTCCGTGATCACCTCGGGCGAGGTATGCCATTAAACTGAACTCAATCTAGATGTAGTCTGGTCCTTTGTTAAAGAAAGTATCACCCCCATGAGATTTTAGTCGTTAGATGTGATTTCCTTTACGCTTAGATGGTGTGAGTTGGGTTTCAATCCAATCCAAGCTCAATCGAGCTCGGATCTTTTCTTGGAAGATGGACGGTGGCCATCTCCCATAGGGAAGATTAGAGGAAAACATGGGCCATCCATCTGCACATTTTGGATGGATGGCCATGATTAAATCCATGTAGATCCCACATTTTATCCCATTAGAGCTGCGACTTTAACTCACCGCTCCTTTAATCGAGGATGAGGAGAGCACCATATGCCTATGATGTGACAACTTAAATAGTGAATACCATCACACCACATGGAAAGCGTGTGCCGCGTCAGCCTCCACATGGCACCGATGGGATTAACTAAATAATTAGGGATTTAACTGACTTAATTAATCAAGAAAACTTCAAAAATTCGTATATAAGTGTACAAAAATCTAAAAAATGTGAAATAAATTGCATATGAAAGGTATTTGAATCTAGAATATTATAAAATTGTTTTCAATGGACTTCGACTAGTATTATTTTGTATTTGGGTTTTATTAAGAATTTGATTTTGCTAATTGCTCTTTAATTACCCCACTGATTAATTCCAAACTTCTTGTATATGATTAGTAAGATGACTTTTGCCTCCCATACTTTTCTTGAGATTTATTGATAGTTTAATTAGAGGAATTGCTAGATTAATTTCTACTTATTAATGTAATGTTAATTAAGTGTAATTAGTGATTTAATCCCTTGATTGAGTTAATTAAGGTTTGTTTAAATGAATAAGAGGTTTAGGGAATAATTTTGGATGTTTTTCTTAAGTTATTCCTTAAACCCCCTTTTTCATCCTTAATCTAAACTTAATTAGGGATTTATTCACTAATTACCTACCTAATTAATTTTATAAAATTCTAAAACCTTCGAGAACTTATGTAATCCATCCATCTTGGGTAGATGCTTAGGTGTTCAAAAATCTAAGTACACTAAGAAAATCAAAATCCAACTCACATGTGTGAGAGGGTTATGAAATTACTTAACTTAAACCCCTTAGCTTAATTAATCATTAATCATGAGCCAAATGCATTAGGCCCTTTTCTTCTTAGGTACATTACTGATTTAAATTCCTTATGTCATTTTATGTCATATCATTGGCTCATAATTATTTGATTAAATATAAGGTATGTAAGGATAATTAACACACTTAATTCATACCTTAACCTAATTAAAATATAAAAATTATCTAATCATCTAAAGATCAAACTGAGAGTCATACACATGGGGGAAATGGGATAGGACTAGCAAACATTCTCACATTTCCTAAATCAAACATAAAACAAATTCAAAACCAGAATCACATTAAACAAACTTTGAATCATTTTAAACTTTCTTATTTCATAGAATTATCTTTAGGAATTAATTAGGGTGAATGAATTTACATTGCTTTCCTCAATTTATTTCTTTCCTAGAATGCTAAATGTGTATGTCATATGAAATTCATGCATTCATATCCTTTAAAAATCAAAATCAAAATGAAATGTTTTATTTATGTCAAATTGCATGTTTTGGATAGAGTAAAGATATGAATGGCAATTATCACTATTAAATCTAAAACTATTTTTAAAATCTAAAAATTAAACACCTAGAACTAAAAGTGTGCTACTTATAATTATTTATGAGCATGCATTTGGATATAAATATGAGGATGTGCATAGTGTAGTTTTTCTTCTCTTTTCTTTTAGCATAGTTTTGAATAGGATTTGGCAAAGTGTATAGTTCATTTGGAAAGAACATAACACTTGCCTAAACCTATTCCTATTCATTCTTATGCTATTACCTAAGAAGGACATCCACACTTGTATATATAAATTGCATAAACAAAATAAGCAAAAAAATATAAACTTTTGCATCTTTCTTTTTCCATCCATTGCTTTTATGCATGTGTTTGTATTTAAGGAAAGTGGTATATTAGTTTGGACAACCCAAAGGTTGTGAGGCTTTAAGTAACCCTAAGTAGTCTTGTACCTTACACCCCTGGTGCTAACAATGGCTTCATACTCACTTATTCTTTTGATACATATACATGTGCATGTGAATAATGGATAAAAGAAACCCCTCTTTTCTACATAATGAAAATCATGCATCATAAAGAATTCCAATTTTCTTTAGTAACATTTCTTAGCATTCATCATAAAGTGTGCTAAAAATTTCCATTTGTATGTATAGATATGCTTAGGATACATTTATATGCATGTTATACATGTTGGGAAAGAAATGAATTGTTGTGTGTTTGGTGATATTAGTTCACTATACTTAATATTAAAATTCCTTTCTTTTGAATAGGTTTGTTTAGGGAAAATATAAAGTTAGGATTAATTAAAACACATAATAAAACATTCACTAAATAAAAATTAAATGTGAATCCACTTTAGAAATTACTTATGGTAGGGAAGGAAAGAGAAGTTATCTTCTCTTCTCTTCTCCCTCTCTTTACAACTTAATAATTAATTATAGAATTTATTAAATCAAAAATAAATCATTGAATAAAAATCACCCAAATCAACTAAACACTTGAATGAAACCACCCTCGAATTTAAACATCTTCACAGTTAGAAAATCTAAACCTTAAAGCCATAGCTAAGCATACCACCCAAACCTTTTTAAGCACACACATTAGGTTAAGTCACCACTTCTAGCATGAGGTTAGGGCAGTGCATGGCTTGATGTATGCTTTCATTTTGTGATGTATCATTTTTAGTCTGGATGTTAGGGTGAATGTGCATAGAATGAATGGAAGGGAGATCTTAGTCAAACCATTATCTTCTATAGGAGATTGTGCTTAAGGGGTGCTGTAATAAAAATATATATGCTTTTGCTCTGCAGGTGCTTATACCCCTAAGCATAATCCAATAGGCTAGGTAGACTTGGTTACCTATGTGTGAGGTGCTAAGTCCAATATACATACTTGGGGTTTGTATAGTTTGTTTAGCTAATCTCTATTTTGCAGGTGTTAGCTAGATTTACTTTTCCTCTTTATATAATTTTTATAATTAGGATTTTGGAATGAATTTTATGGGGGATTAGATGAACATAGGCCATAAGATCTCATCTTATGTACCATGTGAAGCCTTTGGAGCAACCACCTTCCAACCATCCAAAAGAAGGAACCAAAAGAAAAAAGAAGATAGAAGAAAAGAATAAATGAAGATCTCCCCATAACATGAATTTTTACTTGATTATAAATTAATTCATTTGTAATCCAGGTTGTATAAGGATAGAGCTCGGCTACCCAATTTGTTTTTGAGTTTATGCGGTAGTTCCTGACCATAAATGGCCTTTTATTCTTTTGTGTTATCTTTATAAAATATTTGATGTTTTGTTAATCTTGTGCATTAAGATGGCATATTTTTCTAGTTTCTTCCTTAGTTGATGTATGGCCTGGATGACGATTAGGCTCTTAGGAAAAAATAAATCTTCTACCAAGTTAAACAACTCAAAATTAAAAATAAACAGCTCATAACCTCATTTAGAGCCTAAGTTAAAATCAAGGTAAAAGAATTAGCAACCCCTTACCTGGATGAGTATTTTTTTTCTAACATCATGTGTAAAAGTATATTATTTTACTCTTGATTGGAGGGCTTCCACCTTTATCAGAGAACTTGGCTTGACCTTTGA
Source organism: Cymbidium sinense (assembly GCA_021442155.1). NCBI lineage: Eukaryota > Viridiplantae > Streptophyta > Magnoliopsida > Asparagales > Orchidaceae > Cymbidium > Cymbidium sinense. Next base: position 57,180,617 of record CM038233.1, on the reverse strand, counting down.
GAGCTTTGGTGGAAACACACCTCCATTTCTCACTGATTTCGGCACACAATTTTATTTCTCATGCATTACGCATATGAATCCTATAAGCCTGAGTCAAATGTTTGTCCAAAAATGAAAGTAAAATGTAATATGTTTTGCATTAGATGTAGGTCATTGTTCATGCCTTTACATGATCTAGTCTCTTAGAGAGTGAGTTTAATGGCTTAGTCTCTTTCTAAAATAAACAACAGCCTAGCTATCTTGCATAAAGCATAGGACTTGCATGCATGAATTTAAAATCATAGGAGGAGTTAGTTGGCAACCACCCCTAGGTGGTTGTAAGTCCAAGCAGTCGAGTGGTTTGTCCTCTCTTGTGGGGCAAACCAAATACCCATTTTCACCTTAGATTTAGGTCTTATTTTTGGCACTCACCAAAGCTCCTTAGATTTAGGTTCTGAGATTGTTTCTCCCCTTTGTGGGCCATTAGCATAAATCCTCACCTCCTAGGCATTTCAATAATCTTGTATTATGGAATTATAAGCACTAAACTTCTAATAAAAATTCAACTCAAAAAAATAATTCAATTTCAAAAATATAATGCCTAACCATAGGATAGTTTGGTATGTTTACTAGGCTTCCTAGAGTCTTAAACATCCCCTACTCATCTTCATTTGGCTTTGATAAAAGCTCCCCCCTCTTGATCGATCCCACTTGATTTGCTAAAAATAAACTAATCGAGTGATAGTCCTACCTATTGAAATCATTGGAGACAATGATCATTTATCTTAATCAAGAGTATTCCTAAGGAATCCCCTTTCTTAGGATTAATTAATTATGAGGGCTTTCCTCTATAGGGAACATAATGAACCCGGTTTAAAATAAACCCTACTTTTCTTTTCCATGTAAGTACAGGTAGAATCTCTGGTACACATGTAGACCCATTGTCCTTAGGAGTCCTTATTGAGGTAATTAGGTCCATTGTAGGGTGGTGGCTTCTATCTTTTGAGATAGTACACCTCTCCTCAATGTCGTACCCGATCACCCTCAATAAGAACATCTACGGATCTACGCGGTATCCAAAAATGCATATAAGAGTATAATTATATTTTCATTTTATCCCACATAGAGTGAAGATGGAAGTATACATCTTAGAAATCTTAATAAAATTCCACCACATATTTTTCTGGTGACTCCACTGAGGATGGTTCCTCTCTCCATCTTTGGAAAGTGATCGTTGTCTCCAAGTATCGATAGTGGGTTTTTACTTTGTTATGAATCCAAGACTATCTTTCTTTTCATTAGCACTTAGCTTTTTTATCCTTAAGTTAAACTAGCCAAAATCTTTAGGTTTTAGGACCTCACCCCGTGTTGGCCTTAAAACCCCATTGGGTCCTCCAATGGGTAAAAATAAAAGCTTAATAAAAAAGAATTAATTAAAAACTTCCTCCTTACCATTTTTATGGTAAGGAAAGGTTCATTCTAAAATAATAAAGACAAAATAAATCCTTTAGAAAAATCTTGCTTTTCAAAAAGCACGCTTTCAAAAATGCACATGATAAAATGTTTTGCACAAAATTTTTCCTAAATCACCTTCATCTAACAATCTTCATGATTATTATATGTAGGATCATCTTTACCAAAAAAAAATTCCAACAATTACATTTTTCTAAAAGCATAAATGAGCTTCTTCACTCAATTCATTTTGATGAAGACCTCATTTTCAAAAATAAAATTTCAGCAATCATATTTTCAAAAGCATAAAATTTGAAGATGGGCCTTTCCATTCAATAAATCCAAATGTGTTAAATGGATATTACATCTTCAAGTAAAATCATAACTTTGAAATTCCACTCAACACATTCCACATGTGTTAGGTTGGAACTTTTCTTTTTTTAAAAAAAAGCACATATGAAACCTCTCCATTCAATATACCCACATTTATTGAATGGAGGTTTCATTTTCAAATAAAATCAAAATTAAACTTTCAAAAAGCACATATGTATATCTCCATTCAATATTCCAAAATTTATTGAATGAAAATTTCATTTTCAAATAAAGTAACATTATTTTGAAATGCCACTTAACATATTCCATATATGATTAGGTTTAGATTTCATCTTTCAAAAAGTAATAATCACATAGAAAATATACATCTTTGGAAAATGAAACATAACTGATTTCCATCTTACATACCCAAATTTGTTAAATAGAAATCTGCCTTTTCAAAAATCAACAAAAAACAAAATTTTTCAAAATATATTTGGAACTTCAATTAAGCATACCCGATTTGCTAGAATGAAGTCTCTCTTTCCAAAAACAAAAATTTGAGACACAATTTTGGAATTTCATTTAGCATACTCAAATTTGCTAAGTGAAATCTCCATTCTACAAGAATTTTTAAAATGCATTTGAAACTTCATTTTAACATACCCCATTTGCTAAAAAAACAAAAATTTGAAACACATTTTTTTGAATTTCATCTAGCATACTCAAATTTGCTAAGTGAAATGTCCATTCCACAAGACTTTCAAAAATACTTTTGGAACTTCATCCTTTAGCATACCACATTTGCTAAATTGAACTTTCCATTTTCAAAAACAAAATCAAAACATAAAAAGTTTTAAACGCATTTTTGGAATTTCATTTAGCATACTCAAATTTAGTAGGTGAAACTTCCATTTCAAAAAATTAAAGAAATACATCGGAACTTCATTTTAGCAAACCATATTTGCTAAAGTGATGTCTCCATTTTCAATCATAATCAAATCAAAATCAAAAGAAACACATTAGGATTCCCTTAGCATACTTAAATTTGCTAAGGATCCTACTTTTCAAAATCAATTTAAAATCAAAAGAAACACATTAGGATTTTTTTAGCATACTCAAATTTGCTAAGAATCCTATTTTCAAAAATTTCCAAAAATAAAACACACTTGGATTTCCTCATTTAGCATACCCAAATTTGCTAAATGAGGACTCCATTTTTCAAACCACAAAATGATTCACAATGCAAAGAAACAATGAAACAAAAAGAAGAAATTGTTTTCAAACATCTCACTTAGCATACCCAAATTTGCTAAGTGAGTAAATTCCAAAAATCTCAAATCCAAAATAATATCATATTGACCCTTTAGTTTTATATACCTAAATTTGTTAAATAAAGGGTCCTCAAAATCAAAATTGAAACTCAAATATAAATATGGAAGCATCTCTTCAAAAATATTTGAACCCATTTTTAACATATCCAAATTTGTTGAAAGTGGGTTCTATATCCAAAAAATTCCTCTTTCCAATCAAATCTCAAAATCTATTCTAAATCATTTGAACTCAACTTAACATTATTAAAATATTGAGTAAGTTTATTTTCAATATTGTAGACTCTCGTTCAGCAATAGTTTCAGTTTCAGTCTCAGTTCAATTTTTAGTTCATAGAAATGGCTGCATAGAAATATGTGTTTACCTTTCCCCGTGGGATGGACTTGACCCTGGATCAGGCCAACCTTCCCCATTCTGACTATGCCCACCTCATTTATTTTGGACGAGATTTTAAGGGGGCAAGGATTACCTGTGAGGGCACTCCTCACCATGTAGCAAAAGCACTGATTGGGCGTGGTCGGCCATTCGATTGATATGCCATCGGACTGATATTCTCATCAAGAGGAAGGTCAATGCCAAAGATCGATTATTTCAGATAGCCGGTTTTCCCATGCTATCTTAGTAAAGGCCAGCACCGACTCATTAGCACCTTCCAAGGGAAGGCTCCCATGATCCCAAGGATAGTCTCCCCTACTTTTGAGGTCAGGTCTAGCTCTTACTCAGCCCACCCCACCAAGGCTCAGAGGACGAACAAAAACTGCATGATAAAGTAGTACCATACATGCATCGCCAGGGAGATGGAGGTAGCTACATGGTCAGTTGTTGAGGAGTTTCCCACTTTGATTTCCTCATTGGTTACAGTGAACCCATTTCATCTTCTCTCTAGGTCTGACAGAGGGGATACCAGGAGGATCCCTACTTCACCTCCACTAGCAGTTTGATTTTAACCCCTAGTTAGTCAGAGTAGGAGGTCATATGCTAGCCTCCATTTAGTTCTATGCTAGGTTGGCGGAGCCTATGGACGATCTGAGTCTGGGGCTCAATTTGATTTGAGATCTATTATCCCCTATAGCGTGGGGAAGCATCTTCGGCAAGAGAGGGCCAGGGAGGCCCATACTACAATTCATATCACTAACCGAGAGAGGCGGAGGTTTGGTCGGCAATTAGCGGCCTCTACACACATTGATTTTCCTAATCGATGCGCTACCCACATCGATCACATAGTATTATGCTTACGGGGACTACCCATCATAGAAGGAGAGCATCTGTTCTGAGAGAGTCGGTGGTGTCTCCACCACACCGCTCTACCCCCCATCCACCATCGCTTATTCATATTTCAACATCTCCAATTCTTCCAAAGGCCATGAAGGCCACATTTGGGGAGAAGAGAACCCCGTTGGTGATATGGCTATGGCCAAGGGATCCCATTCCATCTACACCCACTATGGCGAGAAGCTCTCGACCATTCTAATTATGGTGCGAAGGAATGGCAATACCATATAGTGGTCCCTTCACCATCACCACCATAATAGACATGAGATGGTTAGAGTTGCAAAGGGAGAAGGTGACAACCCCACCTATGATGATGTGGACCTGCCACCCTATAGAGTTAGTGATGAGTGTATATCTTCCAGCAAGTATAGCCCTCACAGGGTTGATTTTCTAGCAACAGGGGAGGTTTGGTGCTTCATAGTGCATGATGTTAATCCTACCATTGGTTAGCCAAAATCATTTGTGCTAGTTCTGATAGATCATTCTCTTGATGACATAGTAGCTCATTATTTCATGGAGAAGAAGGTGATCCTAGGACATGACTAGTCTGATGAGGAGAAGATCAGCTTTGATCCCAATGAAGATGATTTATTGAGAGACTTAGGAGAGGTTTGCATGGTAGATACTAGGAGATCCCTCCTCAAAGAGTATCAGACTATGGAAGGTGTTGAGGACGAGTAGGAAGACACAGCCCACTCAGTCCAACACCTCCTAGCATAAATAAAGCAGAAGGGAAAAATAATAGATATGATGGAGAGCAGGCTCAGGTATTTGTTAGAATTTATCTTAGCATTGCATAACCAAGCCTCAGTAGTTCATCCTACCACAGCTAAGACAAGTCAACCAGAGTTGGTGCATTTCTTGGACCCAGCCAAGACTTTACCTCCATTAGAGCAAGGTAGCATCAGCATGTATAGGAAGGTAGTGGATAATACCTCCATATAGGAAAAGATATCAAGTCATGGTTGAGTACAGGTGAAGGAAGCATTGGCTCAAGCCCGAGGAGGATCATCGCCCAAAGGGTAGCCCAAAGGAATTTGATGCAATCTAATATCTTAAGGGTTTTGTGCCACCTTCCTTCAAGAGTTTTAATGGTAGTGGAAACCCAAGGCAGCACATCATGCATTTCAGAGCTACTTATTGCAACATTGATGGTAGTGATGCTTTACTCTTTCATCTCTTCATTAGTAGCCTAGTAGGGATAGCTTTTAATTTGTATGCTGAACTTTCCAATAGTTCAGTGAAGACTTTTATTGAGTTGGAGTAACTCTTTATCAAGAGGTTTGTTGGAGCTTAGTAAAGGTTTATTGTTGGCGATCTTGTTGTGGCTCAACAACACCCAGGTGAGTCCCTTGTTGATTACATTCTCAGATGGTGTAATCTGAGTATGAAATGTGAACCATAACTATCTGAACAACATACCATTGAGATTCTACTTAAGAATATTCATGGTCCGGTCGCCTTCATGCTCAAAGGTTTCACCATCAAAACCTTTGAGAAATGAATCAACAAGGTGGCTAGCTTTCATGGAGAAGTCAAATAGTTACCTTCTCCAGATGTACCAACAAAGCCAAAGCGGCAGAAGGTATACGAGAAGAAGCCCGGGGCAGTGATAGCAGTGGATAAGGGGAAAGAGCCAGCCAGAGAGTAGTTTGAGAGACCTCGTGCTCCACAGTCGTCGCTTCCACCTCCTCTACCACCACTGAGGCAGCCCTACCAGCTATAATAGAAGCCTCCATGGCATACACCGCCTCCTCCTCAGCCACATCATCAGCAGTAGTGGTACACATACCCACTGCCAGGTAGCTATGGTCCACCTACTCTTTTGGATAAACTTAACAAGTCTTATTCATTTAAGAGGGAGGTAATCAAGAAGATCTTTAAGAATCTCTTAAAGAAGCCTAATTTTCAACTACCCGAGTCTAAGAGATCGGAGGAAGTGGGCAAAAGCCATGATCCTAACTTTTTCCCCTACCACCATATACTAGGTCATGTTTTGGAAGATTGCTTCACATTTAAGGACTGGCTTGAACATAGCTTCAAGATCGGTGTGATCTTTGGGGATACTTGTGATCCGGAATACCATTCTATTATGGTAAGAGGATACCATCTGGAATAACCATCCATTCTATTATGGTAATCTTTGGGGATACTTGTGATCCTTCCAAAACCAAAGAAGGTTGGGATATCTTCTTATCCAAAACCTCTAAAAAGATTATTCAGAAAATCAAAAAATTTTCCTTGTAGGTGTCTGAGTCGGCTCAAACCTCCAACATCAAGGAAGGTTTGCAAGTTACCAGAGCCAACTCAAGGAATGGGGAGCTTAGCAGAAGCAACATTTTTTGCCAGCCCAGGATAGCTCAGTAGAACAACCACCGACCGAGTCCACTCTCCAGTCCACCGTTACAGCTACCACATCAGCGACTACCGCCAATTCAGCTAGTTCTTCTTCTTATAGTATACATCTTGTATCGATATATGAGGGAATAAAATCCCTCACCACTCTAAGTTTATTTGATTTCTACTTTGTTGCTTCTATCAAATCCAAGAAATTGAAGAATAAAGCTAGCTTGATATACATCTATGTCACTTCTTATGGGTTGTCTGAATCTATTCTTAATAACTCTTCAAGTCTAAATAATAACTATAACAATTATGATCTTCCTCTTTCTGATTCAAAGTTGGATTTTCCTACTTTGAATGCTACGGGTTCACCTCTTGAGATAGACTTGGAATCATCTGATTCTGAGGTTCCCATAGGAGAAGTTGTAGGTGAGCCTAATGTGTAGGTAGAACCTTCCATTATCTTGCCACAAGAGATCACCGAAGTCAACCTCCATAGTGGCAAGGTTCTACCTCCTATGGTAGCATCTCAAGATAGAGGGAAACAAGTCATTGGTTCAGAGAATCGAGAAGCCCCTCCGCAAGATGCTCCAAGGTGGACTACAACGTCCTCTCTCACCTAAGAAAGTTACCATCTAAGCTAAGTATATCTGATGCCCTTGTCTTATCCAAAGAGATGAGGGAATCATTAATCAAGGCTCTCCTTGATCTTGAGATATGCTTAGCTCAACTGACCACTATTGGTGAGGAGGCACATTATTCTAGAGAAGCTCAGGGGATCACTTTCACAAATGAAGACTTCTCTTAAGGTACATGGAGCATAATCGTTCCCTTTACATTACAGTTGAAATGGGCAAGTTCAGACTTGCTAGAGTTCTCAATCCAGGTGCAACAGTGAATATTATGAGTCTAAAGACCTTTGCCTATTTGAGGATCGACATGTCCACACTTTAAGGGGATTAGATGATGTTGAGAGTATTCAATGAAATAGGCGAGCAGGCTTTAGGATCCATAGTGTTACCTTTGGAGATAGGTGACTGGAAGACTGAAGCCAAGTTTTATAACATTGATTCAAATACTTCATTCACCACTTTGCTCGGTTGGCCCTGGATACATTAGAACAAGATAATTCAATCCTCCATCCATCAATGCATCAAGTTTAGGAAGGATGGGATTGAGTATTGTGTGGAAGGTGATGAAAAGCTATTTCAATTAAATAGGCTGAGATATATGAGGATGTGACCTACTATCTTCCACAAAATACTATTTCTCATGAACTTGGAAAAAACCAAAATTCAAAAGAAAAAGAAAAACAAAAAGAAAAATAAAAGTGGAAATCCAAGTGAACAAGAAAGGAAAATTGAAGAAGAAATAGAGCCGCATATCACATTCCACCCATAGATCATTCCTTCATATGGACATGTGGGTTGGATGACTCAACCTCCACCAGGGAGAGGTAGAGATAGAAACATAGGCAGTTCCAAAGGTGGAAGACCCCTCAGTTGGCCATCAGCCAATAGGGTTTATGTTCCAGTTCATAGGAGTACCCTTGCTATTCATATAAACTTGGAATCTAGTTCAGAGGATGTGTCTAATATGATTAGCATACCAGCAAACCCCTCTCAATAGGTTTCATTGGAGGTGACACTCGAGCCGGACAGCGATGAAGATTGGGCCTCCAGACAAAGCAAAGTATTTGAATCAGTTGAATGTAAAACTCTTAGGCGGTAGTTGGGAACCTTAGCTCTAACCAAACTTTCACCCCAAAAATTTGAAGGTTTAATAGTTAAGGAAGCCCCTAAGTCTTCTAGTGTATGAAGCTGAAGAGATTCTTTTTAGGATCATCCTCCTCAAGTCCTGAAGTTGATGCAAAGCTTGAGGAGAATTCATACGAAGAATTAATTAAATTACTGTTTGACTATTACTCACCTTGTATTCATATTCTTATACAGAAATGTTTGGTCCCTCATACATGGTCCAAGCATAGGTCATATTATTTTAAGAAGCTGTGGAACAATACGATAGCAAGATCAGTGTAGGACTAGATTCGCAAGGGTCCAAATGATGATGACGACATCGGTTAGTTGTTACCAATCATTTGGAGTCTAATAGATTCTTTTCCTATAACACCAACTCTTATGAGAATGTGTGTTTAGAAACCTCAAATGATCTAGATGATCTCCAAATAAAAGATGCACTGCTAGAATTTGAAGAGGAGATCCATTCGATAATTGACAAACTTAGAGAAATCAACCTCGGGATGAAACAAAATCCACGCCCAACATCATCAATCCATTACTGAATGAAGAAGAAACCAATGCTTAGTTAGGCTATTGACTGAGTTTAAGGACTGCTTTGCATGGAGTTATGAAGAGATGCCTGCATTATCTCCTGATGTAGCAGTCCATAAACTAGCAATAGATCATAGCGTTAACCCTATCAAGCAAGCTCCTAGACACATGTGATTAGAAATTAAACTACAGGTCACTTCTGAAGTTAAGAAATTGATCAAAGCTGGTTTCATCAGGGAAGAAAAATACTTTACCTAATTAGCCAGTATCGTACCAGTTAAGAAGAAGAATGGTCAAATTTGCATATGCATCGATTTAAGGGACTTAAACAAGGAATGTCCTAAAGATGAGTTTCCTCTTCCTATACCAGAACTAATGGTGGACATCGCCTCATCTCATGCAGTTTTCTCTTTCATGGATGGGTCATCTGGCTATAACTAAATCAAGATGTCTTCTAAAGATGAAAGAAATACTAATTTTTGAATCCTAGTCAGAATCTATTATTATTGGGTCATGCCTTTTGGCCTTAAAAATAGTGGGTCTATATACCAATGGGCCATAACTCAGATCTTCAACAAAATCATTTATTATCAGGTTGAGTGCTATACTGATGATGTAGTAGTCAAGAATAGAGAAAAAGATGACCATCTCTTTGACTTGAGAATAGTTTTTGAATGGTTAAGACAATGTAACCTCAAAATGAATCCCCTGAAGTGTACATTCAGAGTAACTTCAGGGAACTTCCTTGGGTTTGTTGTCCGACATCGGGGAATAGAAATAGATCTAGAAAATTTTAAGGCTATCTTTGAAATGCCACCTCATAAAAGTTTAACTCAACTCAGATCTTTCCATGAACGGCTAGCATATCTAAGATGTTTATATTCAACCTATCCGGGAGATGCAAACCATTTTTAGCACTTGTCAAAAAGGATGCCAAGTTTAAGTGGGATGACAAGTGTCATCATGCCTTTAAATATATCAAATAATATTTGGTGAATCTGCCAGTTCTAGCAGCCCTATCTTGGGCAGGCCACTCACCCTCTACACTGCTATATTGGAAGACTCCCTTAGCACTTTATTAGCTCAAGCCAATGACAAAGGGAAGGAGAGTGCTCTCTACTACCTCAACTATCATCTAATTCTTTCAGAAGTGAACTATCCACCTATTGAGAAACATTGCCTAGCTTTGATCTTCACATCCCAAAACCTATGACACTATATGCTTTCTCATAAGGTGAACTTGATTTCCAGAACCAATCCACTATAGTATTTCATGACATGGCTAATGCTATCTAGACAGTTGGCATGATGGTCCATGATTCTCTCACAGTTTGATATCACATTTGTACCCCTCAGTGCGGTCAAAGGACAATCGCTAGCATATTTATTTGTAGCACACCCACTTCCTGCTACTTCTTCACTTAGTGATGATCTCCCAAATGAACAAATCATGAACTTAGGGGAGGTTAACAACTACCGATGGGAGATGCATTTTTATGGTGTAGCTTCTTTTCATAAAGGGGAAGCACCATGATCTACTCTTATATGAAAAGTAGGGGTAGGAATAGTTCTCCTAACTCCAGACCCTAATTTGATGAGATTCTCATACTATTTTTCCAACCCCTGCACCAACAATGAAGCCGAGTATGAGGTTTTGATTGTCAGTCTGGAGTTAGCCATCACAAGCAGTGTCAAGAGCATCAACATCTTTGGGGATTCTCAGTTGGTCATCAATCAAATTATCGGGTCCTACAAGGTTCTCAAACCCAAGCTTCGTCATTACCATGAGTATACCATGAAGCTGTTGGCCCAAATCCCTGAGGTCACTATCTATAAGGTTCCACAAGTAGAGAACGCAGTAGTGGATGCTTTGGCCAAACTTGCCAAAGAATTGGCATGTTCCGAAGCTGAGTCCAATCCAATAAGGGTCCAAAATAGATAAGTCCTATCCTTTATTGATGTTGAATTCATCAAGATACTTTCTCTTAAAGGAGAGGTTGTAGTTGCCTATAAGGATAAGGATCTAGATTAGAGGCAACCATTCATAGACTATTTGAACATCGACAAACTACCATAAGAAAGTCAAGCCTATCGTGAAAAAGAGCTCTCTAGCTCTCTGATGGCACCTGCACATGGTCCTTTGATGTGGTTACATTATTTAGACAAACATGAAGCCCATAGTATTGTAACTGAGGTACATTTAGGTCTATGTGGAGCACATCAATCTAGTCCAAACATGAAGATGAAGATCAAGAGACTAGGATACTATTGGCCCTCGATGATTACAGACTATATGGATGTAGCTAGGAGATGCCATAAGTGTCAGGTACACGGTGTGGTCCTCCACCAACCACCCAACATTCTACACACTACATTGGCCTCATGGTCATTCGAGTGTTGGGGTACTGATATTGTGGGTCCAATTGATCCTCCTTCTTCTAAGGCTCATCGGTTCATCTTAGCCACCACTGACTACTTTTCTAAGTGGGCGGAGGCAATCTCACTCAGAAATGTCACAGCTTAGCATGTGCTTTAGTTTTTCGGGAACCATATTGTATATAGGTTCGGAGTGCCTCAATGAGTTATATCTGATAATGGTACTGCATTCAAAAGCACTAAGATCAACAGCTTTTCCAGAAGACACTACATTAATTGGAGATACTTCACCATCTACTACCCCAGAGCAAATGGCTTAGTAGAAGCATTCAATAAAATTCTCATCCAAATAGTAAATAATACTCTTGATGACAACAAGCAGTAGTGGAATGAGTAGTTGGTTGAAGCCTTGTGGGCCTACTGTAGCACATACCGAACTCCAACTCAATCGACCCCATTTTTCTTAGTGTATGGGTCTGAAGCTATTCTATCTTTAGAAGTTCAACTCCCATCACTAAAGATAGCATTGGGTAACAAGATCACTATAGAGCATAATACAAAGTTGCAGTTAGAAGAGCTCCAAGGTTTGGAGGAGAGTCTTCTATGGGCGTACCAAAATCTCAAGTTGTATAAGGCCAAAATAATTCAAGCTCACAACAAGCTGGTCCACCCTAGGTCTTTTTGAGTCAGAGAACTTGTGTTAGTCCTAGGGAGACCAATGTTTCCCATCAAAAGATGGGAGGAAAGTTTGCACCCACTTTGAAAGGCCCCTTTGTCATTGAGAAGGCCTACCAAGGAGGATCTTATTAGATTATTGATTATAAAGGGGAACACCCAATGCTTTCAATTAATGAGTTCTATTTGAAAAAATATTACCCATAAAAATCATGTTTGAAAATAATTCTAATAAAAGAACAAAATTTGATTCCATTTCATCAAAATCTTCTCTTCTTTCAAAGCATTGTTTGCTTATCTTGTGAATCCACCATGACGTGTTTAGGGTAGGTGTAAGAGTCCCCCAACGACATCCTATCCCTCTTTTACAACACAAACACAATCAAACACATTTCTTGACGCTACTAGAATAGTTGTGAGAGAACCCAAGTGGCATCCTTTCTTAGTGGAATTGTCGTTTGCCATCCGTGGCACCATTTTATCAAAATCCTCAGCATGTTTAAGGTAGGTGTAAGAGAACTTGAGAGGCATCCTATTCTCTTTATCACAAGCATAAAAACAAACACATATCTTTTGTCTCGGGCTACTTTGATATGGGAGCATGCCCCCAGTGGCACTCACTCATTAGCTATTCTAGGTCAGGTTTACATGCTACCTCGCTAGTATGTCAATCTAGTGGTCAGTTATTCAGAAGATGTGAGTCTTCATGCTTTCTTCCTAACTTGATCATTATTAACCAATGAGCGCCTTGTTAGTATGATAGACTTCACTGCCTAGCCAGTAAGCTACCTTGTGTTGATTTTGCTTAAGAAGTTGTGAGTCTCTGAGCTTTCTTCTTGAATTAATCATCATGATCTAACTAGGTCAAGTATATCTAAGATCTAGGATAAGTCTCTGAGATGTTCCTTTCCTCTTGACTACATTTGCATTAATATAAATCCTCTAGTAGCATTCACTCAGTAGTCATCTTAGGTCAAATTGCACAAATCGAGTCGAAGATGACTATCCCAACAATCAGTTTTACTATAGGAGGATGTGAGTCCCCAAACTTTCTTCCTAGGCTAATTATTACAAACCGATGGGCACCTTAGGTTGGTTGATGTTCGCTATGCTGATAGCGACTCACCCGGTGGATACACCACTCTTGGCAGATGTAAGTCCTTGTGCTTTCTCTTTGAGTTGGCCACCGAATACCTACTTGATGTATGACTAGTCATGCCATCATCTTTAAGGTTTAGGATTAATCCCTTAGCGACCCCTCTTCCTGCGGGCATTCTATTTGGATCACATCCTTTGCGACCCCATTTGGACACTACTTAGGTTACTCTTGGATTGGACAATCCCCCTTTCCTAGCAGCCACCCCTATGGTTGAAGAATTTATTCAGCAGATGTGTAGATTCTCCCTTTGTTTAGTAAATCTAAGATAGGTCTAGGATGGTATAAGCTCCTTCTCAATTTGATCCCTCACAAAATAATAGGGTCCATAATAAACAAATAAATTAATTTGCATGTTGATTAGGAATTCAAGCCCCCAAAGGGCCCCTTTTCTCAAACAGGCATCCTATCTTTAGGGCAGTGTTAGCAAAACTCCCTATAAGATTTGCCTGACTACCTGAGTTGAGATAAATCCTCGAGTCGGTACTCACTCCATAGTCACTTTTAGGTTAGGATCAATATGCTTTTCCACAAGTAGGTTACCCCGACAGTCATTCCGTTTTGAAAGATGTAAGATTATGATGTATTCTTTCTAGGATGACTGTCGTAAATCGACGGGTAGCCCTAGGTCGGGTTCAATTTGTTGCCCAAAGAAACCAATCACCCCAATAGTCTTTGTAGTGGAAGGTGTGAGTCCCTGAGCTTTCTTCCCTTAAATTGATCATTATAAACCAAAATACGCTCCTTTAGTCGAATAGTTCTCCCATCGGTCGAGAAGCTACTCCCTTTGGTTTAGTAAATCTAAGATAGGTCTAGGATAATATAAGCTCCTTCTCAGTATGATCCATCACAAACCAACGGAATCCATCAAAATAAACTAAAAAATGAAATTAATCTTAGCTATCTTTAGGCTAATTTAAGTCCCCCAACAACATTCACTCAATAGTCAGCCCTAAGTCGGGCCCAATTTGTTGCCCAAAGTAACCAATCACCCCAGTGGTCTCTTATTTCTCGAAGATGTGAGTCCCCGCACTTTCTTCTTAAGATTTGACCATTGCAAACCAAAATGCATCACCTTGGTTGGATAGTCCTACCTTGTGGTTGGTAGACTACACCCTTTGGATTGGTAAGTTTGAGTTAGGCCTAGGCCTCCATGTTCCATACTCAGTACAGTCGATCACAAACCGATGGGACCCATCAAAATAAATCTAAAAAATGAAATTAATCTTGACTATCTTTGAGTTGATCTAAGTCCCCTAGTGGAATTCACTCTATAGTCAGCCCTAGGTTGAGTTTGATCCATTGCCTTGCCAATAGATCACCCCAGCAACTGGTCTCTACTTTGGAGAATGTAAGTCTACTGTATTTTCTTCCTAGTACAGTTGCTGCACATCGAAAGGCATTCCTTTGGTTGGTTAGTCCTACTATGTGTTTAGTAGACTACCCCTTTGGATTGGTAAATCTGAGTCAAGTCTAGGCCTCCGTGGCTCCTACTTAGGACGATCCATCACAAACCAATAGGGTCCATTTCAAAATCCAAAATTTAAAATCTAAAACAAAAAATAATAATAATCAATCAATCCAAATCAAATCTTGCTTCTCCCAATGAGATGCAAATCTTTCTAGCTACCTAATAGATCTAGGATTCTAAACCCTCAACGGATTTCACCATTCCTCTTTTGTGGTTGACTTGAACTTGCCTTCCAATGGATAGTTCATTTTCCTATCCCCAGTGGAGCCAAAATAAACATAATTTAAATAAACAACAAATTGAAATAAAGTTAACCCTCTTCCCCAGCGGAACTTAATTAAACAAATCAAATTTCTCCCTAGTGAGACTCAAATCAAACCTCTCATCCCTTTATGGATGACTTGAATCTGCTTCCCTAGCGGAAGGTTCATATACTCTATCCCTAGTAGATTCCTCCTTCCCTCTCTTATGTCCTTGACATAAGTGGAGCCACATTACACTAAGCTATGGATTCCTTCTACACCTTGGGTTAGGAGAAGACCATCTCTATTAGTGCTTGTGTTCATTCGGTGTTGTTGATCATTTTGGTCAACACAAATACATGCTGTGTTCTTTGTCAATCACACAACACCTATTGGGCGCTCATTGTTGACCTCATTTTTATCATAAGCTCTCAAGACCTCCATCTTAGACATAGGACTCCTCTTATACCTTAAAAGATCCTTAGTCTTAAGACACATCTAGTGATTAGGTGGACACTCAACCTAGCCCTAGAGATGTAGAAGAGTTAGCCATAGGAATAGGTCATGCCTTAGGGGTCTTAGGTAAATTTGTCTCCCCTATAACTTGAACCACATTCCTCACTCCCTTCCTTCAAGTCAGACTCCAAATCAAATCAACATCAAACCTAAATCAATTCTAGCTTAATTAATTTTTCTCCAAGCTCAAATTAATCCCACATGATTGAAATCCATGATCAATTCCAAATGTTTGAAACTTCTGATTGAAATTCCAAGTTCAAAATATTTCCTATGTCCTTTGATTCCCTCTTAAGGACTTAGCCTAAATCAAACCTAAATCAATTCAAATTCATGAAATTTTCTCACAACCCATTTATATTCTCATTTATATATTCACATATATAAATGAAATATAAATTCAAATCAATCAAACTAAATCCATAATTCAAATTCAAATCAATAAATAAATAAATAACTAATCTTTCTTAAGTAACTTTGATTTCCTCTTAAGGACTTAGCCTAAATCAAATCTAAATCACTTCAAATCCTTGAAATATTCTCAACCCATTTATGTAATCATTTATATTTACATAAATAAATAAAATTTAAATTTAAATCAATCAAACCAAATCCAAAATTCAAATCCAAATCAAAATATTTTTTAAGTCCTTTGATCCTCTATCATATACTTAGCCTAAACCAAATTCAAATCACTTCAATCCATTAAATTTTCTCATAATCCATTTATATTCCAATTTATATTCATATATATAAATGAAATATAAATTCAAACAACCAAAACCAACTCCAAAAATCAAACTCAAATTCAATCAAAATCCAACCTAGGCCTTTGAAGTCAAAATCTTGAACTTAGCCAAATCAATTTTAAATCATGCCAAACTCTTGATTTTTCATCATGATTCAATCAATCCTTCAATCATGAATCCAAATATAAACATAAATTTCAATCACCAAACCAAAACATAATTCAAAAATCAAACCCAAGTCAAACTCATGTTCACCCTTTGAACTTGAAATTATCAATTGAGTCAAAACCCATTTGACTTCAAATCACTTGCAAATGGATTTATATTTCAATCATAAGTCCATATGTGAGTTCAATCAAACTCAAATCAAGCTTTGACCAAGCCATCTGACCTACTTACGTTTACTTACCCAAAGTGACCTAAAGTACCCTTTTGAGCCAAATTCTAATCTTAATAACATTGGATTGAACTAAGCCCACCTAAGCCTCTCACCATAATCAACAATCATCATAAGATGATCAATCACTCAAATTGGGCCAAACCAAGGCAAACCTAAGGGTTGACCAAGTCAAACTTAGCCAAAATGAAACCTAAAATAACCAAAATCCACTATAGGCCAAATTGATTGAAACCATTGATCTAAACTCATTCATGATCAATGGTGAACTTGACCAAGTCAACATTTGAGCCTAACCTAGCCCAATTGGCCACATGACCCAAGTTGACCCAACTTGACCTAAAAAGTCAAAATGTGTCAAAACTTGATCTAAGCCAAATTGATTGAAACCAATGGGTCAAGTTCATTTCAAAATGATTGTTGAACTTGACAAAAACCTCAATTGGCCAACTAGACTTAACCTAGCCCAATTGATCATGAACCTAACTTGACTTAAAAGGTCAAATTGAGTTGAACTCAAATATAAAACAAATTGATTAAAAAAAAGATGCCAATCCATTTCCTAAGACCAACCAAACATGAACCAACCCATGACCTAACCTAAATAGGTAAAATGGGTCAATTTGGTGAACTTGACCCATTTGATCTAAATGAACTCAATTGAACCAAAACAAAATATAAACCAAATTGAATCAAACTAAAGCCACCAAAATATTTCAAATGGTCATATGAACTTGACCCAACCCTTGGTTTGACCCAATTTGAACAATTGGTCAACTTGACCCAAGTTGACCCATTTTGACCTAAATGGGTCAACATGAGCCAAATCATATCAAACCAACTCCAAATTTAATGAAACTTGGCCTAACCTATTTTTCAAACATATCAAACATATTCAAATTAAAACCCAAGATAAATGACCATATTACCTCTAGGCCATATGGTATTGGCCAAATTCACTTGGAATTTGGTTAAATCCTCTTCATGACCTCTTGGCACTCTCTTAATGGACCAAGTGAACACTAGTAAGTGTGGTGCACCTAACCCAATAGGTTTGGGTCAGCCCAACCTAGCCCATGGTCAAAACTGACCACTTGCTTGAAATGGCCACATGGAATCCCTCATCCACTTGATTTAATCACATGGTAGCTCCACTACTGCACTCCTTAGGCCAAACTGAATGCAAAGACACCTCTAACAGCATAAATAACCCACTCAAGGAGCTCAATTAGATGAAAATGGCAATTGAAGGCTCGACCATCCAATTGCTCTAGGGGGAGATATACTCCCCGTAATTTGATTTCATTCCATCACTCTCACACTCGATTGAACTTAAGGAAGCCAAAGCAAGCATTTGGAACTCTCCCCAAGCTCACTCAAGCAACTTGAACTTCTCCATTTTTCAGTTTCCTTAGACTTAAAATAGGGGAGCTCAAGTGAAAAGCCAACTTACTTCACACTTCAAATCAAGCCAATTCCTCCTCTGAGCTTCATCAGATGATCAAATCAAGCCCACCCAAGCTCTTTCCCAAGCTCCAAAGGTAAGGGAGGACCACTCTTGATCAAGACCAAGCTCAAGTGAAGGTGGAGTTGGCCTCCTAGAAGATCCATCCAATTTCAAAACCTCAAAACTTCAGCAAAGCTTCATCTCCACTAGACGAAGTTTCTCCAAGGGAATCAAGTGCCAGTGATCACATCCATGAGGTATGCCATTAAATCGAGCTCAATCTAGATGTGGTTTGGCCCTTTGTAAAAGAAAGTATGACCCTATGAGATTCTAGCCGTTAGATGTGATCCCCTTTACCCTTAGATGATGTGGGTTGAGTTTCAATCCAATCTGAGTTTAATCCAGCTCAGATCTTCTCTTGGAAGATGGATGGTGGCCATCTCCTGCAGGGACGATCAGAGGAGAATCATGGGCTATCCATCCGTGCATTTTGGATGGACAACCAAGACTAAATCCATGTAGATCCCACATTTTATCCCTTTAGAACCGTAGCTTTACTTCAGCCATCCGATCCTTGATCGGATGGATGAAGAGAAAGCGTAGCACTATCATGAGCTATGATGTGAAAACTTAAATAGCGAATACCATCGTGCCACATGGAAAGCACACACCGCGTCAGCCTCCACATGGCACCGATAAGATCAACTATACAATTAGTGATCTAAATGACTTAATTAATCAAGAAAAGTTCAAAAATTCATATCTAAGTGTACAAAAATAAAAAAAAGTGAAATAAATGGCATATGAAAGGTATTTGAATCTAGAATATTATAAAATTATTTTCAATTGATTTTGAAGAGTATTATTTTTTGGATTTGGGTTTTATTAGAAATTTGATTTTGCTAATTACTCTAATTACCTCAATTAATTCCAAACTTCTAATTAGTGGGATGACTTCATCATCCCTAATTTATTAATTAGAGGAATTTATAAATTAATTTTTAATTACCCTCTTAATGTAAATAAGGTTAATTAAGTGAGTAATTAGTGGTTTAATCCCTTGATTGAGTTAATTAAGGTTTATTTAAATGAATAGGAGGTTTAGGGAATAATTTTGGGATGTTTTCCTTAACTTATTCCTTGAACCCCCTCTTTCTTCCTTAATCCAAACATAATTAAGAATTAATTCATTAATTACCTACCTAATTAATTTGATAAAATTATAAAACCTTCCAATACTTAACTAATCTATCTTGGGTAGATTCTTAGGTGTTCAATAACCTAAGTACACTAAAAAAATCAAAATCCAACTCACATGTGGAGAAGGGGTTTTGAAATTACTTAACTTAAACCTCTTAGCTTAATTAATCATTAATCATGAGCCAAATGCATTAAGCCCTTTTCTTCATAGGTGCATTGCTGATTTAAATTCCTTGTGTGATTTTATGTCATATCATTGGCTCATAATTATTTGATTAAATATGCTAACGTGGTTTAGGTATGGGGTAATTAATGCACTTAATTCATACCTTAACCAAATTAAAATATAAAAATTATCTAATCATCTAAAGATTGAACAAAAGTGTCATACACATGGGGGAAATGGGTTAGGACTAGCAAACATTCTTTCACATTTCCTAAGTCAACATAAAACAAATTCAAAATAAGAATCACATTAAATAAACTTTGATTCACTTTAAACTTTCTTATTTATAGAATTGTCTTTAGGAATTAATTAGGGTGAATGAATTTACATTGCTTTCCTCACTTTATTTCTTTCCTAGCATGCTAAATGTGTATGTCATATGAAATTATGCATTCATATCTTTTAGAAAGTCAATATCAAAATGAAATGTTTTCTTTATGTCAAATTACATGTTTTGGCTAAAATAAAGATATGAATTGCTATTATCACTATTAAATCTAAAAATATTTTTAAAATCTATAAATCAAACACCTAAAACTTAAAGTGTGCTACTTATAATTATTTATGAGCGTGCATGTGGATATAAATATGAAGATGTGTATAGTGTAGCTTTCCTTCTTGTTTCTTCTGGCGTAGTTTTGAATAAGATTTGGCAAAGTGTATAGTTCATTTGAAAAGAATATAACACTTGCGTAAAATAATTCCTATTCATTCATATGTTATTACCTAAGAAGGACATCCACACTTGTACATATAAATTGCATAAACAAAATAAGCAAACAAATACAAACTTTTTGCATCTTTCTTTTTCCATCCATTTCTTTTATACATGTGTTTGTATTTAAGGAAAGTAGTATATTAGTCTGGACAACCCCAGGGTTGTGAGGCTTTAAGTAGCCCTAAGTAGGTTTTGTACCTTACACCCCTGGTGCTAACAATGGCGCCCTACTCACTTATGCCTTTCATACATATACATGTGCAAGTGAATAATGGATAAAAGAAACCCCTCTTTTCTACTTAATGAAAATCATGAATCATAAAGCATTCCAATTTTCTTAAGTAATATTTCTTAGCATTCATCATAAAGTGTGCTAAACATTTCCATTTGTATGTATAGATATGCTTAAGATTCATCCATATGCATGTTATACAAGTTGGGGAAGAAATGAATTGATGTGTTTTTTGTGATATTAGTTCACTTTTCTTAATCTTAAAATGTCTTTCTTTTGAATAGGTTTGTTTAGGGAAAAATATAAACTTAGGATTAATTAAAACACATAATAAAACATTCACTAAACAAAAGTCAAATATGAACCACTTTTGAAATTACTTAAGGTAGGGAAGGAAAGATAAGTTCTCTTCTCTTTTCCCTCTCTTTACAACTTAGTAATTAATTATAGGATTCATTTAAACCAAAAATAAATCATCAAATAAAAATCACCCAAATCAACTAAACACTTAAATGAAACCACCCTATAATTCAAACATCTTCACACTTAGAAAATCTAAACCCTAAATCCATAGCTAAGCATACCACACAAACCTTTTAAAGCACATATATTAGTTTAAGTCACAACTTCTAGCTTTAGGTTAGGGTGGTGCATGGCTTGATGTTTATTTTTGTTTTATGATGTATTATTTCTAGTTTGGATGTTAGGGTGAATGTGCATAAAATGAATGGTAGGGTGATGTTTGTCTAACCATTGTCTTCTGTAAGGGATTATGCTTAAGGAGCACTGTAATAAAAATATATCTAATTTTGTTGTGCAGATGCTTATACCCCTAAGCATAATCTAATAGGCCAAGTGGACTTGGATACCTATGTGTGAGGTGCTAAGTCCAATATACATGCTTGGGATTTGTATGGCTTGTTTAGCTAATCTCTATTTTGCAGGTGTTAGTAAGATTTACTTTTCCTCTTCATGTAATTTTTGCAATTAGGATTTTGGAATGAATGTTATGAGGGATTAGGATGAACATTGGTAATAAGATCACATTTTATGTACCATGTGAAGCCTTTGGAGCAACCACCTTCCAACCATTCGAAAGAAGGAACCAAAAGAAGAAAGAAGAAATAAAAAAGAAGAAAAGAAGAAATGAACACCCCCCATAACATGAATTTCCTTATTTGACTGTAAATTAATTCATTTGTAATCTGGGTTTTATAAGGGTAGAGCTCACTACCCAATTTGTTTTTGGATTTGTATGGTGGTGCCCAACCACAAATGACCTTTTATTCTTTTTATTATCTTTATAAAATGTTTGATATTTTGTTTACCTTGTGCATTAAGATGGCATATTTTCCTAGTTTCTTCCTTGCTTGATGTATGGCCTGGATGACGATTAGGCTCTTAGGGAAAAATAAATCTTCTACCAAATTAAATAACTTAAAATTAAAGATAAATAACTCATAATCTCATTTAAAGCCCAAGTTAAAATCAAGATAAAAGAATTAGCAACCCCTTAGCTAGATGAGTATTTCTTTTCTAACATCATGCATAAAAGCATATTATTTCACTCTTGATTGGAGGGCTTCCACCTTTTCCAGAGAACTTGGCTTGACCTTTGAGAGCCATGGTGAAAACACACCTCCCCTTCTCATTGATTTTGGCCTATAATCTTATTTCTCATGCATTAGACATATGAATCCTATAAGCGTCAGTCAAATGATTATCCAAAAATGAAAGTAAAATGTAATATGTTTTGCATTAGATCTAGGTCATTTTTCATGCCCTTTCATGATCTAGTCTCTTAGGGAGTGAGTTTAAGGACTTAGTCTCTTTCTAAAATAAACAACAGCCTGGCTATCTTGCATAAAGCATAAGACTTGCCTACATGAATTTAAAATCATAGGAGGTGTTAGTTGGCGGCCATCCCCAGGCGGTTGTAAGTCCAAGCAGCCAGATGGTTTGTCCTCTTTTGTAGAGGCAAACCAAATACCCATTTTTGCATTATAGTTAGGTCATATTTTTGGCACTCGCCAAACCTCCCTAGATTTAGGTTCTGACATTGCTTCTCCCCTTTGCGGGCCATAAGCATAAATTATCACCTCCTAAGTATTTCTATAATCTTATATTATGGAATTATAAGCCCTAAACTTCTAATAAAAATTCAACTCAAATAAATAATTCAATTTCAAAATTTAAAGCCCAACCATAAGTTAGTTTGGGAAGTTTACTAGGCTTCCTAATATCTTAAACATCGCCTACTCATCTTCATTTAGTTTCAATAATAACTCCCCCCTCTTGATGAATCCCAATTGATTTTCTAAAAATAAACTAATCGATTGATAGTCCTATATATTCAAATCTTTAGAGACAATGATCATTTATTTTAATCCAGAGTATTCCTAAGAATCCCCTTTCTTAGGATCATTAATTATAAGGGCTTGCCCCCTGTAGGGAATTTAATATTCCCGATTTAAAATGAACCTACTTTACTTTTCCATGTAAAGTAGGAAAAGAATTTATAGTACACATGCAGACTCATTGTCCTTAAGAGTCCTTATTGAGGTAATTAGGTCGATTATAGGGTGGTGACTTCTATCTTTCAAGATAGTACACCTCACCTCAATGTCGTACCCGATCACCCTCAATAAGAATATCTGTGGATCTACGTGGTGTCCAAAAATGTATAAAATAATATATTTCTATCTTTATTTTATTTCGCATAGAGTGAAAATGGAAGTATACATCTTAGAAATCTTAATAAAATTTCACCACAATGCTTCTGCTAAGCCATTTACACTGGGGTAGTTGATGGTAGAGTACCTCCAACCTATACCATGTCTTCTAGCAAAGCTATTGATTTTAGTGTTTTTGGATGCAGTACCATTATCAGATATAATTCTTCGAGGCACCTCAAACCTCTATATGATATGATTCTTGAAAAATTGAAGCACATGCTGTGTTGTGACCTCTCTGAGTGGGATTGCCTCTGCCCACTTGGAAAAGTATTCGGTGGCAGCTAAGATGAGCCAATGACCCTTGGAAGAAGGAGGATTGATCGGACCCACAATGTCGGTACCCCAACACTCAAATGGCCATGAGGCCAATGTAGGGTGTAGAATATTGGGTGTTGATGTAGGACTACACTGTGTACCTGACACTGATGGCATCTATTAGCTACATCTATGTAGTCTGTAATCATCGAAGGCCAGTAGTATCCTTGTGTCTTGATCTTCATCTTCATCTTTGGACCAAATTGATGCACTCTGCATAGACCTGAATGTACCTCAGTTACAATACCATGGGCTTCATGTTTATCTAAATAATGTAACCACATTTGATCAAAGGACCATCGGTATCTAATGCCATCAACCAGAGAATAGGAGAGAGCTCTCTATTTCACTTGATGGACTTATGACTTTTCTTGAGGTAGTTTGCCGGTGTTCAAATAGTCTATGAACGGTTGCCTCCAATCTAGCTCCTTGTCCTTATAGGCAACGACAACCTCCCCTTCAATAGAAAGTCTCTCAATGAGTTCAACATCAATAAGGGATAGGACTTGTCTATTTTGGGAATGGTTTCATCTTCCAAACATGCCAATTCTTTAGCAAGTTTGGCCAAAGCATCTGTACTGTGTTCTCTTCTTGGGGAACCTTGTAGATGGTGACTTTAGGGATTTGGGCCAACAGTTTCATGGTATACTTGTGAAAATGATGAAACTTAGGTTTGAGAACCTTATAGGACCCAACAATCTAATTGATGACCAATTGGAAATCCCCAAAGATGTTGATGCTCTTGACACACACTGTGATAGCTAACTCCAGACCGACAATCAAAGCCTCATACTTAGCTTCGTTGTTAGTGCAGGGGTTGGAAAGATAGTATGAGAATATCATCACATCAGAGTCTGGAGTTAGGAGAACTATTCCTACCCTTACATTTCTTGGAAGAGTAGATTGTGGTGCTTCCCCTTTATGGAAAGAAGCTTGTGGTGAATAAATTCCTATTGCGGAGTCGCCTTTCAAATCTGTGGAGAAATTAAAGAAAAGACCTTATAGAAATTCATCTTAGTAAGATGTCATGCATATTCATAGATGTACTTATTCAGGTGATCGGATACGTCATTAAGGTATAGTGCACTATCTCGAAAGATAGAAGCCACTACCCTTTAATGGAACAAATCACCTTAATAAGGACTCCTAAGGATGATTGGTCTGCATATGTAGTAGAGATTCTTCCCCTACTTTATATGAAAAAGTAAAGTAGGGTTTATTTTAAATCGGGTTCATTAAGTTTCCTACAGGGGCAAGCCCCCATAGTTAATTACATCCTAAAGGACAAGATCCTTTAGGAAAACTCTCGATTAAGGTAAATGATCATTTTCTCTAAAGATTTCAATAGGAAGGACAATCAATCGATTTATTTTTTAAGATCAAAATGGAATTAATCAAAAGAGAGAGTTATTATCGAAACCAAAATGGGAATAAGTAGGAGATGCTCACGATGTTAGGAAACCTAGCGAGCATCTCAAACTATCCTAAAATTGGGCTTTACATTTTAGAAATTAATTTAATTTATTTAAGTTGCATTTTTCTTTAAAAATTTAAGACTTAAGATTCCTTAACACAAGATTAAGGAAATGCTTAAGAGGTGCGGAATTATTCTTTTGGCCCACAAAGGGGAGAACCAACCTCAGAACCTAAATCTAGGGAGTTTTGGTGAAGGCCAAAAGCACAACCTAAATCTAAGGTGAAAGTGAGTAATTGGTTTGCTTCCACAAGATAGGATAAACCACCCAATAACTTGAATATACAACTGCCTCGGGGTGGCCACCAACTAACTCCTCCTATGATTTTAAATACATGTAGGCAAGTTTTTATGCTTTTACAAGATGGCTGGGCTGTTATTATTTAGAAAGAGACTAAGTCCTTAAACTGACTTCTTAAAGAGACTAAATCATGTGAAGGGACATGCTTCAAATGACCTAAATCTAATGCATTTCAAATTTTATTTTATTTCATTTTTGGACAATCATTTTTGACTTGGGCTAATAGGCTTTTATGACTAATGCATGAGAAAGTAGATTGTTGGCCAGAATCAGCTAGAAGTTTAAGAGGTGAGTTTCCACCATGGCCATCAAAGGTCAAGTTGAGTTCTTTGGCAAAGATGGAAGCCCTCCAATCAAGAGTGAAATAAGATTTTGTTGTCCATGATATTATAAAGAAAAGAACTCATCCATCTAAGAGATTTCTAATTCTTTTATCTTGATTTTAATCCTAAGCTTTAGTGAAGTTATGAGTTATTTAGTTTTAGTTTAAATTATTAAGTTCAGTAAAAGATTTATTTTCCCTAAAGAGCCTAATCCACATCCAGTCCATACATAAAGCAAGGAAGAAACTAGGAAAAGCATGGGACTTAATGCACAAGTTAAACAAACACCAATCAATTTATAAAACTAGCACCAAAAGAATAAATGACCATTTATGGTCAGGCACCACTGCATAAACCTGAAAATATCAAATATGGGTAGCTGAGATCTACCCTTATACAACTCATATTACAAATGAATTGAATACAATTTAATCAAAGGAATTCATTGTTATGGGGGTCTTCAAGCTTTATCCTTCTTTCTTCTTTCTTCTTTCATTCTTTTCTTTTCTTCTTTTCTTCTTGGATCTTCCTTTGGATGGTTGAATGGTAGATGCTCCAAGGCTTCAGAAGGTGCATAAGATAGGATCTTATGACCAATATTCATCCTAATCCCCCATAACAAATCATTCCAACATCCTATTTATACAAATTATTACATGGAAAGGAAAATCATAAATCTAACTAACACCTGCAAAACAAAGGTTAGTCAAATCACACCAAACAAATCACAAGCATGTATATTGGACTTATTACCCCACACATGGGTGACTAAGTCCACCTGGCCTATGGATTATGCTAAGGGGTATAAGCACTTGCAAGTAAAAAAGCATTTTTTTTTATTTATGATAGTGCCCCTTTAGCACAATTCCTTGTAGAAAAGAATAGTTAGACTAAGTGCATCCTACCATTCATTCTATGAGCATACCCCCTAACATTTAATCTAAAATACTCATCACAAAACAAAACTTAATATCAAGCCATGCACCAATCTATCCCAAAACTAGAAGTGGTGACTTAGGCAAATATGTGTGCTTTGAAGATTTTTGTGGCATGATTATCTTAGGGCTTTAGGTTTGAATTTTCTAAGTGTGAACAACATGTTCAACTTAGAGGAGGGTTTCATTTAAGTTGTTTAACCGTTTTGGATTATTTTTATTTCATATGTTAATTTGGTTTAAGTTAAACCTATAATTAATTACTAAGTCATATAGACTTCTCTTTCCTTCCCTAATCCTTAAGTAATTTCTAAGGTTAGTTCACATTTTCCAAATTTCATTTAGGTGAATTTTTTAATTAAATCTTTTAATTAATCCTATGTCTAGATCAACTCTAAACAAACCTGTCCAAAAGAAAGGCATTTTAAGCTTAAGAAAAATGAATCAAAACTCACATACCATACATTACTTCAATTCTTTCCCAACATATATAACATGCAGATGGTTGGACCCTAAGCATATCTATACATGCAAATAAAATAATTAACACACTTTATGATGCATCTAAGTAATTCATTTAAGAGATTTTCCTTATCCAAAACTTCACATATATGCATGAAAGTTAAAAAGGCATAAGTGAGTACAACGTTATGGTTAACCAGAGGTGTAAGATACAAGACCTACTAAGGGCCACTTAAAGCCTCATAACCTTGAGGTTGTCCAGACTAATATACCACTTTATTTAAGTACTATCATGCATATAAAAGAAATAAAGTAGAAAAGAATATGCAAAAGTTTGCTTAATGATTTTATTTTTAGTTTATGCAATTTATTCATGCAAGTGTAGGTAATCCTTCTTAAGTGAGAGCATAGGGATGAATAGGATTTGAAATTTTGTAAGTGTTGAGTTCTTTTCAAATGAACCCTTATATTCAAAGCTATGCTAACATAAGAAAGAAAGGAAAGGCTACACTAAACATACTTTATATTCTTCCATATGCAAGCTTATAATTAAATTATAAGAATAGCACACTTTCAGATTTGATGTTTCATTTATAGATTTTGAAAATGCTTTAGATTTAGTAGTGATAATAGCCACTCATATTTTATTTTAACACATGCACATTTGACATAAAGTAAACAATTTCATTTTAAAATTTTAAAACATGAAATCATGGATGCATGAATCACATGGCACACAATTTAACATGTTGAGAAAGATTTAAAGCAATGTAATCATGTAAAAAAACTCACTTTACTTAATTCCTAAAGACATTCTTAAAGCATAAGAAAAAAAACTTAGAAAAAATCAAAGTGGATTTCAAAATGATTTTTGTTTGTTTGAAGTTTGAGATGAGTTTACTATTCCTAACCCATTCACATGTGTTTTGTATTTTAATTATATTTTTAGTAATTAAAATCCATTTTTAAATGTTGATTAGGTTAAGGCATGCATTAAGTGACTTAATTAACCCTTACCTACACCACCTTAGAAAAATTAACTAAGTAATTATGAGCCAATGAGATGACATAAAACCCACAAGGTATGTAAATTTGCAATGCACCTAGTAATGAAAAGGCCTAATGCAATTTGGCTCAAAATTAAAAGTTAATTAAGATAAGGGATTTTAGCTTAAGTACTTTTAAAACACCCCTTCACACTTATGAAAGGGGGTTTAATTTCCTTAATTAGACTTAGGCTATTGAACACCTAAGAATCTACCCAAGGTAGTTTAATTATGTTTTGGAAAGTTTTAGAATTTTTGAAAATTATTTAAAGGTAATTAATGAATTAACCCTTAATTAAGAAGTGATTAAGAAAATAAAAAGGAGTTTAGGCAATAGCTTAGGGAAATACCCCAAAATTATTCCATAAAACCCCTATTCATTAGATCTAACCTCAATCTAACTTAATCATAGGAAAAACCCACTAATTATACCTTAATTACCCTTAATTACATGAAGGGGTAATTAGGGAATGAGCTAGCAATTTCCTAATCAAGGCCTCAATAAATCTCAAGAAAATTAGGGGAGGCATAGGTCATCCCCTAAAATAAACCCTAGAAGTTTGAGATTAATTGGTGACTTAATTAGGGAATAATTAGCTAATTAACATTCCTAAAGAAACCCAAATTCAGAGAAAAAGGGAAATCAAAATATATTGAAAACATTTTAAAAATATTCTAGATGAAATTATCTATCCATAGCATTTTTTTTCTTATTATATTTTTTATTTTCTTGAAGAACTTATGATTTTCTGAAGATTTTTGAATTAATTAGAAATTAAGAATAATCCATAGCTAATCCTAGGTTAATACCCACTCCGCGCAGCGTGGTGGCGTGGCGGCATGCGTGTGCCTTCCTACTTAAGTTATCATCGGGGAATGGTGGTGGACACGCTTATCTTAGGTCGATCAAAGATCGACGGATACACCCATAGTTTTAAATCAAGGATTAATTTCTAAAATGTTGGAAATAATTTCAACCATCTATCTAAAAATGCGTAGATGAATGGCTGAGATGGGCTAAGTTCATCCCATAGGCTTAATGTGAACCGTTTACAATCCAAGATGAGATCCTTCATGGATTCAAGACTCAACCCACACCATTTAAAGGACCAAAGTGGCCAATCTAATGGTGGATTTCACATCAAATAGAAATTTCTTTCACAAAAGACCAACACCTCTTAGCCTAAGTGGTTGGAAAATCACTAACCTTTCCAGAGGTGATCACCGGCTCTCGGGAATGAAGAGGTAGCTTTGTCTAGTGGAGACGAAGCCTTGTTGAAGTTCCTAGCTCTTGAGGTTAAGTGTAGAGCTCTATGGACCAACTCCTCTTCACTCCCCTTGTGGCTTTGATTGAATTGATCTTCCCCTTGCCTCTAGAACTCAATTGGATGCTTAGGCAAGCTCGAATTGGTCCTTGGATGATGAGTGTAGAAGGAATTTAAGCAGGATCAAGTGTAGAAGAAGTTTGCTCTTCAATGGATCTCCCCTATTTTGCACTATGCAAAATGAAGAATGGGAATTCTTAATCCTCTCTAGGCACCTTGGGAAAGCTCTGTGAAGGTTTCTAAGGCTTCCTAGGTTCCAATCGATCAAGTGGCAATGAAAATTTTAGTGGATTAGGGGGAGTATATCTCCCCTTATGGCAAATTAGATGGCCGAGCATAAGCTTGCCATTTTGATCCAATTGACCATATGGGATGAGTTGTTTTGGCTATTAGAGGTGTGCACATGGTCGGTTTGGCCAGAGGAGTGGAAGGCTAACTCCCATGTGCATCCAATTGAGCTTTGGGGGGAGTTTGAATTTTCAATTTGGCCATGGGTGGTGGGTTTGGTCCATTGGCCAAATGGGTTGACCCAAACCCATTGGGTTGGGTGCACCACTCATCACTAGGTCCTCTTGAGGTTTTAGGAGAGCCTCAAGTGATTGTGATGAATGCATGACCAAAATACCCATGGGCTAGGCCAAAATTTGTTCTATGACCTAGGGTTATAATGGTAATTTTGCTATTTTTTCAATTTAGGTATGTTTAGTATGTTGAGAAAATAGGTTGGGCCAAGTTTCAATGGATTTCAAATCCATTTGATAGGGTTTGGCTCATGTTGACCCATTTAGGTCAAAATGGGTCAACTTGGGTCAAGTTGACCAATAGGTTAAATTGGGTCAAACCAAAGTTTGGGTCAAGTTCATATGACCATTTGAAATATTTTGGAGTCTTTGGTTTGGTTTAATTTGGTATAGATTTGGTTTTGGCTCACATGACTCATTTAGCTCAAATGGGTCAAGTTGACCCATTTGACCCATTTGACCTATTTAGGTTTGAACAAGGGAAGGTTTAGGTTTGGTTGATCATATGGAGTGGATTAGTATCTTTGTTTCCAATCAATTTGGGTTAAGTTCAATTTTAGCTCAACATGACCCCTTTAGGTCATGTTGGATCTAAGGTCAATTGGGCTAGGTTGGGTCCAACTGGCCAATTGAGGTTTTGGTCAAGTTCCACAAGTGATTTGGGATGAACTTGTCCCATTGGTTTCAATCAATTTGGCTTAAACAAAAGTTTTCACACATTTTGCCCCTTTAGGTCAAAATTAGTCAACTTGGGTCAAGTGGGCCAAATGGGCTAGGTTAGGCTCAAATATTGGCTTGGTCAAGTTCAAACATAGGTCATGAGTGATCAAAGGTTTCAATCAATTTGGCCTAAGGTGGAATTTGGCTATGTAAGGCTTCATTTTAGGTTAAGTGTTGACTTGGTCAACACTTAAGTTTGACCCAATTTGATTGATTGATCATCCCATGATCATTGCTGATCATGATAGGAGGGATATATGAGTTTGGTTCAATGCAATTTGGTTAGGATCAAAAGTTGGCTCATAAGGGTACTTTAGGTCACTTCGGGTCAAGTGAGCCTAAGTGGGTCAAATGGCTTGCTCAAAGCTTGATTTGAAGTTCATTGATCTTGTATATGGACTTATGATTGAGATGTAAATCCATTTACAAGAGGTTTGAAGTCAAATGGATTTTGATCCATTTGAGAATTTCATATTCAAAGGAAGAATTTGAAGGAGTTTTGGGGTTGTTTTGATTTGGGTTTTGATTGAATGATTAAAGTTTGGATTTATATATGAGCTCATGATTGTAAGATTGATTGAACCATGAGAGAAAATCAAGAGTTTGGCTTGATTTGAATAGATTTTGGCTAAGTTCAAGATTTTGGCTTCAAAGGCTTAGATTAGATTTTGAATGCATTTGAGTTTGATTTTTGAAGTGGGTTTTGATAGTTTGAATTTATATTTCATTTATCTATGTGAATATGAATGAGAATATAAATTGATCATTAGAAAATTTCAAGAATTTGAAAGAGTTTAATAATGATTTGGGTTAAATCCATTAAAGGGAATTTAAGAGATTTAATTGAATTTTTAATTTGAAATTAAAAATTTTTTTTGATTGGACTTGACTGATTTATATTTATATTTCATTTATATATGACAACATAAATGAGGATATAAATTGATTTTGAGAAAATACCATGAGTTTGAAGTGGTTTGATCAATATTTAGGTTAAATCCATTAATGAAAAATTAAGGGATTGAAGAGAATTTCAAGCATTTTAAATTTTGAATTTAAATTTTTGGGTTTGATTTGATTGATTTATATTTATATTTCTTTTATATATGAGAATATAAATGAGGATATAAATACATTTTGAGAAAATCCCAAGGGTTTGAATATGTTTGATCAAGATTTAGAGTTGATTTTTAGCTAAGTCCTTTAATTGAAATTAAAGGAATTTAGGAAAATTTCCATGTATTTTTTTGGAATTTTGATTTTGATTTAATGGGTGTGAATTTATATTTCATTTATATATTGGAATATAAATGAGAATATAAATGGATCATGAGAAAATCTTAAAGATTTGAATAGGTTTAGATCATGATTTTGGTTTGGTCCTTGAGAAAGGGTCAAGGACTTAGGAAATTTGAACTTAGAAATTTTTGATAGATTTTGATCATGGAATTCAATCATGGAATTGATTTGAGTTTGAGAAAATCAAATAGAATTGATTTGGAGTTTGACTTGAAAGAAGGAAAGTGAGGAATGGTTTAGGCTAAGGGTAGAAGAATTTCCTAACACCCCTAAGGCATGACTTGACCTATTCCTATGGCTAACTCTTCTAAGTCTTCTAGGGCTTGGTGAGAGTGTCCACCTAATCACTAGATGTGTCTTAAGACTAAGGAACTCTTAAATTCTAAGAGGAAGTCCTAAGCCTAAGATGGAGGTGTTGAGAGCTCATTCAAAAAATGAGGTCAACAAAGTTGCACCATCAAAATGCATCTCCCATCGGCGGTTGTCAACCTCCCCTAAATTCATGATTTATTCATCGGGAGATCATCACTAAGCGGAGAATCAGTAAGAAGTGAGTGTGCTGCTAAGAAATCTGCTTGTGCTTGTCCTTTTATCACATGAAGGGGGTATAAATGTCAAACTGTGAGAGGATCATGGAACATCATGTCAAACATCCGGATATCATTGGTCGTGTCATGAGATACTCTAGCAGATTGGTTCTAGAAATTAAGTTCACCATATGAGAAAGCATATAGTGTCGTAGCTTTTGGGAGGCAATGATCAAAGATAGGCAATGTTTCTCAATAGGTGGGTAGTTCGCTTCAACAAGAATCAGACGATGGCTGAGGTAGTAAAGAGCACTCTCCTTCCCTTTATCATTGGCTTGGACCGAAAGCACTAAAAGAGTCATCCAATGTAGTAGTGTAGAGCATGAGTGGCCTGCCTAGGATAGGGGTTGCTAGAACTGGAGGCTTCACCAAATACTAGTTGATATCTTGAAAGGCATGCTGACACTTATCATCCCACTTGAACTTGGTGTCCTTTTTGACATGTGCTGAGAATGGCTTTCATCTCCCCAGTAGGTTGTAAATAAAGCATCTTAAATATGACAACCATCCTTAGAAAGATCTGAGTTGAGTTAAGCTCTTAGGAGGTGGCATTTTTAGGATAACATTGATTTTTTCTAGATCTATTTCTATTCCTCGATGTCAGATAATAAACCCAAGGAATTTTCCTAAAGCTACACCAAATGCACACTTCAGGGGATTCATCTTGAGGTTATATTATCTTAACCATTTGAAAACTACTCTCATGTCAAAGAGATGGTCTTCCTTTTCTCTACTCTTGACTACTAGATCATCAACATAGCACTCAACCTGATGATGGATGAGTTCATTGAAGATCTGAGTCATGGCCCGTTATTATATAGCACCGATATTTTTAAGGCTGAAAGGCATGACCCTATAATAATAGATTCTGATCGAAGTTCAAAAAGAAGTGTTTCTTTCATCCTCAGGGGCCATCTTGATTTGGTTGTAGCCAGTTGACCCATCCATAAAGGAGAAAATAGTATGAGATGAGGCAATGTCCACCATTTATTCTATTATAGGAAGAGGAAACTCATCCTTAGGACATGCCATTTTTAAGTCCCTGAAATTGACACATATACAAATTTGTCCATTCTTCTTCTTAACTGGTATGACACTAGCTAATTCTTCTCTCTTGAAACCAGCATCGATTAGTTTCTTGACTTCAGAAATGACCTATTGTTCAATTTCTAATTGCATGCATCTAGGAGCTTGCTTGATAGGTTTAGTGCTAGGATCTATTGTTAGTTTATGCACTGCTATGTTAGAAGATAATTCGGGTATCTCTTCATAACTCCATGCAAAGTAGTCCTTAAACTCAATCAATAACCTAACTAAGTCATTAGTTTCTTCTTCATTCAGCAACGAACTGATGTATGTCGGGCGTCAATTTTCTTCAATTATGATGTTGATTTCTTTAAGCTTGTCAATTGTTGAATGGATCTCCTCTTCAAATTTTGGCAGTGCATCTTTGATTTTGAGATCATCTGATTCATCTGAGGTTTCTAAACACACATCCTCATAAGAGTTGGTTTGTTGTGAAAAGAACCTATTAAACTCAAGATGGTTGGTGAGAACTAGCAGTAATCATCATCATCAACTGGATCTACTGTACCGAATCCTAGTTCTAATCTTGATTATGCATCCCTGCCTATTTTGTTCCATAGCATTTCAACTCTGACCTATGCTTAGACCACATATAAGAAATCAAACCCTTCTTTGCATGATTAATAACACAAGGTGAGTACTAATCAAAAGATAATTCAATTAATTCTTTATATGAATCACCCTCAAGTTGTGCATTAACTTCAAGACTTGAGGATGATGATCCCAAAAAGAATCTCTTATGCTTGACATCCCTGGAAGACTGAGGGGCTTCTTTAACTACTAAACCTTCAAATTTTTAACATGAAAGTGAGGTTGGAGCTAAGGTTCCTAACTCCTGCCTGATAGTTTTACATACATTTGATTCGAATACTTTGCTTTATCTTAAGGCCTGATCTTCATCATTGTCCAGCTCAAGCGTCACCTCCAATGAAACTTGCTGAGATGGGTTGGCTGGTATGCTAATTACCTTAGACTCATCCTTCGAGCTGGATTACAAGTCTATGTGAATAGTATGGGTACTCCTTTGAACTGGAGCATAACCTCAGCACATGGCCAACTGGGGTCTTCCACCTCTGAACGCCATGTTTCTACCTTGCCTCTACCGGTGGAGGTCGAGTCATCCTACCCACATGTCCATATGATGGAATGAACTGGTGGAATGTGATACTTGTTCTTTGCTTTTTATTTTCTTCATTTTCTTTTCTTTTGAATTTGAATTTTGTTCAAGTTCACGAGAAAGGGTGTTTTGAGAAAGATAGTTGGTCGCATCCTCTTATATCTTAACCTCTCTAACTAAAAATAGCTTTTCATCTCCTTTGACACTGTACTCAATCCCATCCTTTCTGAACTTGATGCACCGATGGAGGGAGGATGGAATCATCTTGTTCTGATGTATTCAAGGCCTACAGAGCAAAGCAGTGAATGAAGTATTTGAATCAATGATATAAAAATTGGCTTCAGTCTTCTAGTCACCTATCTCCAAAGGTAACACTATGGAACCTAAAGCCCGCTCGCCTTGTTGATTGAATCCTCTCAACATCTTTCAATCTTCTCAGAGTGTGGAGATGTCAATCCTCAAATAGGCAAGGGTCTTTAGACTCATAATGTTCGCCGAAGCACTTGGATCGATGAGAACTCTTGCTAGTCTGAATCTGCCCATGTCCACTGTGATATAGAGGGGACAGTTGTGCTCCATGTCCTATAGAAGAAGGTCTTCACTATGAAGGTGATCCCCTGAGCTTCTCTAGAATAATGTGCCTCTTCTCCAATAGCGGTTAGCTGTACTAAGCATATCTCAGGATCAAGGAGAGCCTTGTTTAATGATTCCCTTATCTCTTTGGATAAGATAAGGGCATCGTATATGTTTAGCTTAGATGGAAACTTTCTTATATGAGAGAGGACATTGTTGTCCATCTTGGGCTGATCCTCCACAAGCATATCCAAGGGTGGAGCATCCTGTGGAGGGGCTTCTTGATCCTCTAAACTAATGACTTGTTTCCCTCTATCTTGAGGTGTTTCCCTAGGAGTAGAACCTTGCCACTACGGAGGTTGACTTCAGTGTTCTCTTGTTATAGGGTAATGTAAGGTTCTACTTGCATGTTAGGATCACCTACAACATTTCTCCTATGGGACCCTCAGAATCAGATGAATCTATGTCTATCTTGAGAAGCAAACTTGTAGTATTTAGAGTAGAAAAAACCAAGTCTAAATCATAACGAAGATTGGAATCATTATAGTTGTTATTTAGACTTGAAGAGTTATCATTAGGAATAGATTCAAATAACCCATCAAAAGTGACATAGATGTAATTCAAACTAGATTTATTCTTCAATTTCCTGGATTTGATAGAAGGCACATAGTAGAAATCAAGTAAAGTAAGAGGGGTGAGAGATTTGATGCCCTTATCCGCTGATATAAGATGTCTACTAGAAGAAGAAGAATTAGATTAAGTAGAAGTAGCTGATGTAGTAGCTGCAATGGTGGACTGGAGGCTAGACTCGATCTGTGGTTGCACTACTTAGCAATCCCAGGTTGGCACATGGTGGTGGTGCTATTGGTAAGCTCTCCCTTTCCTTGAGTTGGCTCTAGCAACTTGCAAACCTTCTTTGATGTTGGAGGTTTGAGCTGGCTCAGGCACCTGCAATGAAAGTTTCTTAATTTTGAGTTAATTTTCTTAGAGAATTTTGGCATGACCATAGCATCAATCTTGAAGCTATGTTCAAGCGAATCCTTAAATGTGAAGCAATCTTTCAAAACATGACCTAGCATATGGTGGTAGGGGCAAAAGTTAGGATCATTACTTTTGCCCACTTCCTCTGGTCTCCTAGGTTTGGGTAGCTAAAAATCAGGCTTCTTTAAGAGATTCTTAAAAGTCTTCTAGATTACCTCCCTCTTAAATGAATAAGGCTTGTTAAGTTTATCCATAAGAGTAGGTAGACCATAGCTACCTGGCGGTATGTGTAATCACTGTTGATGATGTAT
Source organism: Cymbidium sinense (assembly GCA_021442155.1). Taxonomy (NCBI): domain Eukaryota; kingdom Viridiplantae; phylum Streptophyta; class Magnoliopsida; order Asparagales; family Orchidaceae; genus Cymbidium; species Cymbidium sinense. Next base: position 57,144,120 of record CM038233.1, on the reverse strand, counting down.
AGGAGGGCGGTCAGCCATGGAGGCTACTATGGTGGTCGGTTGGGCTACCTCGGTGGTGGTAAAGGTGGTGGAAGCGATGACTGTGGAGCACGAGGTCTCTTAAATTGCTCTTTGGTTGATTGTTTCCCCTTATCTACTATTATCACTGCCCCAGGCTTCTTTTAATATACCTTCTATGGCTTTGGCTTTGTTGGTAGATCTAGAGAAGACAATTGTTTGGCTTCTCCTTGCAAGCTAGCCTCCTTGTTGATTAATTTCTCAAAAGTTTTGATGGTGAAACCTTTGAGCATAAAAGTGACCAGGCCATGGATATTCTTAAGCAGAATCTTGATGGTATTCTATTCAAATAGTTAAGGTTTGCATTTCATACTCAAATTATGCCATTCAAGAATGTAATCAGCAAGGGACTAACCATGGTTTTGTTGAGCCACAATGAGATCGCCAACAGTGACCCTTTGTTGAGGTCCAGCAAACCTCTTGATGAAGAGTTACTCCAACTCAGTAAAAGTCTTCACTGAACTATTGGGAAGTTCAATATACCATTCAAATGATATACCTCTAAGTTATTGATAAAGAAATGGAAGAGTAAAGCATTGCTTCCACTAACATTAAAATAGCTGGCCCTGAAATATGCAATGTACTGTCTTGGGTTCTCACTGCCATCAAAACTCTTAAAAGAAGGTGGAACGAAACCCTTAGAATATTAGATTGCATCAAATTTCTCTAGGTAGGGTCTACCCTTTGGAACTAATGATCCTCTTCAGGCTTAAACCAATGCTTCTCTCACCTATTGCTCAACCATGTTCTTGAAATCTTTTTCCTGTATGGAGGTACTATCCACTACCTTCCTATACATGATGGTGCTACCTTTCTCTACTTGAGGTAAAGTCTTGGCTGGATCCAAGACATGCACCAAATCTGGCTGACTGGTCTCAACTATAGTAGGATGAACTATTGAGGCTTGGTTTTGAACTGCTAAGAAATAGCTGCTAGTAGATCTTTGAGCCTTTTCTCCATCATATCTATTTTTTTATCTTTATGCTTTATCTGTGAAGGAGGTGTTGGGTCGAGTAGGCTGTGTATTTTTTCTCGGCCTCAACACCTTCCATTGTCTGCTACTCTCTACATAGAGATCCCCTGGTGTCTACCATGCAAACCCTAATTGAATCTCCCAATAAATCATCTTCATTGGGATCAAAGCTGATCTTCTCCTCATCAATCCATTCGTATCCTAGGATTTCTTTCTTCTCCATGAGATAATGGGCTACTATATCTTCTAGAGAATGATCTGTCAGAACTAGCATAAATGACTTTGGTCGGTGGTGGGATCACTATCATGTACTGTGAGGCACTAGACCTCCCCTTCTACTAGAGTTAACCTTGAGAGGGCTATACTTGCTAGAAGAAATACGCTCATGACTATCACTAAATTTGTATGGGTGACACTCCTAAGAGGATGTATCATCATAGGTGCAACTGAGCTGTCACCTTCTCCCACGATAATTATTATTTCCATTGTATACGATGGTGGCTATGGTGATGGGATGACTATGAAACTTTGGGGTCGCCATTCCTTCCTCACCGTGACTCGGATGGAAGGTTGAGCGAGGGAGCTCAACCTCACCATAATAGGCGGTGTAGATGGAACATAATCCTTTTACTATAGCCAAACACCAGTGGGATCCTCTTCTCCCCAGATGCAGCCTTCATGGCCTTTGGTGGAACTAGAGATGCTGGAACATGGATCAGAGATGGTGGATGGGGGGTAGAATGATATGGTGGAGACACCACTGACTCTCTCAGGATAAGAGCTACTCTCCTATGATGTGTAGTCCCCATGAGAAAAATGTTGTCAGTATGATCGATGTGAGTAGCACGGCGATCAGGAAAATCAATAAGTGTAGAGAGCCATTGACTACTGGCTGAACCTCCACCTCTTCTAGACGGTGATATGAATTGATGTGCAGGCCTCCCTGGCCCACTCATGTCTAATATGCTTCCCCACACCGTGGGGGATAACAGATCTCAAATCAAAGCGAGTCTGACTCGATCATCAGGCTCTACTTTTCGACATAAAATACATGAGGCATATGACCTCCTCTCTCCTTGATGGTTGGCTGAATCCGTGGAGGTGAAGTAGAAATCCTCCTGACATCCTCTCTGTTAGATCTAGAGAGAAGATGGAACTAGTTTGTTGTAACCAACGGGGAAACCAACATGGGAAACTCCTCAACAATAGACTGTGGTTTGCCTCATCTCCCTAGTAATGCGAGTGTGGTACCACTTTATCATGCAGTTCTTGTTTCTCCTTTGGGTCTTGGTAGGGTGAGCAGAGTAACAACTAGACTCAACCTCAAAAGCAAAGGAGATAATCCTTAGGATCAGGGGAGTTTTACCCTTAGAGGGTGATAATGAGTGTGTGTTAGCCCTAACTAGGATAGGATACGAAACCATGAGGAGCACAGGCACTGGCACTGACACTACTGTAGTAGGAACCTCCACAGCCTTCCCCTTCATCAAGGGAATCTCAAAATCTAACGGCATGTCAACCCGAATGACCACCTCCTTCCCAACCACTATGCTCCTACTAATAGTCATGAGGGTGGTCCCCTCACATGTAATCTGGGCCCCCTCAAACCTCGACAAAGTGGATGAGGTGGGTATAATTAGTGAATGGGAGATTGGCCTGATCCAGCACTAGATCCATCCCATGGGGAAAAGTGAACACAAATCTTGGCGTTGCCATTGAATCATATATTGAAGCTAAAAAATAAGCTATAGCTAACTGTAATCAAAATAAAATAAACTTGAATTAGATTTTCTTGCTTTGTTGATTTTGAATTTGAATTTAGAATTTTAACCCATACTCAACATCTTGAAAGTGTTAAGTCGGGCTCGAATGGATTTAGAAGAGATTTTTAGATTTGATTGGAAAGAGGAATTTTTGAATTTAGAATCCATTTTCAACAATTTGGGTATGTTGAAAAATGGGTTCAAATATTTTTGGAGAGATGCTTCCATAGGTTCATATTTGAATTTTGATTTTTTATTATGAGGATCCTTTATTTAACAAATTTGGGTATGTTAAAGTAAAGGGTGGGTCAATTGATTTTGTTTTTTATTTGTGATTTTGGATTTTAAACACTTAGCAAATTTAGGTATGTTAAGTGAGAGGTTTCTTCATTTAACAAATTTTGGTATGCTAAATAAAGAATCCAAGTGTGTTTTGTTTTTTGAAAATTTTGGAAAATAAGATTCTTAGCAAATTTGAGTATGCTAAGAAAATCTAATGTGTTTATTTTATTTTTAGAGATTTTGATTTTGAAAAATAGGATCCTTAGCAAATTTGGGTATGCTAAGGAAATCTTAATGTGTTTCTTTGTTTTGGATTTTGTTTTGAAAATGGAGGCTTCACTTTAGCAAATGTGGTATGCTAGAATGAAGTTCCAATGTGTTTCTTTAGTTTTGGATTTTGTTTTGAAAATAGAGACTTCACTTTAGCAAATGTGATATGCTAAAATGTAGTTCCAATGTACTTTTGAATTTTGTGAAATGGACACTTCACTTAGAAAATTTGAGTATGTTAAATGAAATTCCAAAAATGTGTTTCAAATTTTTTTATGTTTTGATTTTATTTTGAAAATGGAGACTCCACTTTAGAAAATGTGGTATGCTAGAATGAAGTTCCAAAAGTGTTTTGAAATTTTGTGGAATGGATATTTCACTTAGAAGATTTGAGTATGCTAAATAAAATTAAAAAAAATGTGTTTCAAAATATTTTTTTGTGTTTTGAAAAGGGAGACTTCACTTTAGCAAATGGGGTATGCTAGAATGAAGTTCCAAATGTGTTTTAAATTTTTTTTGTTGATTTTGAGAAGAGAGATTTCCATTTAATAAATTTGGGTATGTAAGATGGAAATCAATTATGTTTCATTTTTCTAATATGTATTTTTGTGTGTGATTATTACTTTTTAAAATAGGAAATTCCAACCTAATCATATATGAAATTTATTAAGTGGCATTTCAAAATGATGTCATTTTATTTGGGAATGAAATATTCATTCAATAAATTTGGGTATATTGAATGGAGATGCTCATATGTAGTTTTTAAAAGTTTATTTTTGATTTTTGATTGGAAATGAGACCTCCATTCAATAAATGTGGGTATATTGAATGGAGAGGTTTCATATGTACCTTTAGGAGAATTTATTTTTGATTTTGAATAGAGAGAAAACCTCCATTCAATAAATATGGGTATACTGAATGAAAAAGGTCTCATATGTGCTTTTGAAAATTGAATTTTTGATTTTGATTGGATATGAAACCTCCGTTCAATAAATGTGGGTATATTTATTAGAGAGGTTTCATATGTGCTTTTTGAAAAGGTGAGAATTCCAACTTAACACATGTGGAATGTGTTGAGTGGAATTTCAAAGTTGTGATTTTGGCTTGAAGATGTAACATCCATCCAACACATGGATGTATTGAATGGAAAGGCCCATCTTCAAATTTTGTGCTTTTTTGAAAGTTTAGGATTGTTGGAATTTTATTTTTGAAAATGAAGTCTTCATCAAAATGAATTGAGTGAAGAAGTTCATTTGTGCTTTGGAAAGTATGATTGTTGGTTTTATGTTTGAAATGTCCCTACATGTAATAATTATGAAAATTGTTAGATGTAGTGCAAATATTTTATTAAGTGTATTTTCAAAAAGTGCTTTTGAAAAATAAGACTTTTATGAAGGATTGATTTTGTCTTTATTTTTGGGATGAACCTTTCCTTACCATAAAAATGGTAAGGAGGAAGTTTTTGATCATTTTATTTTCATTAAATTTTTATTTTCACCCATTGGGGAACCCAATGGGGATTTTAAGACCAACATGGGGTGAGGTCCTAAAACCTAAAGATATTGGCTAGCTTAACTTAAGGATGAAATAAGCCAAGAGCCAATGGAAAGAAAGATAGTCTTGGATTCATCTAAAAGCACAAACCCACTATTGGTACTTGGAGACAATGATCATTTACCAAAGATGGAGAGAGGAACCATCCCCAGCAAAGTTGCCAGAAAAATATGTGGTAAAATTTTATAAATATTCCTACCTTCATCTATCCCCCTTTAGAAGAAGAGGATAAATAAAAATAGAAATATACATAATATGCCTTGTTGGGATGACACGTAGATCTGTAGATGTTCTTATTAGGGTGATCAGGTATGACATTAAGGAGAGGTGTACTATCTCAAAAGATAGAAGTCACCACCTTATAGTGGACCTAATCACCTCAATAAGGACTCCTAAGGGCTATGGGTCTTCATAATGAACCAAAGATTCTTCCCCAACTTTACATGGAAAAGTAAAGCAGGATTTATTTTAAACTCAGTTCATTAAGTTCCCTATAGGGGCAAGCCCCCATAGTTAATTACATACTAAGGATTAGGATTCCTTAGAAATACTCTTGATTAAGGTAAATGATCATTATCTCCAAAGATTTTGAAAGGTAGGACTATCAATCGATTGTTTTATTTTTAGAAAGTCAAATGGGATTGATCAATAGGAGGGAGTTCTTATTGAAGCCAAATGTAAACAAGATGAGGATGTCTAAGATACTAGGAAGACTAGTAAGCATCCTAAACTACCCTATGGTTAGGCTTTACATTTTTTAAATTGAATTAATTTATTTGAGTTAAATTTTTATTAGAATATTAGGACTTATAATTCCATGATACAAGATCATGGAAATGCCTAAGAGGTGAGGATTTATGCTCGTAGATCACAAAGGGAAGTAGCAACCTCTGAACTTAAATCTAGGGAGCTTTGGCGATGGCCAAAAAGTATGACCTAAATCTAAGGCAAAAATGGGTATTTTCTTTACCTCCACAAGAGAGGATAAACCACCCGACTGTTGAACTTACAACCACCTTGGGGTGGCCACCAACTAACTCCTCCTATGATTTTAAATACGTGTAGGCAAGTCATATGCTTTTGCAAGATAGCTAGGCTATTGTTTATTTAGAAAGAGACTAAATCCTTAAGCACACTCCCTAAGAAACTAGTTCATGTAGGGCATGAGTTCATGACTTAAATCTAATGCAAATTTTTCATATGTTTTATTTTCATTTTGCATAATCAATTTGACACAGGCTTTAGGATTCATATGCCTAATGCATGAGAAATTTGATTATGGGCCAAAATTAGCAAGATAAGAAGGTGTGTTTCAACCATGGCTCTCATAAGTCAAGCAAAATTCTCTAGCAAAAGTGGAAGCCCTCTAATCAAGAGTAAAATAATATTCTTTTTATGCATGATAATATAAAAGTAAGATAACATCCAGCTAAGGAGTAGCTAATTGTTTTATCTTGACTTAAAGCCTAAGCTTTAGGTGAGGTTATGAGTTATTTATTTTTAGTTTTGAGTTGATTAATTTGGTAGAAGATTTATTTTTCCCGAAGAGCCTATTCGTCATCCATGCCATACATCAAAACAAGGAAGAAACTAGAAAAAGATGTCATCTTAATGTGCAAGTTAAACAAACATCAATCAATTTTTAAAACTAGTGCAAAAGAATAAAAGGCCAATTGTGGTTGGGCTCCACCGTACAAACCCAAAAAACAAATTGGGTAGTTGAGCTCTACCCTTATACAACCCAGATTACAAATAAATTAATTACAATTAAGTGAGAAAATTCATGTTATGGGGGTTTTCGTTCTTCATTTCTTTAGTCTTGTTTCTTCTTTCTTCATTGGTTCCTTCTTTTGGATTATTGGAATGTGGATGCTCCAAAGGCTTCACATGGTACATAAGATGAGATCTTATGACCAATATTCATCCTAATCCCCCATTACAATTATTCCAAAATACTAATTATAAAAGTACATGAAAATGAGAAAAAGGAAATCTAACTAAAATCTGCAAAATAAAGATTAGCTAAACAAACCATACAATTTCAAGCATGTATATATATAAATTAGACTTAGCACCCCACACATGAGTAACCAAGTCCAACTGGACTATTTTGTATTATGCTTAAGGGTATAAGTACCTTCACAGCCAAAACATTTATATTATTATTATAGCGCCGCTCAAGCACAATCCCCTGCAGAAGATAATGGTTAGACTAAAATTTCTCTACCATTCAGTATGCGTACATGCACCCTAACATCCAGAGTAAAATATTACATCACAAAATAAAAGCAAAGCATCAAACCATGCACTGCCCTAACCTAAAGCTAGAAATGGTGACTTAGTCTAATGTGTGTGCTTTAAAAGGTTTGTGTGGTATGCTTAGCTAGGATTTAAGGTTTAAATTTCCTAAGTATGAAAAGTTCAACTTAGAAGGTGGTTTCATTAAGTTGTTTAATTGATTTAGTTGATTTTTATTTGATGATTTGTTAAGGTTTGAATGGACCTACAAATAAAGAGAGGGAAAAGAGAAAAGAACTTCTCTTTCCTTCCCTACTTTAAGTAATTTATAAAGTAGATTCATGTTTGATTTTTATTTAGTGAATGTTTTATTATGTGTTTTAATTAATCCTATGTTTATATTTTCTCTAAATAAACCTATCCAAAAAGGAAGGCATTTTAAGATTAAGTAAAGTGAATTAATATCACAAAAACACACAACACTTTATTTCTTTCCCAACATGTATAACATGCATATGGATGAATCCTAAGAATATCTATACATACAAATGAGGATGTTTAGCACAATTTCATAATGAATGCTAAGTGATATAACTTAAGAAAATTTGGATGCTTTATAATGCATGGTTTTCATTAAGTATAAAAGAGGGATTCTTTTATCCATTTTCACATGCACATTTATATGTATGAAAGGCATAAGTGAGTACGATGCCATTGTTAGCACCAAGGGTGTAAGGTACAAGACTTACTTAGGGTTACTTAAAGCATCAAAACCAGGGTTGTCCAGACGAATATACCACTTTCCTTAAATACATATGCATGTATAAAAGAAATGAATGGAAAAAAAAATGAAAGATGCAAAAATTTATGTTTGTTTAATTTTGGTTAGATTGTTTAGTTTATATGTGTAAGTACGGATGTCCTTCTTAAGTAATAACATAGGAATGAATAAGAATAGATTTAAGCAAGTGTTGTGTTCTTTTGAAATGAACTATACACCTTATCAAATTCTATTCAAAACTATGTGAAAAGAAGAGAGAAGGAAGGCCACACTATGCACATCTTTATATTTATACTCACATGCAAGCCTATAAATAATTATAAGTAGCACACCTTTCAATTTTAATATTGAATTTATAAATATTAAAAATAATTTTGGATTTAATAGTGATAATAGCCATTCATATTATTACTTTAGCTAAAACATGCAATTTGACATAAAGGAAACATTTCATTTTTAATTTGATTTTCAAAAAGTATGAATGCATGATTTTCATATGGCATACACATTTAGCATTCTAGGAAAGAAATAAAGTGATGAAAGTATGTAAATTCATTCACCCTAATTAATTCCAAAAGACAATCCTATGAAATAGAGTTATTTAAAGTAAATCAAATTTGCTTTAAGGAGAATTTGGATTTTCTTTTGAGTTTGATTTCAATTGGAGAAATGTGAGATGAGTTTCCTGGTCCTAACCCATTTCCCCATGTGTGAGTTATTTAAGTTTAATTTATAGGTAGTTAGATTAATTTTATGCTTTGGTTAGGTTAATGTGTACATTAAGTGTATTAATTACCCCTTACCTATACCACTTTAACATATTTAATCAAATAATGATGAGCCAATGATATGACATAAAACCACACAAGGAATTTAAATCAGCATTGCACCTAGGAAAGAAAGGTACCTAATACAATTGGCTCACAATTAATGATTAATTAAGTTAAAGGGTTTAATTTAAGTACTTTCATAACCCTTCCCACACATGTGGGTTGGATTTTGATTTTCTTAAGCTACTTAGGTTATTAAACACCTAAGCACCTACCCACGATATATTGATTAAGTTTTGGAATGTTTTGAAATTTTTATCAAAGTAATTAAGCAAGTAATTAGGGGATTAGCCCTTAATTAAGTTTAGATTAAGAAAGAAAAGGGGTTTAGGAATGGCTTAGAGAAAATTCCCCATATCCAATCCATAAACCTTTTCTCCACTTAAGCAAGGCTTAATTAACTTAATAAAGGGATTAACCTACTATTCATATGCTTAATTATCCTTAATTACATAAAGAGAGTGAGGATTCATTAATTGATCTCCATAATTAACCCATCAATAAATCTCAAAAAAATTAGGGAGGCAGAAGTCATCCCCTAAATGCACATGAGAAGTTTGAGATTAATCACTCGGATGATTAGAGAGTAATTAGAGTTATTAAGTTTTCATTAAAACCCTAATTTAGAAATGTGACTATTCAAAATCAATTGAAATTAATTTAAGATTATTCCTCTTTGAATTATCTTTCTAATACCTTTTATTTTGTATTTTTCTAATTTTTCTACATTTAATTATGATATTTTGAAGATTCCCTAATTATTAAGTAATTAATCCCTTAATTATATGGCTAATCCCATCAGAGCCACATAGAGGCTGACGTGGAGCATGCTTTCCATGTGGCACTATGGGAGAGGTCACTTAAGTAATCATATCATAGCACTGTGATAGCGACGGGGCTACACGCTTTTTCCTCATCTATCCAATCTAAGATCAGATTGTGAGATCAAGCCTGCAATTCTTAAGGGGGAAATTAAAGGATCCTATGCATCTTGGTCATGACCGTCCATCCAAAATGCATGGATGCACAACCCATGATCCGTTCCTAAGTTCTTCTGTTGGAAAGGAGAGTCATTCACCTTCCATGGCATGATTCGAGCTCGAATGAGCTCGGATTGAACTCAAATTCAACCAACACCTTCTAGGAGTTAAGGGGAGAAGATCTAATGGTCAAATTATCATGAGGTGAGAATTTCTTTCACAAAGGACCACACCATGGCTAGTTTATGCTGGGTTGAGGGCATACCTCACGGAGGCTATCACTTGTGCTCAAATTCATTTAGGTAGCTTTGTATAGTGGAGACAAAGCCCCGTTGAAGATTTGAGCTGATTTGGTTGAATGGATCTATCTATGGACCAAGCTCTCCTTCAATTGGCTTAGATCAAAGTCCCCTCTCCTTTGCCTTGAGAACTTGGATGAAGTTTGGAGTCAGCTTGATTGAGCCCTTTGAAGAAGCTTGCAAGAGGAATTGGCTTGATTTTGTGTATTGGATGAGATAAAATTTCACTTGAGCTCACCTATTTTTTTTAAGAGAAATCAAAAATGGAGAATTCCAAATGCTTGGGGATTGCTTGAGGGAGCTCTCTCTTAGTCAATCGATTGTGTGTGATGTGAATTCAAGTGGAATTAGAGGCAGTATATCTCCCCCTAGGTGAATCGGACAGTCATAAGCTTACATGTCATTTTGATCTAATACACCTTATTCAATGGGTTTGTTAGGCTGTTAGGAGTGGCATGACATTCAGTTTTAGGTGTAGAGTGGAGTAGTGAAGCTCCCATGTGCTTGAAATGAGTGGGGGAAGGATTCCCATGTGCCCATATCAAGTGAGGTGGTCAGTTTTGACCTTGGATTGGGTTTGGCTGACCCAAACCCAATGGGTCATGTGCACCATGTCCATTAGTGATCATTTGGTCCACTAAGAGGGTGTCAAGTGTCTATGAAAAGGAATTGACCAATTCCAAGTAGTTTTGATTTTAGGTTACCTATAGGTAAAATGGTTATTTGGTTTAGTTTTAATATGTTTGGTTAATTGAAAATGGGTTGGGCCAAGTTTAAATGAATTTGGAGTTGATTATATGATTTGCTCATGTTGACCCATTTAGGTCAAAATGGGTCAACTTGGGTCAAGTTGACAAATTGGTCAAATTGGGTCAAACCAAGGGTTGGGTCAAGTTCATATGATCATCTGAAATGTTTTGGTGGCTTTGAATCAATTTGATTTATATTTGGTTTTGGTTCAATTGAGTTCATTTAGGTCAAATGGGTCAAATTGACCAATTTGACTTGTTTAACCTATTTGGGTTAGGCCTTGGGTTGGGTTATGTTTGGTTGATCATTTAAAATGGATTGGAATCTTTTTTCCAATCAATTTGGTTTATATTTGGATTTGGCTCAAGTTGACCTTTTAGGTCAAGTTAGGTTCAAGGTCAATTGGGCTAGGTTGGGTCTAGTTGGTCAATTGGGGCTTTGGTCAAGTTCAACAATCATTTTAGAATAAATTTGACCCATTAGTTTCAATCAATTTGACTTAGATCAAGTTTTGACACATTTTGACTTTTTAGGTCAAGTTAGGTCAACTTAGGTCAAGGGAAAATTGATTTAGGCTCAATGATGACTTGGTCAGGTTCAAACATTGATCATGAATGAGTTTTGATCAATGGTTTCAATCAATTTGGCCTATGTTGGATTTTTGCTAGTCCAGGTTTCATTCTGGCAAAGTGTTGACTTGGTCAACCCTTAAGTTTGACTTGGTTTGACCTAATTTGAGTGATTGATCATCTCATGATGATTGTTGCTTATAATGTGAGGCTTACACAGGCTAAGTTCTATCCAATTTGGGTAGGATTACAATTTAGCTCATATGGGGTACTTTAGGTCATTTTGGGTCAAGTGCGCCTAAGTGAGTCAAATGGCTTGGTCAAAGCTTGATTTGAGTTTGATTTAACTCACATATGGACTTATGATTGAAATATAAATCCATTTGCAAGTGGTTTGAAGTCAAATGGGTTTTGACTCATTTGACAATTTCATATTCAAAGGGTGAACATGAGTTTGACTTGGGTTTGATTTTTGAATTTAGTTATGGTTTGATGTTTAAAGTTTATATTTATATTTGGATTCATGATTGAAGGATTGATTGAATCATGAGGAAAATCAAGGGTTTGGCTTGATTTGAATTTGATTTGGCTAAGTTCATGATTTTGACTTGAAGGCTTAGGTTGTATTTTTTTTATTGAATTTGTATTTGAGTTTTGAATTGCTTTTTGGATTGCTCATTGAAGTTTGTATTTATATTTGGATTCATGATTATATTATTGATTGAATCATGAATAAAAATCAACAGTTTGGCTCGATTTAAAATTAATTTGGCTAAGTTCAAGATTTTGACTTGAAGGCTTAGGTTGCATTTTTTATTGAATTTGGATTTGAGTTTTGAATTGATTTTTGGATATTTGAATTTATATTTATGAAAATAAATGAGAATATAAATGGGTTATGAGAAAAATCCTTGAATTTGAATTGATTTAGATTTGATTTAGGCTAAGTCTATGAGAGGAATCATGAACTTAGGAAAGACTTTTGGAATTTGAGTTTTGAATATAGTTTGATTGATTTGAATTTATATTTCATTTATACATGTGAATATAAATGAGAATATAAAGTTGTGAGAAAATTTCTTGAATTTAATGGTTTTAGATTTGATTTGAGCTAAGTCCATGAGGGAATCAAAGAACTTAGAAATATTTTGGAGTTTGTAATCCATCATGCTTCAATCATAAGTTTTAGTTATTTGCTATTGATTCATGAAGAGAAAATCCATTAAATTGGTGCAAGGTTTGAGTTAGAGTTGAAGTTGATATGAGTTTGGAGTTTTGACTTGGAAGAAGCAATTTTGTTCAAGCTATAGGGTAGGCAAATTTTCCTAACACCCCTAAAGCATGACCTATTCTTACGGCTAACTCTTCTAAGTCTCTAGGGTTAGGTTGAGTGTCCATCTAATCACTAGATGTGTCTTAAGACTAAGGAACTCATAAAGTCTAAGAGAAGTCCTATGTCTAAGATAGAGGGGTTGAGAGCTCATTCTAAAAATGAGGTCAACAGACATATTTGAACTAAATTCCAATCCTACCCAAATTAGATAGAACCAAACCTACCAAAATCTCTTATGATGATCATCAATCATCCTTGATTGATCAATTGTCATCAATTGGGTCAAACCAAGTCAACTTGGTCATTTGACTAAGTCAGCCCACTTAACCTACATGAACTAACCTAGCAAAATTTCATCCTAAGCCAAATTAATTGAAACCAATGATCCACATCAACCTATGATCAATCCTTGAACATGACTTGACCATCAATTGAGCCAAACCTAACCCAATTGGCCCTTTGACCCAAGTTGACCAAATTTGACCTAAAAGGCCAAATTGGGTAAAGATTTAATCCAAATTGATTGCAACTAATGGCTCAAGTTCATTCCAAATTGATTGTTGAACTTGACCAAGCCCCAATTGAACCCAATTTGACCAATTGAACCCAATTGACCTATTTATTCCAAATTATCCTATAGGGTTAAATTGGCTTAAATCAAAACCAAATCCAAATTGAATAAAACTAAAGCCTACAATCATCTTGAATTAACCAATTGAACATGAATCAACCCCTAACCCAAGACATTTTGGCCAATTGGGTCAAATTGGTCAACTTGACTCATTTGACCCATATGAACTCAAATGAGCCAAAATCAAATTCAAGCCAAATAGACTCAAACTAATTGAACCAAAACACTTTGGATCATCATTTGAACTTGACCCAACCTAGCCCAATTTGACCTACATGGGTCAAATTGAGCCAAACCCAATGAAATCTAACCCAACCCATCCTAGACTCACATTGGGTCAGCCCAAAACCAATACAACCCAGTTGGGACCCAATTTGACCTTTGACCCATTGGGTAAACCTCTCCACATGGGTTCAAACCCATTTTTTGAAGGTCAACTCTCTTTGTCTCCACTTGGCGAACCACCACAAGAACTAACCTAGCTAACCTAGTGGGCTAGGTCAGCCATGGACCAAAGAGAGATGAGTTAACTCACCTCCCCACATTGGCCAAACCTAAAGGATAACTAAGCATGAAGGAGCTACCTTGAGCCATCAACCAAAGCCTCTGGCTAACCAAACTGAGCCACATGGGACTAACCTTGACCTTTTTGGTGCCCATGATAGCTGACTCGCTAAAAATATGGGAGCAAACCAAGTCGTTCTATCTAAGGGAGTGGGGGATAGACACCCCCCCCCCCTATTCTTGAAATTCATATTCATAGAGCTTCCAAGGTGATTTTCAAAATCCTAGAGGGCTCCTCAAGCTCCCCGAGCCTCCCGATCCTTCCCAACGCCGGACTCCCTCAAACTGAAATAGGACAAGGCACCATTTGACCCAACTCCCCAAAACCTTAACCGAACACCAATTAGCTTCACCCATAGCTTCCCCTACCTCCGTCGAGTGAGAATAAAACTTCTCTTGAGCTCCATGACCACCAAAAGTGCTACTTCGATCAACAACCCTCTGCAAATCGATGGACCTTAGTCCATAGAGAAAGTGGCAAGGAATTATCATGTAAGCTGCTCTGCAGGGCTTCACCTCACCCAACCAAAGCTACCTCAAGCGTTGCACCATCCGTCTTGAGCTCTAGCGAGGTAATTTTTATTAAACCAAGCTTTAGTAAAAAAATATTTGGTCCTTTTCAAAGAAAAGTTGTATGCCATGTGATTTTGACTGATAGATCTCCTGCGATCTTTATTGTGAAGGTGTGGGATCGATTTCGTGGTCATTCAAGCTCTGGTGAGCTCGGATCGAGTGAAGGAAGATAGATGGTGTCCATTTCCCATCACTCAGGAGATGATGAATCATGCAATGTCCATTTTGCGTGATCAGAATGGATGGTCATGATTAGCCTGTTAGATTTGGTCCAATTAATCCTTAAGTGCCGCAGGTTTGATCTCTGACGTCCAATCATAAATCGGATGGCGGGGATGAAAGTGCGTCCGCCATCAAATACATTAGCGCTGACTCATAAGTGGTTAAATAACCAAATCTCTCAGTGCCACATGGAAAGCGTTCCGCATGGCGACGATGGGATTAGGCTTAATTAAGGCTTAATTAATTATTTTAATGGTTGAAACTTTAAAAAATTATAACAAATTGTAGAAAAATCATAAAAATGTGAATAAATACTCATTTTAAAGTTAATTTAGAGGAGATTCAATTAAAAATATTTTTAATTAATTTTGAATAGTAATTAAGGCCTAATTAAGATTTGAATGTAAATTAATTATCTTAATTAAGCTCAAATTACTTGGGCAATTAATTCCAAACTTGGGGAATTAATTTCATGGGATGACCTCTACCTCCCATGATTTTGTTGCAATTTATTGCTTAGGTAATTAGGAAAATTGACCATTCAATTCTAAATTACTCTCTTAATTAATCTAATTGATTAAGTAACCTTCCAAACATTAAAATAATTAAATTATGTTCATTAATTGCTAATCAACAGTGAATGGATAAGGGAATGAGATTAGGACCTCTTTCCCAATCTCTTTCCTAAGTCCACTTCATTTGAAAGAGAGTTAATTAATATGAAAATTAATTAAGGGTTTAACTAATTGATTAAGTGGCTTAATTAATCAAATTTAATTTTCAATCATTTTAGATAATTAATAATGAGATTAAGGGTTTCTCTTTATGTGTTTAATAATATAAAGACCCTCAAGAAAATTATGAGTAGCCCATAAGTGTTGACCTCATTTTAGAATGAGCTCTCAACCCCTCCATCTTAGACATAGGACTCCTCTTAGACTTTAAGAGATCCTTAGTCTTAAAACACATCTAGTGATTAGGTTAACACTCATCCTATCCCTAGAGACTTAGAAGAGTTAGCCATAGGAATAGGTCATGCCTTAGGGGTGTTAGGAAAATTTGCCTGGTCTTAGCTTGAACCATTCCTCACCTTCCTTCCTTCAAGTCAAACTCCAAATAAATCTTATTTGATTTCACTAAACTCAAATCAACTCCATTTGATTGAAATCCATGATTGAAACCCATAAATGAAATTCCTAAGTCCAAATCTTTCTTAAGTCCTTAATCTTCTTTTAAGGACTTAGCCTAAATCATGATCCAAATCAATTCAAACTCATGTGATTTTCTCATAATTCATTTATATTCTCATTTATATTCACATATATAAATGAAATATAAATTCAAACCAACCAAACTAAACTCAAAATTCAAATCCATATTCCAAAATTTCCTAAGTCCTTTAAATTCCTTTTAATGGACTTAGCATAAATCATGATTAAATCAATTCAAATTCATGGGATTTTCTCATAACTCATTTATATTCTCATTTATATTCATAGATATAAATGAAATATAAATATAAATTAATCAAATTCAAAAATTCAAGCTCCAAACTCCAAAATTTTTTAAGTCCTTAATTTCCCTCTTAATGATTTAGCCAAAATTATGATCAAATCAATTCAAATTCATGGGATTTCTCATAACTCATTTATATTCTCATTTACATTCACATATATAAATGAAATATAAATATAAATCAATCAAACCAAATTCAAAAATTCAAATCCCCACTCCAACAATTTCCTAACTTCTTTAAAATTCTTTAATGAACTTTACTTAAATCATGATCAAATTACTTCAAATCCTTGAAATTGTTTCATGATCCATTTATATTCTTATTTATATTCACATATATAAATGAAATATAAATTCAAACAATCAAAACCAATTCCAAAAATCAAACTCAAATCCATTCAAAATCCAACCTAAGCCTTTCAAGTCAAAATCTTGAACTTAGCCAAATCAACTTCAAATCAAGCCAAACTCTTGATTTTCCTTCATGATTCAATCAACCTTACAATCACAAATCTAAATATAAATACAAACTTCAATCACCAACTCAAAATTCAAGTAAAAAATCAAACCCCAATTCCATTCATATTCTTCCTTTGAATATGAAATTATCAAATGAATCAAAACCCATTTGACTTCAAACCACTTGCAAATGGATTTATATCTCAATCATAAGTCCATATACAAGTTCAATCAAACTCAAATCAAGCATTGACCAAGTCATTTGACCCAATTAGGCTCACTTGACCCAAAGTGACCTAAACCCTTATGAGTAAAATTCTAATCCTAACCAAATTGGATTGAATCAAACTCACCTATGCCTCTCATCATGATCAACAATCATCATGGGATGATCAATCAATCAATCTGGGTCAAATTAAGTCAAACCTAAGGGTTGACCAAGTAAACACTAGTCAAAATGAAACCCAACATAGCCAAAATCCACCATAGGCCAAATTGATTGAAACCATTGATCTAAGTTCATTCATAACCTATGTTTGAACTTGACCAAGTCAACATTTAAGCCTAACCTAGCCCAATTGGCTACTTGACCCAAGTTGACCCAACTTGACCTAAAAAGTCAAAATGTGTCAAAACTTAATCTAAGCCAAATTGATTGAAACCAATGGGTCAAGTTCATTCTAAATCACTTGTTTAACTTGACCAAAGCCTCAATTTTCCAACTAGACCTAACCTCGCCCAATTGACCTTGAACCCAACTTGACCTAAAGGGGTCATGTTGAGCCAAATTGATTGAAAACAAAGATACCAATCCACTCCATATGACTAACCAAACCTAAACCTACCCATGACCTAGCTCAAATAGGTCAAATGGGTCAAATTGGTCAACTTGACCCATTTGACCTAAATGAAGTCATATGAGCCAAATTTAAAACTAAACCAAATATGAAGCAAACCAAAGCCACCAAAACATTTCAAATGATCATATGAACTTGACCCAACCCTTGGTTTGACCCAATTTGACCAATTGGTTAACTTGACGCAAGTTGAACCATTTTGACCTAAATGGGTCAACATGAGCCAAACCATATCAAATGAACTCCAAATCTCATGAAACTTGGCCAAACCTAATTTCTCAACATACCCAACATATTCAAATTCAAAAATTAGCCAAATGACCATTCTATCCATAGCCATAGAACAAATTTTGGTCTAATCAATGGGTAATTTGGTCAAGCCCTCTTCATATCAACTTGATACCTTCCTAATAGGTCAAGTGGACCCAATGGAGAGTGGTGCACCCAACCCAATGGGTTTGGGTCAGCCCAAATGGACCCAAGGCCAAAATCAACCCCTAGCTCAAATTGGCCAATTCAAAAACCTCCCTCCACTTGATTTGAAGCACATGGGAGGTTACCAATCCACTTTTGGCTCAAATTGACCATGTGCCAACTTCAAATAGCCCAAACAACCCTTTCCATATGGTCAATTGAATTAAAATGAAAAACCAAGCTTTGACCATCCGATTGCCATAGGGAGAAATATACTCCACCTAATTCTATTTGAATTCATCATCCCCATTGTTGATTCAGTGCTATAGAGTGTTAGGAGCTATCAGAGAGCATTCCTAAGCTTCCTAGGAGGGAATTGAAATCAAGCTTTTTTTATTTTCATCCTTTAAAAATATGGGAGCTCAACTGATTTCCAAACTTCTTCCATAGTACAATCCACTTCAATTCTATTTGCACACTCTCTTAGGGGATCAAGTCGAGTGCACCCATACATTCACACAAGTTCTCAAAGCAAGGAGGAGTTGAATTGGATCAAAGCCATAAAGGAGTGGAGGAGGTTTTGGTCCATAGAGAGATCTACTGAACCCCAAGGCTTAAAACTTTCAATAGGGCTTCGGATCCATGAGACGAAGCTACCTCATCAACTCGAGTGCCGGTGATCACCCCTAGTGAGTTATGGAATGTTTCAACCATTAGACTTAGGAGGTGTTGGTCCTTTGTGAAAGAAAGTGTAATGGCATGAGAATTCTACCATTGGATAGGCTTGCCATTAGTATAAGATGGTGTGGGTAAAGTTCTATCCTAATCCAAGCTCAATTGAGCTCGGATCTTCCCTTAGATCATGGATGGTCTCCACTGATCCTCAAGGAAGAACAGGGGTAATCTGGCAGTCCATCCACACATTTTTGATAGGTGGTCGAGATTAACCGCATGTTTATAAATCAATTTATCCTTTTAGAAATCACGGGTTGATCCCTGGCCGTTCGATCCTTGATCGAATGACAGGGATCAAAACACGTCCCACCGCCACGTCGCCTCTGTGATGCGACGTCTAAGTAACCTCACTGCAACGCATGTAAATCATGCTAACCACCGCCGCTACGTGTGTTGTGAGCTAAGTAGATTAGTTAGGTTTTAATTAATTTTAATTAATCCCCTATGCTTTATAAATTCATATCTCCCTAAATAAAAAAGAAAAAATATGAGGTAAATTTCTACTGAAAGATAATTCAATCTAGAATATTTTAAAAATGATTTCAATGGATTTTAAATTATGTTTTTCTCTAATTTTGGGTTTTAATAGAAATTTTATTTTCTAATTATTCCTTAATTAATCATCTGATTAATCCCAAAATCTTGGGTATGTTTTGGGGGATGACTTCTACCGCCCCTAATTTTCTTGGGATTTATTGAAGGCTTAATTGGGGGAATTGTAAATGTATTTTCTAATTACTCCCTTAATGTAATTAAGAATAATTAAGGATTTGATTAGTGTTTAATCCATTATTAAGGTTGATTAAGGTTGGATATAGTGAATAAGAGGCTTAGAGAATGATTTTGGGGTATTTCCCTAAGCTATTCCCTAAACCACCTTTTCTTTCCTTAATCCTCTCTTAATTAAGGGTTAATTCATTAATTATCCTCTTAATTATTTTCTAAAATTTCTAAAACCTTCCAAAACTTAATTAATCTACTTTGGGTAGATGCTTAGGTGTTCAAGAGCCTAAGTTCAATTAAGGAAATCAAAACTCAACTCACATGTGTGAGGGGTGTTTTAAACTTACTTAAGTTAAACCCCTTAGCTTAATTAACCATTAATCATGAGCCAAATTGCATTAGGCCCTTTTCTTCCTAGGTGCATTGCAAGTTTAAATTCCTTGTGAGTTTTTATGTTAACTCATTCACTCATAATTATTTGGTTAACTATGCTAAGGAGGTGTAGGTAAGGGTTAATTAATTTTAATTCATACCTTAACCTAACCAAAAATCTAAAATGAATCTAATCATCTAAAAAATTAAACAAAAATGTCAAACAAGTGGGAATGGGTTAGGAACAGCAAACTTAATCCATATTTTCAAAATTCAATCAAATTCTAAATCAAACAAAAATCATCTTAAATGAACTTTGATTTACTTTAAGCTTTCTTATTTCATATGATTATCTTTAGGATTTAATTAAAGTGAATATGTTTACATGATTTCATTGCTTTGATTCTTTCCCCAACATGTTAAATTTGTATGGCATGTGGCTTCATGCATCCATACTTTTCAAAAATTCAAATTTAAAATGAAAATGTTTACTTTATGTCAAATTTGCATGTGTTGGCTAAAGTAGAAATATGAGTGGCTATTATCACTATTAAATTCAAATTATTTTCAAAATATATAAATCAATTACCAAAACTTAAAGTGTGCTACTTATTTTTTAATTATAAGCTTGCATGTGAGAGAATATAAGGATGTGCTTAGTATAGGTTTTCCTTTTCTTCACTTTTAGTATAGTTCTGAATAAGATTTGGTAAGATGTATGGTTCATTTGAAAATAACCTAAACTTGCCTAATTCTACATCCCATTCATTCATCTATATGATTACTTAAGAAGGATACTCATGATTACACACATAAATTATAAACAAAATAAATCAACTAATACAACTTTTGCATTCTTTCTTTTCCATTCATTTCTTTTGTACATATGTTTGTATTTAAGGAAAGTGGTATATTAGTCTCAACAATCCTGAGATTGCAAGGCATTTAAGTGGCCCTAAGTAGGTCTTATACCTTACACCTATGGTTAACAATGGTTGTACTCAGTTATGCCTTTCTTACTTTCATGTGTGCATGTGAAAATTGGATAAGAAATCCCTTTTCTACTAAAGGAAAATCATGCATTATAAACTTTCAAATTTCCTTAAATGAATTACTTAGCATGCATCATAAAGTGTGTTAAATATTCTCATTTGTGTGCATAGATATGCTTAGGATTCATTCATATGTGTGTTACACATGTTGGAAAGAAATAAAGTGATGCATGTTTTGTGAATTTGGTTCATTTTATTTAATCTTAAAATGTTTTTCTTTTTGAATGGTTTTGTTTGGAGTTCATCTAAACTTAGGATTAATTAAAACACTTAATCAAAAAATTCACTAAACAAAACTAAAAATATGAATCTACTTTAGAAATTACTTAGGTTAGGGAAGGAAAGAAAAGTTTTCTTCTCTTTCCCTCTCTTTATAACTTAGTAATTAGTTCTATGATTCATTTGATCCAAATCAAAACATAAAATAAAATCAACCCACATAAATTAAATCACTTAAATGAATCTCAACTCTAAGTTGGACTTGCTTCACACTTATAAAATTCTAACTTAAAGCCAACTAAGTATATCACACAAACCTCGAAAGCACACACATTAGGCTAAGTCACCATTTCTAGCTTTAGGTTAGGATAGTGCATGGTTTGATGTTTAGCTTTTCTTTTGTGATATATGTTTTAGACTGGCTGATAAGATGTATGTGCGTAGAATGAACGGTAGGGCAATCTTAGTCTAACCATTATTTTCTGCAAGGGGTTGTGCTTAAGGGGTGCTATAAATAAAAAAATAAATGCTTTTGCTATGCAGGTGTTTGTACCCCTAAGCATAATCTAATAGGCCAGGTGGACTTAGTCACCCATGTGTGGAGTGATAAGTCTAATATACATGCTTGGGATCTGGTGGTTTGTTTAGCTAACCTTTATTTTGCAAGTGTTAGCTAGATTTACTTTTCTTTTCCATGTAAATTTTACAATTAGGATTTTGGAATGATTGTTATGGGGATTAGGATGAACATTGGTCATAAGATTTCATCTTACGCACCATGTGAAGCCTATGGAGCATCCACCTTCCAACCATCCAAAAGAAGGAAAAGAAGAAGAAAGAAGAAAAGAAGAATGAATAAATGAAGCTTGAAGACCCCCATAACAATAAATTCTTGCTTAATTGTAATTTAATTCATTTGTAATCTGGGTTGTATAAGGGTAGAGCTCGGTTACTCAATTTATTTTCATGTTTATGTGGTGGTGCCCGACCACAACGGCCTCTTATTCTTTTTGCGATTAGCTTTATAAATTGATTGATGATTTGTTTAGCTTGTGTATTAAGTGACATCTTTTTTCTAGTTTCATCATTGCTTTATGTATGGCCTATATGTGGATTAGGCTTATAGGGAAAAATAAATCTTTTACCAAACTTAACAACTCAAACCAAAATAAAGAACTCATAACCTCACCTAAAGCTTAGGTTTAAAATCAAGATAAAAGAATTAGCAACCCCTTAGTTGGATGAGTATTTATTTTATAATATCATGCACAAATGCATCTTATTTCACTCTTGATTGGAGGACTTCCACCTTTGCTAGAGAAACTTGGCTTGACCTTTGAGAGCCATGGTGGAAACACACCTCCTCCTTTCTCGATTTTGGCCAATAACTTTACTTCTCATGCATTAGGCATATGAATCCTATTAGTATAAGTCAAAATAATTGTCCAAAAATAAAATTAAAATGAAATTTAAATTTCTTTAGATTTATGTCATTTGAAGCATGTCCCTTACCTGATCTAGTCTCTTTAGGGAGTGAGTTTAAGGACCTAGTCTCTTTCTAAATAAATAACAACCTAGCTATCTTGCATAAGCATAAGTCTTGCCTACATGTATTTAAAATCATAGGAGGAGTTAGTTGTCAGCCACTCCCAGACGGTTGTAAGTTCAAACTATCAGGTGGTTTGTGCTCTCTTGTGGAGGCAAACCAAATACCCATTTTGCCTTTGATTTAGGTTATTCTTTTCACCCTCGATAAAGATCCCTAGATTTAGGTTCTAAGGTTGCTTCTCCTTTATGGGCCACAAGCATAAATCCTCACCTCTTAGGTATTTTCATAATCTTGTGTTATGGATTCATACATCCTAAATTTCTAATGAAAAATTCAACTCAAAAAAATAAATCAATTTCAAAAATGTAAAGCCCAACCATAGGATAGTTTCAGATGCTCGCTAGGTTTCTTAGCATCGTGGGCATCTCCTACTTATCTTTCTTTTGGCTTCAATAATAACTCACTCTCTTTGATCAATCCCATTTGATCTTCAAAATTGAGTAATCTATTGATAGTCCTTTCCTATTAAAATCTTTGAAGATAACCATAATTTACCTTAATCAAGAGTATTCTTAAGGGATCTCGTCCCTTAGGATGTAATTTACTATGGGGGCTTGCCCCTGTAGGGTACTTAACAAACCTGAATTAAAATAAACCATGTTTTACTTTTCCATGTAAAGTAGGGGAAGAATCTCCAGTACATATGTAGACCCATTTGTCCTTAGGAGTCCTTAGGAGTCAATTAAAGGGTTGTGATTTCTATCTCTCGAGATAGTACATTATTCCTCAATGACATACCGGATCACCTGATAAACACATCTGTGAATCTGTGTGGCATCCCAAAAGGATGAATTTTTATATTCTTTCTTTTCACCCACAGAATGAAGGCAACCATATATAGAAAATTTTCTCCACACATGTGTTTATATTTAGTTATTCCTTTCAATCACTTTAAATATTGTATGTCATTTGACTTAATGCATTCATCTTTTCAAAGTTAAGTGAACACAAAAAATAAATTTTTTTTATGTAAGCTTGCATGTGTTGATTTAACCTAATAATATATGTGGCTATTATCACTATTAAATCTAAATATATTTTTCTAATATTTATAAATGGATAAAAACATTGGTAGTGATGATAATTTTGAATATATAAGATTTACATGTTCTTATAGCTTGAGTATGTGAAGTAAAGCCCTCTTTCCTTCATTCACATATTAATTTATATAAGTTTGAATGGTAATGGGTATATAATCTGGACATCCCATGAATACGACTTTAAGTAGCCCCAAGGAGGTCAATTGATTACCTCACTTCCATGGTTAACAAAGAAACATATCCATTTGATTTTATTCTTATGTATTTTAATATTAGAATTTTGATAGAACTTTAATTCATATACATAAAGAAGTCAATCAAATAAAATATAACTTTTTATGATTCCCTTTTTACTAATTATTGATACATCCATATGCATTTGAGAAAATAGGTATATAGCCTGGACATCCCAAGAATATGAGGCTTTAAGTACCCCCAAAGAGGTCATTTGATCACCTCACTTCCCTGGTTAATAATGAAACATACTTGTTTATGGTTTTATACATGTGAATGTATATGTGATTAAAGAATGGGAATCCACCTTTTCTATTAAAAATGCATGCATTCATGATTTTTTAAGTCATTGAATTGTTTAGTCATGTGGTTTAGAGCTTTCCTTCCTATGTTCATGTATGCAAATCTACATATACTTGAATTTTAATAAGTATATAGTCTAGAAATCTAGAGAATATGAGGCTTTAAGTAGCCCCAAGGAGGTTATTTGATTACCTCACTTCCCTGGTTAACAATGACACGTACTTATTTGATTTCATTCTTATGTATTTTTCTATAAGAATTTGGATAGAGCTTTAAATTTACATATATTAAATAATTTAATCAAATGAAATATAAATTCTAAATGTATACATTCATCATTCAAGTGTGATAATACATGTTGTATGTGTAGATACACTAAGGATTGAATTATATGCATGTTACATGTGATGGTAAAGAATGATTTAATATATGTCATGTGATAGTAATTCAATTATATTAATCCTAAGATGTCTTTCACATTGAATAGGATCATTTAAAGTTAACCTAAACTTAGGATTGATAAAATTTTTAATAGGCTATTCACTAAAGAGCACTAAATCAAATTAATGTGCTTTAGAAAGAGGCTTAAGGTAGAAATGAAGGAGGTTAATCCTCTTTCCTCTCTTTATAACACTTAGATGCTAAGTGTAAATCAAATGAAACTAAACAAATTATAAAGTAAAATTCTCAAGCCAATCAAACAACTTGAAATGAAACCAACTTTTATATGAAATTAAACCTTTCCTCATTTAGAAAATCATAACTATAATGCTTAGTTAAGACATACTATACTAAGCCTTAGCATACACTATAGGACTAAGTCACCACTTCTAGTCCTAAGTTAGGACGGTGTATGTTGTGATGTATGTTATGTTTTATGATGTTATATTTTAGACTTGATGTTAGGGTGTATGCTTCATAAACTGGATGTTAGGCTATTATTCCTCTAATCATATTTTTTGTAGGGGATTGTGCTTAAGGGGCTGCTAAAAAATAAATATAAATGATCTCTTTGTAGATTGGTTAAACCCCTAAGAAAAATCTAAGTTAAGGCAGGTGCGCTTGGTTACCCATGTGCAAGGTGCTAAGTCCAAATTATATATATAATTGCTTAGGATTGTTTGTATGTTTAGCTAACCTCTATTTTATAGGTGGAGTTTGATTTACTTCTTATATAAATGTACTTTGCAATAGGATTAGGATTAGTGCTATGAGGTATTAGGATGAGCAGTGGATAAATGGCTTTGTCTTGGGGTGGCTTATGATGCTTTTGAAGAAAACACATCTAAATCAAAGAAGGAACCAATCAAATCAAGGAAGGAAGACAAGAAGACATGAAGAATGAAGATCCCAATAGCATGTATTCATTCTAAATTGTAATTATTCTTTTATATTCTAGGTTGTATGAGGGTAGGCTCGGCTACCCATATTTTCTCTTTTTTTTAGTTGTACGATGGTACCTAACTGCACGGGCCTATTTATCTTTTATGCTAGTTTATTAAATTAATTGATGATTTGTTTAAATTACACATTAGGATTGCATCTTTTTATAGTTTCTTTATGATTGATGTTTTTATACGTGGCCTGATACGGTAGGCTCTTAGGATAAAAATAATTTTTTTATCCAACTATTCACTCATAATTAAAGTTTTAAACAACTCATAACCTCAGCATAAAGCCTAGGCTATAATCAAGATAATTAAAAGATTAAGTAACCCTTAGCTGAATGTTGTATGTTTCACATCATCCATGGATCTTCTATCACTCTTGCTAAAAATGAGGGCCTCCATCCTTACAAGATAAGGATCGCTTGACCGATGAGAGCAACCCCTGACAATAGAGCTTCTCCCTCTTTCTCTTTTAATTTAGCCAATAACCTATTTCATCATGAATTTAGGCATACAAAAGTTCCAAAGCCCTTTATCTAAATGAAATGTCTAAAATGAAATAAAATTTGAAAATTTTACATTTGTAGATTAAGTTATATGTACATACCACTCATGCTCTAGCCTCTTAGGGAGTGTGTTTAGGACTTTAGTCTCTTTCTAATTAAATAACTACCCTAGCTATTTCGCAATTCATATGATCAACTATATGGTTTTAAATCATAGGAGGAGTTAGTGGCCACTCCAGGCGGTTGTAAGTCCGGAAGTCATATAGGTTTACTCTCTCTTGTGGGGATAAACCCTTATGTCCATCTATCGCTTAGATTTAGGTTGTGCTTTAGCTTATACTAAAGTTCCCTAGATTTAGGGTCCGAGGTAGCTATTTCCTTTGGGCTACAAGCATAAATCTTCACCCTTTAGGCATTTTCACAACCTTATGTTGGTGGATTATAAGCCCTAGTAATCTAATAAAAATTCAACTCAAATGAATAAAACATTTTTACTATCAAATATATAAAGTCTCAACTTAGGATAAATTGGAATGCTCACTAGGCAACCTAGTATCATGGGCATTTCCTACTTCCTCCCTTTCGATTCCAAAAATAAGTCTTCTTCTTGAACTTTCCTAGTTGACTTTCCAAACATAGCTAATCCATTGATAGTCTAGCCTTGAAATCTTTTGGAGATAATAATTGTCTATTTAATGAAGAGTATTCTTAGAGAATTTCATTCCCTAAGATGTAATTAATTATAGAGGATTGCCTCCATATGGAACTTAAGAACTTGGTTTAATATAAACCCTACTTTATTCATCCATGAAAAATAGGAGAAAAATCTATGGTGTATTCAAAAACCCATCATGCCTTAGGAGTCCTTATTAAGTTGTTAAGTCCATTGTAGGGTGATGCCTCTATCTTAAATAGTACTCACACACACACACACACACACACACATCCAAAAATAAACATCATACAAATATAACGTAGCTCACTAGCACAATCGAGGCCTAGTGCATGCAAAGCAGATGTAAATCTATGACATGTGATGGGCCCTCCTTCAGCATAAGCAGGAGTGAAGTAGCTTCTAGAATAATACTATGCATTTAACAAAACAAAAGGAAACATTAGTCAAATAATGTGATATGCATAATATAATGAAGCTAAAACTTTACTTATTATGTCTGAGTGGGTAGCTCTGTGCTGACCAAGCAGGGAGGCTATGCTAGGATGGACCGGAAGGGCGGATCTGGTGTGGTAGTTCCCTTCCTAGCATGCCCCTAATGCTGGCATCTACCCAGAGAGGGGTGGTCCTCGGCCATCGTACCTATGAAAAAAAACATATTCCATAATCTATAATAAAAAGGCATAAAACTAAAGAAGAAAACTATAATGTAGCAAACTAAAACTATAAATGAAACTATTAAAAAAAATAAAATTAGCAATACGTAACTGAACGAAGTACATCAGGCACTACAACATACCTTCTACTATTAATATTGTAAAGGCATGATGACCTATAATAACCAGTAGTCTTGCATAAGCTACATGACCTACTACTGTTACACCTATTCTCAACCCTAAATCCTAAACCCTAAACCCTAAATCCTAAACCCTAAACCCTAAACCCTAAACCCTAAACCCACTCCTCTCCTCTCTCAAGGCTCTCTGATTTTGCATTCCCCTATGGATTAGCCTCTAATTGGTCGCTTCTCTGGCTTCTCTCACTGGCTGAGTATCAGCTCCCCTGTTGTGACGCCCTTGATTAGAGAATGAGGCTCGTCTCTAATCCCATCGCCTCTCGACGCTTGCACACTTTGCTCTCTGACTCTACAAGTTTTCTGGATTCGATTGCACCTGCTAATGCACCTGTTGTTAAATCATTCAAAGATGCTTTATCTGGTAAGATCTCTAGCTTGAATGCTTCGGTTAATCTCATTTCGACATCTTATCGTGGATTTTAGGTAGTAATGTGTTCAGATTAGGATGTTGAGAAACTTGCTAAGCCCTTCGAGTTCGCTTTGGTGGGTAAATTCTCCCTTAGACGCCCAACTCTTGATAATATTCACTCTTTCTTTCATAGTTTAAAATTATCGGGTACTTTCTCTATCAGATCGATCCTACATTCTTATTCAACTCTCAAATGATTTAGATTATGAGTTTTCGCCGTTCTTACTTCATGCATAATTGTCTTATTGAAATGGTCGCCCTCTTTGATGTCAAAGAGGAATCTCCCATTGTCCCTCTTTGGCTTGCTTTTCCTAACATCATGCTAATATACACTATGTCACTCATCAAGTTTTGTTCACTGTTGGCAGCCTTTTTGGTAGGCCTCTCCAAATAGACCAAGCAATGACCACTAGATCTAGGCCATCTGTCGCTCGTATTCTTGTTGAGATAGACATCACAAAAAAATATCCCAAAGAGGTTTGGATTGGCTTCGAAAAATTTGGATATAGTCAAAAAGTCTAATTCAAAAATTTTCCTGTCTTTTGCACTCACTACAAGATTCACGGGCACGATCACTCAGAATGCTTTGTGCTTCATCCTAATACAACAACAACAACAACAACAACAACAATAACAACAAGCCTTAATCCCACTAGGTGGGGTCGGCTACATGAATCCTTCGTCTCCATTGTGTCCTATTATGTGTCAAATTCTCATCTAATTCTAAGTTCATTTTTTATACATCTTAACCAAGTCTTTTTAGGTCTACCTCTACCTTTCTTAATATAAGGCAAATCTAATGCATCTACTCTAATGGTCATGACGGCCGACGCTTTATGTGGCCAAACCATCTAAGCGACTTCCCTAATCTTATCTACCAGAGCTACTCCAACTTTTCTGAACATACTCATTTTGCATTCTATCTCTCAGTAAAGCCACTCATCCACCTAAGCATCCTCATCTGTAACACTTAACTTAGTCTTATGCTTCTCTTTATTGGCCAACATTCGCACCATAAGTCAGTCGTGTCTTACCACCATCTTATAAAATTTTCCCTTAAGTTTACGTGCTTCATCCTAATCTCAGAAAAAATTTACCACAGAATATGAATACCATTAATGGAACTGGGAAAACCACTACTCTAGC
The DNA here is from genome assembly GCA_021442155.1 of Cymbidium sinense. NCBI lineage: Eukaryota > Viridiplantae > Streptophyta > Magnoliopsida > Asparagales > Orchidaceae > Cymbidium > Cymbidium sinense. The sequence continues at coordinate 57,114,941 of CM038233.1, read as the reverse complement.
ATATGTGCCTAAAAATACTCAAAAAGAACCTCTCCTCCCTACACCTCCTACTGATTTGTCTAGTGGAAAACACTCTGACCTTGGTACTGAAACAACCATTGAGGGGTGTGACGATACCAATGCCAATTTACCTAACCTCACCCCTGCTAGTAACAATCTGGTTGCCCATGATAGTTCTTTGCCTCCTTTAAATCCTACTGAAAATCTGAATGGTAGCCTTATATTGGACACCCAATTAAACAATTTGAATGGGAATCATATATTGGACCAAAACATTGATGACCCTATGGCCTCAGAACATATTGACAAAGATATTTGTATTACGAATGGTGCCAGAACTTCCCCAACTATTTCCTTGTGAGTGATAATCAATTGAATCCACTCACACTCTATCCGATCTAAAGAAGTGAAATCCCTCTTCTAAAACATTGATAGATTCTTCTACTATTTAACCCAAAATCAATCACTTTCGATGGAGATAATTTGGACGATAGACCCTTTCAAATTGTTAAACACAAAACCATACAAAGAAAAATTTTCTAATAATAACCTCACTAGAACCACTCGCTCTTCTTCCACCCCACACAAGTAATGTGTCATCATTTCTCTCCTCTCTTTCCTTTCTTTTTCCTTTTCCTTTTGGTTGTCCCCTTATGATTAATTTTCTTATTTGGAATATCCGGTTGTGGGTCTCTTCCGTCCGAATCGTTAGGAGTCTTCGTGTTCATAATATCAAGTTACTTGTTCTTATTGAACCTTTCATTAATTCTTCTAAGATTGCTTTTGTCGCTAGATCCCTTGGTTTTCATAATTTCTTCTTCAATCTTAATAATAAAATTTGGTGCTTTTGGCACAACTCCATCACAATTTCCATCATTGATGATCTTGACCAATTGGTTAATGTCAAAATCTCCTTAGGTGACTTATCGACTTTTGGCTCTTTTATCTATGCTTCTTGTAATAGAGTGGTAGGAACATCCTTTGGAAACACTTACGCACCTTCGCTTCCTGCTAACCTTCCCTAGTTGGTTGGAGGTGATTTCAATACTATCATAGTTAGAAGAAGGGGAGGATGTTCTCCTAACCTTCATTCCATGGAGGACTTCTCAAATATGATCCTTGATTGTAATCTGATCGACATTGGTTTCACTGGGTCTAACTTCACGTGGCACAACTCTAGACTTTGGCAACATCTTGATAGGACCCTCTTTAATTCTCTTTGGATCAATCAGTGGCTTACTACCATTGTTGAGCATTTGAGCGAACTTTGTCTCGACCATGCTCCTCTTTTGATTTCCTTCAAAATCCCCTAACCCATCTACTCTCTCCTTTCGATTTCAAAATATGTGGACCCAACATAGTGACTTCATCAATGTCGCTCTCCTAATTGGATGGCCCCTGCTTTTCCGGATAATTGTTAAAGGTATGACTCTTTTTGGCTTAAGCTCAAAAGGCTTAAACAAAATCTCAATTGGTGGAACAAACACATATTTAAAAACCTTTTCACAAATCTTAAATCTATGGAACAAGAGGTTTGCTCTCTTGAAGAGGCTGTCTCAACTGATCCCAGTAAACTTGAGGAGTTGAACATTTCCAAGAATAATTTGGTTAATTATCAAAATATGGAAGAAACCTATTGGCCAAAAAGCGTAAAGCAAACATATTCGATGGTGATAGAAACACCGTGTATTTTCATGCCATTTGTAATAAACGGAAAGCCTTAAACTCGATTAAGAAAATTAAGAACTCTAATGGTGAATGGATAATTGATAACAATGATATTAAGGATTCTGTCATCCATCATTTCCAAACTTTATTAAATTCTAATCCGTTGCTGGGAACTTTATCAAACACCCATCTTATCCCTTCTATGATTAACAATGAGGATAATCATTTACTCACTATGTGTCCTTCCGAAGAGGAGATTAGTAATACTCTTAAGAACATGAACATTGACTCTGTTGCTGGCCCTGACGGCTATATGATCCACTTCTTTCAGCATTGTTGGCCATTTATTAAATCTGACCTAGTTGATGCTGTTATTGATTTCTTTGATGGCAATCCTATTCCAAAATACTTTTCAAGCACTTCTATTGTCCTTATTTACAAAACTAATAATCTTGAATCTTGGGGCGATTTTAGACCAATTGGTCTTTGCACCTTTTTTCAAAAACTCATTGCTAAATTAATAAATAATAGGCTTAGCCCTTTGCTTCCTAAAATCATCTCCCCAAACCAAATTTGTTTTGTTAAGCACAGAGCAATATCGGATAATATTCTTCTTGCTCAAGAGCTAGTTCATGACATTGATGTCCCTTCTAGAGGAGGCAACATCCTATTTAAACTGGACATCGCTAAAGCCTTTGACAATCTCTCATGGGATTTTCTCTTTCAAATCCTGAATTTGTTTGGTTTTTCTGATAGTTTTATCCGGATTATAAAATGGTGTATCACGAATGTCTGGTTTTCGATTATCATGAATGGTGAGTCTATAGGTTTCTTTCCTTCTAGCCATGGATTGAGGCAAGGTGACCCACTATCACCTTGTCTTTTTATCATCGCTATTGAATACCTATCAAGGAGCCTTAATGATCTTTTCACTAATAATCCTAATATGTCTTTCAAAACTCATGGAGGTTTCCCTATTTCTCATCTTAGCTTTGTAGATGATTTCATTATCTTCTGCAACGGCTCCCTTCAACATGTTAAAACCATTAAGAACCTTCTAAATGATTTTGGTAAAGTTAGTGGTCTTTTCTTAATGAAGGAAAATGCAGTTTTATTCCATCATCTAAGATTCCTCTTAATAGACTTAACCAAATATCCAAATTTACTAACTTTAAGCATAATCAACTACCTCTTAATTACCTTGGGGCTCCGCTTTTTAAAGGCCAAAAAGATCACACCTTTTGATGATCTAATTCAAAAAATTTCTAACAAAATCTGGGAATTTCATTTACTCTCTTTGGTGGTAGCTTACCTTGATCAAGAGCACTCAATTCCATGCCTATATACCTTCTTCAAACCATTGTGCCTACCAACTCTACCATCAATAGAATTGAGCATCTCTTAAACAAATTCTGGGAACCAATACCTCCTCTAATAGAATGCACGGTCATCTTGGTCTAAAAGTTGTGGTACTCTTGAAGAGGGAGGTCTGGATGTAAATCCATCAAAGAAGTTATCAATGCCTTCTCCTACAAACTTTGGTGGAATTTTAGAGCAAAAATAGTCTTTGGGCAATTTCATGACTTCTAAATATTGTGATAAACATCCTCTCATTTGTCCCTTTAACGGGTGATTCTCCGTGTGGAGAAGACTTTGTTTAGTCAAATGGGATGCGTAATCCTTAATTTTTGGGGCATAAACTCGCAATTCCTTCTTTTGGCAAGACAACTGGAGTGGTTGTGGATCCATTGATGACTTACTCTACACTCACTCCACTTCCGCTATTAGAGTTAATTCATTCTGGCAAAACCACAAGTGGAACACTAGTAAGATTACTGATTCTATTCCTTCCACTTTCCTAAATATGATTACTAATATTCCTATCACTCCTAACAATCATGATCAGATTATCTTTAAGCTATCTCATAATGGCGATTTCAACCTTAAAAATGTGTGGCTTCACACTAAAGACACTCAGGATTCTTCTATTGTGTTCTCCAAAATTTGGAATAATAATATCCCCTCTTCTTACTCTATTCTAACTTAGCGTATCCTAAAAAACTTTATTCATGTTGACTCTTTGTTGTGGGGTAAAGGGTTTTATTTACCCTCTAAATGTCAATGTTGTTATCATATTGAGAATGTTAACCATATTTTTGTTAATGGGGCTATTGCCTCTAAAATTTGGATTTGGTATGATGATCTATTCAACACTATTAATTTTAATTATTCTTTAACTTTATATCAACTTCTTGAAGTTTACTTTGACAATGCAATCAAAGGTCATATTAAAATCATAATCGCCATTACTCTTATTTGGTTCATATGGATGGACCGAAATGAAGCTAAACATCGTGGTATTCGTATGAATCACATGAGGATTATTGCTAGAACTAAAAACAAAATTTGTGACTTGTTTAAAGCCAATTTAATTCATCACAAACATTTTAAAGGTTGTAAATCTGTAGCTAATAAATTGGGCCTCAACCTTCCAGACTAGCCTTACTATCGAAATGATAGAATGGTTTTTTTGAAAACCTCTTGATCATATTATTAAAATTAATATGATGGCTCATTATAATGGCTCGTTGTGGAGGCATTTTAGAGATTCTAAGGGTATAGTCCTTGTGCATTTGCTTATCCCCTTATTTCCACCACTGTCCCTTATACCGAGCTTGGTGTCCACAAAGCTCTAGAAATTTGTCATCAAAATGGTCGGCTCAATATTTGGATAGAGGTGGGCGCTCTTCTCTTGACCTTTGACTTCTACCAATATGAGCAATGCTTGTTTGTACTACCTCCTCAAGCAAACTAGGGCTCTTCTCTCTCTCAACCAATTTTACCATCACTCATGTTTGCATGAAGGTAATGCCTGTCTTGATTACCTTGCAAACCTGCGAGAAGATCGACAATATCATCTTCTTTGATCAATTTACATTACCCAAATACTTGCATGGTCTGGTTAACTTGGACAATTCTGGGCTTCCTTACCTCAGAATCTAATTCTCCTCTTCGCCTCCCTTTTTTTTGGTTTTTTGTTTCCTTATGTTCTTTATGGATACTCCACATAGATATCATTCTTTGTCTTGTGCTCTGCCATGACTTGTGCCTTTACCCTTCTCCTCTAGTTGGAAGAATTCTATTTTTGGCATTTACAATATTATGGATGTTGAACTTTATGCACATTAAAATAATTGGAACCCAGTTGAGCCTTGTGTTTTATTCGGTTTTATAATCCAATCCACTTGGGACTTTAATTTCATTGATACATTCATTTCTAAACCCGAGAGAATTAACCATTCTTTGGAGGAAGTTATCTGTTTTGATGGGCTTAGATATTAGTACTAACTTCTTTACTTTTCTCTCGACAATATGGCTTGGAGCATTGCTACTACCTATGTTGCTTCTAGGCAATGGATTAGTGTGCATTATGCTGGTTGTAGTTTTTATTTTGATGATTATAGTATTTCTTTGGCTGATGCTTACATTCCTTACATTCCTTGGGACTCTTTTCCCCTTAAAGGCCTAATTCATAAAGGTTTCAACACTTATCTTTGAAAGGATTTTGGTTGTTGTTGGGCTTGGGACTTTCTGGACGGTCTCCTTGCTTATATAATGCCTAACCTCGGATGCTTTCCTGCAAGGGAAGAAATTGTAATACCCTTGTCACTTTTAATAGTTATTTTGGTCTAAAATCCTTGTACTGGAATGGATTGGGCTTAATTACTTTTTGGGTTTTGGAGGTTTGCTACCATGGTTGTTTGTTGATTTGTTTGTTGATTTGGTTTTTTAATCTCTTTGGGTTTGCCACATTTTTTCTGCGCTTCTCCCGATTTTCTCCTACTATTTTTTGCCATCTTGCACCTTCTTTCAACAAGTTGGTTTTGGACCTTTATTGTCTTAAAATTCCTGCTTGGTAATCCCCTGCAGGAATGGATTTCCTTGTTGGCTGCTCCTTTTGGTTCTTACTGTGTTTACCCTCCTTTTTCTGTTTCATTTTTTGCTTTTGTTGTTAACATTTGGGTTGATGTTGGACTTTATTACAATTATTTTGAGGAGATCATGAAAATCCTGAAGACCATTCTACTCTTCTGCTTATATGTAACCAATGGTCTATCCTATATGCCTCTTGATTATGATCAATATCCTTGCATGGCTTAATGTGACAAAGCAACCTACTTGGTTTTGCTCTTAGCTATTGAGCACCTATTGGTTGCAATTTTCTTTATTCTTTATTATTTTTTTGTTTGTTTGGGATATCCCACCTTATTTTGCAGAAATGGAAGTGTGTTATTTTTCTCAATACTAGTCTTGCTGTTTCTGGTCTTGCTTCCCATGCTCAGCAAGTTTGGAGTTTTTCAAGGGATTATCATTGTGCATCTGCTGAGATTGTGGGCACTGCTTACTCTGTAAAATTGTCCATGCTGCTATTTTCTGGATTGCTGATTGCTAACACATGGGATGTTGTTGCTTTTCCTTGTTGTTGTTCTCCCATCCTATGCTATGATTGGAACATGTACAACTTGAAGCACATTTCTTTGTTATGCTTGGAATTAATCAATGATTTCTCTTATATGCATAATTGGGTTATTGACAATTGGTTATTTGTCATTACCCTTGGCAGGGTTATGGTTAATAAGCATCGACCGATTTCTCTGAATGTCACTTAGATAGGCTTATGGTGGGGACCATTCATTATCTATCCTTTCCTTCTTGATATATGTTTATGGGTGGAATCTTGGACGCTTGTTGGTTTTAACGCCTTGTTGGTTGGTGATCTCTCAATACCCACCTTCCTCGGCTTTGGATTATTTTGTCCAGCAAGTCTCTATTGAAGTTGCTGATTGCTTGGTAGATTTTGCTTTGAACCACCTTACTGGTTTATTGTATTCCTATCATTGGAATTCATTGATCTACCATTTTCACTACTGTTTACTTCATCCTTTTTCTGTCAAACTTGTATCTATTGTTTTGATTATACTGGATGAGTGGCATCATGGCAAAAGCTTGGTTTTCTTTTTTGGTTGCCTCTTGTCTTGGAGATTTACTATTTTGTTTTACTTTGTCACCTCAGTTGGCTCTTTCTTTGTTGGTTGTAGAATTTCAGGGTCTTATGCCACGAAAACATTCTAATTCTTTGTCACGATGGTTAGAGTTTTGGTGATTTCTGTCGATTTCGCCTTAATAACTTGTTTTATGCTTTATTTATTTATTTATCTATTATTGCCATGTCTATTCGATTGAGGAGTTTTATGGCCAATTCTTGTATCTTCCTATCTTGGATGTTTGCGCTTATGCTATTTTTTGGATTTTAATGTTGAGACTCATTTCAATTCACTTGTTGATTTTATTATGGTGGGTTCCAATGTTGTATTATTTGTTTGTTAGGTGGCGTTGATTGCCGTGCAATTTATCTCCTATTTTTTATCTACATCATTTACCTCCTTTTGGTTGGTGCGGTCTTATGGCTTTATTCGAAAGAATGGTATTATGGATTTAGTCCCTTTCTATCTTGGATGTTGTTGCCTTTTGCTGCCTTGTTCTCTGGATTGATTGTTGATCTGGATTATCTGAATGGAGGCCTTAAATGCTGCTATTGGAGCTGCTGCTCTAACTATTTTTTCTGGGTGCTTCTTTTGGTTGGTTGCAGTTCATTCCCTGTGTTGAGCTATGCTATCTTCCTTTACTATTGCTTTCTCCAAGACATTAATAAGGGATTGTTTCACAGGTTGTTTTACTAAAAGATTCATTTACATATCATGTTATTGGGATGGTGTTAAGTATAAGCTCATTGACTTATTTAACGTTTTAAGTTGTCTCCTATAATTTTCTTATGGAGGGATTATATCTGAACTAATTTCTTTCTTGAATATGACTATTCATGAGATTCTGGCTAAGATAGCTCACTCACTTATGTTTATGTATTCTCATGTCAAGATGACTTTATTGATGATATTTTTCTTGAATGAGACTCCTTATTCTTCAGCTCTTAGCAATTACCTATATATTTTTGATATGATTTTGCTTAGGTTTGTAGGTAATAAAGCTCACAAGAATATCAACAACTGGGTGCTTCCTTCTCACAGGTTTGTTGGCTATGATGGCTATGATGATCTCACTCCCTATTGGTTTGGTAGTAGCTCATGTGATGTAACCCTTCTGCTGAAGTTTGGATGCTCATACTTGCATTTGCCCCAACAGGATGTGATTGAGCCTGAGCCTTCTCTATCACAATTTCTTACTAACAAACTCATATTATGTTATTTTCCTCTAACTTTTTGTCTGTATTACCTTAGCTGTTCTAATCTTCCTCTTATTATAACTTTGCAGGTGATTTTCTCTCCTTCTTTTGTAGGTTTTCTCCATATTACCAAGCACTCTTACAACCATCAGAGCATTGGCCTTAACCTTCCTTTAGCCTATTATGTTAATCATCTTGTATCTTTTGATTGCTTTAATGTTTTCTTTTTCTCTTGGATGTACTTAGATGGGGATTTACTCTTTAGGCTGATTGTAGCTCTTTGAGCATTAGTTTCAGAGTTTATCCCCTTTAAGGACCTTGTAACCCTTTTTTTGTGGCAATAAAATACCCCCGCATCATGGGGTTTCCCTAAAAAAAAAAAAAAAAAACTCTAAACCCTGAACCCTGAACCCAAAACCAAAAAAGCTCATCTCTCTCGGTTGCGCTCCCTCTCGGGCTTTTGTGGCGATTTTGTTTTCCCGTGCTATTCTCTGCGGTTTGGCCACATTTCGGGCCACCCCGATCGCGTTCGCTGTTTAATTGCTTATTTGCGCTTGTTTGTGCTTCCCCTGGTAGCTTATGTGATTCTCACCGGATCGATCAATGGCAGAGGCATCGCTCTCCGTGCAACCGAACTCATCGCTCCTAGATGCGCCGACTTTAACCTCTGACCCTAAAGGTACTCTGGATCCGATTGCAACTGTTAATGCACCTACTGTCAAGTCCTTTAAGGGCGCTCTTTAAAGATCCCTTGCTAATGCCTTGGTTAATTTAATTTTAACATCCTTTAGGTGGATTCACGTCATGTGTTCGACCGATGTGGAGAAATTAGCTAAGCCTTTTGAGTTCTCTTTGGTTGGTAAATTCTCTTTACGGTGCCCTACTCTAGATAATATCCGATCTTTCTTCCATAGCTTAAAGCTTTCGGGAGTCTTCACTATTGGGCTGATTGATCCTCGACACATCCTCATTCAATTATCAAATGATTTAGATTATTCTCGTGTCTTTGCTCGTCGCTCCTATTTTGTGTATAATTGTCAAATGCGGCTCTTGAAATGGTCACCCTTTTTGATGTCAAAGAAGAATGCCCTATTGTTCCTTTATGGCTTGCTTTCCCCAACATGAGAATTTATTATGTTACTCATCAAGTTTTGTTTGCGGGTTGGGGCTCTATTTGGTAGACCCTTCAAATTAATCAAACCAGCCACTAGATCACCATGACGCATCTTGGTTGAGATTGACATTACCAAAAAATACCCCAAAGAAGTTTGGATTGGTTGAAAAATTGGATATAACGAGTTGAATTTGAAAATTTCCCTGTCTTTTGTTCTCACTGTAAGATCCATGGCCATGATCACTCTGAATGCTTTGTGTTACACCCTAACCTTAAAAAGAATATATCACAGGACACTAATACCTCTCTTGGAATAGGGAAAACCAATAAGTTAGCTTATGTGCCTAAAGTTACTCATAATGGAATTCATCCTCCTATACCTACCCCTTTATTACCTACTGATTTGTCAAATGAAAAACATTCTGAGCTAGGTATACATACTACTATTGAGGTGTGTGCTGAAACTAATGATAACTTACCTAGCACTACTCCTACTTATAATAATTTGGCTTCTCATGACAACCCTTTGCTTAATTTGAATCTTAATGACAATCTGAATGGAAATCTTATATTGGATCAAAATAATGTTGACCCTTTGGTGTCAGACCAAAATCCTAATATGCATCATGGTAATGAAAATGTTATTTGTACTATTAATGGTGCAAGAACCTCCCCCTCTACTTCTCTACAGAGTGATACTCAGGCAATCCAAATTTCTCATTCTAACTCTGATACTGAAGAAGGAGAAATCACCACTACTAAAACATTGACTGATACTACTCCTATTCTAGATAACCACACGTTCTTCCCTTACACCTCATAAATAATTATGTCCTCCTTTCTTCCTTTTTCCATTTTCTTTTTTTATCTTTTCTTTTTGGATTTTTTATTATGATAAATTTTCTTATTTGGAATATCTAGGGTTATGGGACACTCCCTGTCCGCAACCGTGTTAGGAGCCTCTATCACGCTCATAACATCAAACTTCTTGTTATTATTGAGCCTTTCATTAACTCTTCCAAAATTGCCCATGTTGCTAGATCGCTTGGATTTCATAATTTCTTTTTCAATCTTAATAATAAAATTTGGTGTTTTTGGAATAATTCAATCACCATTTCCATCATTAATGATCTTGATCAATCGGTTAATGTCAAAATCTCATTAGGTGACTTTTTGGCTTTTGGTTCCTTTATCTATGCTTCTTATAATAGAGCCGATAGGAACATCCTTTGGAATCATTTAGGAACCTTCGCCTCATCAGTTAACCTTCCTTGGTTGGCTGGGGCGATTTCAACACTATCTTTGCTTCTTCGGAAAGGAGGGAAGGATGTTCTCCTAACCTTCATTCCATGGAAGACTTCTCTAATATGATCTTAGATTGCGATTGACATTAGTTTTTGAGTGCGATTACATTGGCACAACTCTAGACTTTGGCAGCGTCTTAACAGGACCCTCTTTAATTCTCTTTGAATTAATCAATGGCCTCTTACTACATTTAAGCAAAACTTTGTCATCATGCCCTCTTTTGATCTCTATCAAAACTCCCCACTAACCCTTCTACTCCCTCATCTTTTCATTTCCAAAATATGTGGACCCAATATGGTGATTTCACTAATGTTATTTTCACTAATTGGATGGCTCCCGTTCACCCGGATAATTCCGTTGAAGGCATGATTCAGCTTTGGCTTAAGTTCAAGAGGCTTAAACAAAACCTCAATTGGTGGAACAAGCATATTTTTAAAAATCTCTTTACCAATCTTAAAGCTATGGAACAAGTGGTTTGTTCACTTGAAGAGGCTGTCTTAACTGACCCCAGTAAGCTTGATGAGTTGAGCATTGCCAAAGATAGTTTGATTAATTACCAAAATATGGAGGAAACCTATTGGCATCAAAAAGTCACTAGCAAACATATTGCTGATGGCGACAGAAATACTAGGTATTTCCATGCTATTTGCAATAAACGGAAAGCTCTAAACTTGATTAAGAAAATTAAGAACCCTAATGATGGCTGGATAACTGATAATAATGAAATTAACGAATCTGTCATTCATCATTTTCAAAATTTATTAAATTTTAATCCTTCGTTAGATATGCCCTCCAAAACCCATCTTATCTCTTCTATGATTACCAATGAGGATAACCATTTGCTCACTATGCGTCCCTCGGAAGCAGAGATTAGTAGTACTCTCAATAGCATGAATCGATTACATTCTTTGGTCACGATGGTTTTGACTCATTTCTTTCAACATTGTTGGCCTTTTATTAAATCTAATCTTGTTAATGTTGTTATTGATTTCTTTGATGGCGTCTATTCCCGGATATTTTTCAAGTACTTCTATTGTCCTTATTCCCAAAACCATCAATCCAATCCACAGGGTGATTTTAGACCTATTAGTCTTTGTACCTTTTTCCAAAAACTCATTACTAAATTAATTAATAATAGGATTAGCCCCCTTCTCCATAAAATCATCTCCCCTAACCAAACTGGTTTCATTAAAAATGGAGCCATATCTGATAATATTCTTCTCGCTCAAGAGCTGGTTCATGACATTGATGTTTCTTCCAGAGGAGGTAATATGCTTTTCAAACTGGACATCTCTAAAGCCTTTGACAACCCCTCGTGGGATTTCCGTTTTCAAATCTTACATTTGTTTGGTTTCTTTGATAATTTTATCTGGCTTATAAAAAGTTATATCACTAACGTCTAGTTTTTTGTCATCTTAAATAGTGAGTCCCTTGGTTTCTTTTCTTCAAGCCATGGTTTTCGTCAAGGTGACCCTCTTTCTCCTTCTCTTTTTATCATTGCTGTTGAATACCTTTCGAGAAGCCTCAATGATCTTTTCATCAAAAAACCTAACATGGTTTTTAAAACTCATGGTGGTTTCCCTGTTTCTCATCTTAGCTTTGCAGATGATTTTATAATCTTCTGTAATGCCTCCCTTCAACATGTTAAAACTATTAAGAATCTCTTAAATGATTTTGGCAAAGTTAGTGGTCTCTTCCTTAATGACAAAAAATGTTATTTTATTCCCTTAGCTAAGATTCCTCCCAATAGATTAAACCAAATCACCAAAATTACTAATTTTAAGCAAAGTCAACTTCCCATTAATTATCTCGGGGCTCCGCTTTTTAAAGGCCAGAAAAGATCTCATCTTTTTGATGACCTTATTCAAAAAATTTCTAATAAAATTTTAGTTTGGGAATTTCATTTACTCTCTTTTGGTGGTAGGCTAACCTTGATTAAGAGCACTCTTAATTCCATGCCTTTATATCTCATCCAAGCCATTGTGCCGACCATCTCTAGCATCAACAGAATTGAGCATTTCCTAAATAAATTTTTTTGGGGCTCCAATACCCCTTCTAAAAAAATGCACTGGACCTCTTGGTTTAAAAGTTGTGGCACTTTTGATGAAGGTGGTCTTGATTGTGAATCCATAGAAGAAGCTATCAATGCCTTTTCCTATAAACTCTGGTGGAATTTTAGGAGTAATCATAGTCTTTGGGCTAATTTCATCACTGCTAAATATTGCCAGGGTAAGCACCCCCTCATTTGTCTGTTTAAGTCGGGTGACTCTCCTGTGTGGAAAAGACTTTGTTCTATCAAATGGAATGCATAATCCCTAATTTTTTGGGGCATTAACTTTGGTGCCTCTTTCTTTTGGCATGATAATTGGAGTGGTTGTGGTTCCATTGATGAATTACTCTCCACACATTCCACCTCCGCTATTAGAGTAAACTCTTTCTGGCATAACAATAAGTAGAACAATAGTAAGCTTGCTGATTTTATCCCTTTTACTTTCTAGAATATGGTTACTACTATTCCAATCACTCCTCAAAATCAAGATCAGATTCTCTTTAAGCTCTCTCATAATGGTGATTTCAACCTCTAAAATGTGTGGCTCCACATTAAAGATACTCATGATTCCTCCTATGTATTCTCCAAACTTTGGAATAACAATATCCCTATTTCTTATTCTTACTTGGCATATTCTGAAAAATTTTATCCCTGTTGATTCCTTATTGTGGGGTAAAGGGTTCCATTTACCCTCGAAATGTCAATGTTATTTTCATATTGAGAATGTTAATCATGTTTTTGTTAATGGGGTCATTGCTTCTAAACTTTGGATTTGGTATGATGATCTTTTTAACACTGCCAATTTCAATGGCTCTCTTACTTGATATCAACTTCTTGAAATCTATTTTGATAATACTATTAAAGGTCACATTAAAGTTATCATTGCTATCACTCTTATCTGGTTCATATGGATGGACCGTAATGATGCAAAACACCGTGGGATCCCTATGAACCATGTGAGGATTATTGCTAGAACTAAAAACAAAATTCTTGACTTGTTTAAAGCCAATCTCATTCATTACAGACAATTCAAAGGCTGTAAATTTATGGCCAATAAACTGGGCATTAATTTGTCAGATCAACCTTACTGTCGAAATGACAAGATTGTCTATTGGAAAAAACCTCTTGATCATATTATTAAAATCAATCGATCTCTCTCATAATGACTCACGGTTGTGGTGGCATTTTCAGGAACTCTAAGTGTATAGTCCTATGTGCTTTTTCTTATCCCCTTATTTCCTGCACTGCCCCTTTTTCTGAGCTTATGGAAGTCTTCAAAGCTCTTGAGATTTGCCTCCAAAATGGCTGGCTCAATATTTGGATTGAGGTGGATGCTATTCTGCTGATTAATCTTTTGACTTCCTTTAAGATGAGCAGCACTGAATTGTACTACCTACTCAAGCAAACTAGAGCTCTTCTTTCCTAACTGAATTTTAACATCACTCATGTTTGGCGTGAAGGAAATGCTTGTACTGACTACCTTGCCAATCTGGGTGCTAGATCCAATGGTATCATCTTCTTTGATCAACACACCTTACCCAAACACTTGCATGGGCTGGTTAACTTGGATAATTCTGGGTTTCCTTATCTCAGAACTTAATCTAAATTTTTGATGTTTACTGTCCATTTGTCTTATATCTGTATGCTTCTTTATTTTTTGGCTTTCTGTTCCTTTTTGTGCCTTTCATGGATGCTTCACATGGATATTACTTGGTGTCTGGATCTTTGTGTCATGCTTTGGTGTTTTAATAGCTCCTCCTTCATTTGGAGGTTCACTACTTTTGGCATTTACATTGATAAAAGGCTACTGTTGAGCTATGTGCATACGGATAATGAGCATAGGAATTATGTTGAGCTATGTGTCAGCTGCTATTGGTTTTATAACACCAATCCTACTTGGGTTTTTTATACCAATGTTGGTTGCATTCCTAATCCTAGGGGGCTTAATCATTGCGTGATGGAGATATTTATTTTGATGGGTTTAGCTACTCCCATTAATTTCTACAATCTGCTATTTCTCAAAGATATTACTGCTTGGAGCATCTTAGTTATCTATGTTATTTCTATGCATTGTATTATTGTCCACTATGCTGGTTGCAATATTTATTTTGATGATTTACTGTTAGGTAGTTGGATTTTATTTGATAATGACTGTTCGATGGCTTTTGATATGCTGCTTATCTCCCCTATTAGATCTTGGGTTGCTGCTAATATTCTTCTTAACTCTAGATTGGAGCTGACATTTCTCTTTTATTTCTGGGAGTTATCCTTTACTTTATTTTTCTGCATGAAGAGGGTTTTTGGCCTTTTTGCTGATATTTATCTTCTTGGCTATTGTCTTTCGAATCGGATCCCATTCAGCTCTCTTTGGAATCCATTTTTTTGATTCTAGGTCCCTTTGGTGGAATCGGATGAGAACTTTCTTCTCTTGCACCTGCTTTCTTTTTTTTTGCTTCACTTGAATAAATGATCAATCTGAGATGATTTATACCTCCGATGCTCCTTTTATTTCATACCTTTATTGGCTCATCTTTTTCTTGCTATTGTTATTTCTATTATCTTTTCTTTTACTTTCTTGAGTGGAAATATTTTGCTCGAGACTTTATTTGTGGAAGTGCTCTCTTTTCTTATCTGAGCTTTATTCAATCTGGATTCTGAGGGTTTGGGCTTTCTTCTTTCTTCCACATGTATTTATTTTTTTTGCGGTTTCTTCTGTTCTTCTTATCCTTATGAGGACTTATTATTGTAGAACTTTGATGTTTCTTGGTTATCTTTATGTTTTCTTTACTTTGCTTTGGTGGAATGCATTCTTGTTTCTTTGCCTTGTTTATTTTTTTATTGATGGAGTTTCTTATTGTTCTATGTTTTACCGGAGATCCTTTCTATGCAAGTTTATTCTTTTTATCTTTCTTGCTCTTTTAGATTAATTATTTTTTTGGTTTCTTCTTAGAATGGATTTCTTGTTATCTTCTCTTTTGTTTTTTGTGTTTACCTCTTTTCTTTATTTTTCTTCTTATTCTTAACATTTGGGATCCTGTCTTACTTGTTTTCACTATTTTTATATAACATGCAAATCTTGAAGATCATTCTTCTTCTTGAATTTAATTAATGGTTTATCTTATATGAATTGGGTTGTGGCCAACCTACTATTGTTCATTATCCTTGGCAAAATTAGCTTAATGTGACTAAGCAACCTGCTACAAAACTGTTTGCTCTAAATGTGTCTTCTTGGATTGGCTTGTGGTGGGTTCATTACCTATCCCTCCTTATGCTACCTTCTCCTCATTCCTACTATTTTTTTGCTTTGTATGTTGGGGTTTTACTTTCTTGCTACTGCTTAATTATTTTAACCAAAGTAGGGGATTTTGAGCACCAATTGGTTGCAACTTTCCTTGTCTTGTTATTTTTTCTTGTTTGTGATATCCCATGTATACTCTAATATCTCTTTGCAGGAATGGAATTGTGTTATTCTTTTCAATGCTAGTCATTGGCTTTTTGGGTCCTCTTTACATATTGCTGTCTTTGTGATTTATGGTTGTTTTATGATTCACGATTTCCCAACTGTTTGTACTACTATCAGCTGGGCTATTTTTGATCACACATGCTGTTGCTATTTTCATCTTGGTTATGTTTCCCATAGTCAGATTTCTTCTTTTTTATTATGGGATCCATTTTATGTTCTCAACTCTTAATGGCTTATCCTATGGTCAACTTGTTGATAACTTCTTTCTTAGTTGGTGATATGGCCCCTTGAGGCTCTTGTCAATCTTGCTATTTTCGGTCTTGTTTTCCATGCTCAACGGGTTTGAGTTACTCAATGGATTATCATTCGCATTTCTTTGAGGTTGTGGGTATTTCTTTTACTCTAGTGGGAATTACTTGAACTCATACATTCTCTATTTTATATCTTTTTATTAAAATTTGCTTTTCATAATGGGTGTAATAACTGTAACAATGTCCCCATTGTTGATTTTTAGAATTCTGAATTCCTTGTCCAGCAAGTTTTCTTTGTTTTTCTTTCTGTCTTTGCTACTAACATTTGGGATGTTATTGGTCTTCCCTGTTGTTGTTTTCCCTCTCTATGCTATGATGGGAACATGCAAATCTTGAAGATCATTTTTCTGTTCTGCTTGAAATTAATCAATGGTTTATCTTATATGCATAATTGGGTTATTGGCCAACCTACTTGTTGTCATTATCCTTGGCGAGTGGATTAAGGTGACTAAGCATCCCTTGTCGATTGCTCAATGTCACTTACTGGATTGGCTTGTGGTGGGGAGCTGTTCATTATCTATCCCTCCCTATCTTTATATATGCTTTTGGGTGGACTCTTGGCCAGCTTGTTGGTATTAACTGCCTTGTTTGTTGGCTGAACTGGATTAATACTCTTCATGCTGTCTCTGGGGTTTTATTTTATTTTGTTCAGCAAGTCTCTATTGAAGTTGTTGATTGCTTGGTGGACTTTGCTTTGAACCCCCTTATTGGTTTATTTTATGCATATCTTCGAAATTCATTGGTCTACCTTATCTGCTGCTATTTTCTCCATCTTTTAGTCAAACTTGTATTGCATTGTTTTATCGGATGGGTGGCATTATGGCAAGCTAGCTGGTTTTTGTTGTTTTAGTTGTTTCTTGTCTTGGAGATTTATTGTCTTAGTTTATCAGGACACCTATGTTGGCTCCATCTTTGTTGGTTGTAGGACTTCAGAGTCTTATGTTCAAGCTATTTCATTCTTGTTCGATGGTGATGGTTTTGGTGATTTTGCGAGTTCGCCTTCCGGATAATTATTTTATTCTCATTATATTATTTTCATTTATCTTTTTTATGCATTACCTTTATTCTAATCTCTCTCATTATAATTTTGCAGGTGATTCTCTCTTGTTCTCTTGTAGGTTTGCTCCATATTATCATGCATTCTCACATCCTCCAGGGCATTGGCCTTAATCTTCCTTTAGCTTATTATGTTAATCATCTTGTATCTTTTGATTGCTTTAATGTCTTCTTTTGCTTTTGGATGTACTTAGATAGGGGATTTACTCCTTAGGCTGATTGTAGCTCTTTGAGTAGTAGTTCTGGAGTTTATCTCCTTTAAGGATCTTGTAACCCTCTTTTTGTGGCAATAAAATACCCCTACATGGGGTTTCCCTAAAAAAAATAATAATAATATAAAAAAAACCCTGAACCCTGAACCCTGAACCCTAAACCCTAAACCCTAAACCCTAAACCCTAAAACCTAAACCCTAAACCCAAAAATAAAAAATAAAAATAAAAATAAAAAATAAAAAATAAAAAAATAAAAAATAAAAAAATAAAAATAATAATAAATAAAAAATAAAAAAACCCTAAACCCTAAACCCTATAACAGGTTTTCAGAAAGTTATCTCCTCTGTAATTTTCTTATGGAGGGATTATATGCTGAACTAATTTCCTTCCTGAATATGGCTATTCATGAGATTCTGGCTAAGATGGCTCACTCACTTATGTTTATGTATTCTCAACTCAAGATGGCTCTATTGATGATAATTTTCTTGAATGAGACTCCTTATCCTTGACTCTTAGCAATTACCTATATATTTTAGATATGATTTTCTTAGGTTTTGCGTGTAATAAAGCTCACAAGAATATCAACTGGGTGCTTCCGCTCACAGTTTGTTGGCTATGATGGCTGATGTTCTCATCCTTTTGGTTAGGTAGTAGCTCATGTGATGTAACCCTTCTCTAAGTTTGGATGCTCATATTTGCATCTGAACATGGTGTGATTGAGCTGAGCCTTCTCTATCACATTTCCTTATTATCATACTCATATTATATTGTTTCCTTCTATCTTTTTTGTATTACCTTAGCTTCTAATCTCTCTCTCATTATCACTTTGTGTTCTCTCTTTATCTTCGGGTTTGCTCCATATTACCAAGCACTCTTACAACCATCAGAGCATTGGCCTTATCCTTTCTTTAGCCTATTATGTTAATCAACTTGTATCTTTTGATTGCTTTAATGTTTTCTTTTGCTCTTGGATGTACTTAGATGGGAATTTACTTCTTAGGTTGATTATAGCTCTTTGAGCAGTAGTTTTGGAGTTTATCCCATTTAAGGACCTTGTAACCCTTTTTTTGTAGCAATAAAATACCCCCGTATCATGGGGTTTCCCTTTAAAAAAAAAAAAAAAAACCCTAAACCCTAAACCCTAAAATAACCCTAAACCCTAAACCTTAAACCCTAAACCCTAAACCCTAAACCCTAATCTTCTAAACCCAAAACTAATTGAGACCCTCTTCCTCTCGGCTGCGCTCCCTCTCTAGAAATTTTGTGTTCCCGTGCTAATTCTCTGCAGTTTGGCTGCATTTCGGGCCACCCCGATTGTGTTCCCGTGCAATTCTTTGCGGTTTGGCTGCATTTCGGGCTACCCCGATCGTGTTCACGTGCAATTCTCTACGGTTTGGCGCATTGGTCACCCAGATGATGCTTTTCGCTTATTTGCTTCTTTTGGTTGCTTATGTGATTCTCACTGGAACGTTCAATGGCGGAGGCATCGCTCTCCGCATAATCGAACTCGTCACTCCTGGATGCATCGGCTTTAACCTTCGACCCTAAAGGTATTCTGGATCCGATTGCTTCCGTTAATGCGCCTTCTGTCAAGTCCTTTAAAGATGCTCTTTCAGGTAAGATCCCTAACTCTAATGCCTCGGTTAACTTAATTTCAACCTCTTTTTATGGATTGCCGGCTGTCATGTGTTTCGAGGATGTGGAGAAATTAGCTAAGCCTTTTGAATTTTCTTTGGTTGGTAAATTCTCTTTATGGTGCCCTACTCTAGATAATATCAGATCTTTCTTCCATAGCTTAAAGCTTTCGGGAGTCTTCACTATTGGGCTGATTGATCCTCGACATATCCTCATTCAGTTATCAAATGATTTAGATTATTCTCGAGTCTTTGCTCATCACTTCAATTTTGTGTATAATTGTCAAATGCGGCTCTTGAAATGGTCACCCCTCTTTGATGTCAAAGAGGAATCCCCTATTATTCCTCTATGGCTTGCTTTTCCCAACATGAAAATTGACTATGTTACTCACCAAGTTCTATTTGCAGTTGGGGCTCTATTTGGTAGACCCCTTCAAATTGATCAAAACCTGCTAGATCACCATATGTTTGCATCTTGGTTGAGATTGACATTACCAAAAAATACCCCAAAGAAGTTTGGATTGGTTCAAAAAAATTTGGATATAACCAGAAAGTTGAATTTGAAAATTTCCCTGTCTTTTGCTCTCACTGTAAGATCTATGTCTATGATCACTCTGAATGCTTTATGTTATACCCTAACCTTAAAAAGAATATATCACAGGGCACTAATACCTCTCTTGAAACTGGGAAAACCCTAAACCCTAAACCCTAGACCTTAAACCCTAGACCCTAAACCTAAACCATAAACCCTAAATCCTAAACCCTAAACCCTAAACCTAAACCCTAAACCTTAAACCCTAAACCCTAATCCCTAAACCCTAAACCCTAAATCCTAAACCCTAAACCCTAAAGCCTAAACCCTAAACCCTAAACCCTAAACCTAAAACCCTAAACCTAAACCCTAAACCTTAAACCCTAAACCCTAAACCCTAAACCCTAAACCCTAAACCCTAATCTTCTAAACCCTAATCTAATTGAGACCCTCTTCCTCTTGGCTGTGCTCCCTCTCTGGCAATTTTGTGTTCCCGTGCTAATTCTCTGCGGTTTGACCGCATTTTGGGCCACCCCGATTGTGTTCCCGTGCAATTCTTTATGGTTTGGCTGCATTTTGGGCTACCCGGATTGTGTTCACGTACAATTCTCTACGGTTTGGCCACATTTCGGGTCACCCCAATCGTGATCATTGTTTTACTGCTTGTTTGCGCTTCTTTTGGTTGCTTATGTGATTCTCACCGAAATGTTCAATGGTGGAGGCATCGCTCTCCGCACAATCGAACTCATCGCTCCTAGATGCGCTGGCTTTAACCTCCAACCCTAAAGGTATTCTGGATCTGATTGCTTTCGTTAATGTGCCTTCTATCAAGTCCTTTAAGGACGCTCTTTCAAGTAAGATTCCTAACTCTAATGCCTCGATTAGCTTAATTTCAACCTCTTTTCATGGATTGTCGACTGTCATGTGTTCTGACTAGGATATGGAGAAATTAGCTAAGCCTTTTGAATTCTCTTTGGTTGGTAAATTCTCTTTATGGCGCTCTACTCTAGATAATATCGATCTTTCTTCCATAGCTTAAAGCTTTGAGTCTTCTTATTAGGTGATTGATCTCGACATATCCTCATTCAGTTATCAAATGATTTAGATTATTCTCGAGTCTTTGCTCGTCGCTCCTATTTTGTGTATAATTGTCAAATGCGGCTCTTTAAATGGTCACCCCTCTTTCATGTCAAAGAGGAATCCCTATTGTCCCTCTATGGCTTGCTTTTCCCAACATGAGAATTCACTATGTTACTCACCAAGTTCTGTTTGCGGTTGGGGCTCTATTTGTTAGACCCCTTCAAATTGATCAAGCCACACCACTAGATCTCGACCATCTGTTGCATGCATCTTGGTTGAGATTGACATTACCAAAAAATACCCCAAAGAAGTTTGGATTGGTTCAGAAAAATTGGGATATAACCAGAAATTTGAATTTGAAAATTTCCCTGTCTTATTCTCTCATTGTAAGATCCATGGCCATGATCACTCTGAATGCTTTGTGTTACATCCTAACCTTAAAAAGAATATATCATAGGACACTAATACCTCTCTTGGAACTGGGAAAACCAATAAGTTAGCTTATGTGCCTAAAGTTTCTCATAATGGATTTCATCCTCCTACACCCACCCCTTTACTACCTACTGATTTATCCAATGAAAAACATTCTGAGCTTGGTATAAATACTACTATTGAGGTGTGTGCTGAAACTAATGATAACTTACCTAGCACTACTCGTACTTGCAATAATTTGGCTTCTCATGACAAACCTTTGCTTTATTTGAATATTAATGACAATCTGAATGGAAAGCTTATATTGGATCAAAATAATGTAGATCCTTTGGTGTCAGACCACAATCTGAATATGCATCATGGAAATGAAAATATTATTTGCACTATTAATGGTGCAAGAACCTCCCCTTCTACTTCTCTACAGAGTGATACTCAGGTTATCCAAATTTCTCATTCTAACTCTGATACTGAAGAAGAAGAAATCACCACTACTAAAATATTGACTGATACTACTCCTATTTTGGATACCAAAAACCAATCTCTTTCTGATGGAGATACTTTGGATTCTGATAGACCTTTCCAAACTGTTATTAAAAAAAAATCTTATAAAGCCAAAATGACTATTAATAACTTCACTAGAACCACCCGTTCTTCTCTTACACCTCACAAATAATTATGTCCTCCTCTTTTCCTTTTACCATTTTCTTTCTTTATCTTTTCTTTTTTGGACTTTTTATTATGATAAATTTTCTTATTTGGAATATCTGGGGTTGTGGGACACTCCCTATCCGCAACCGTGTTAGGAGCCTCTGTCGCGCTCATAACATCAAACTCCTTGTTATTATTGAGCCTTTTATTAACTCTTCCAAGATTGCCCATGTTGCTAGATCACTTGGATTTCAAAATTTCTTCTTTAATCTTAATAATAAAATTTGGTACTTTTGGAATAATTCAATCACCATTTCCATCATTGATGATCTTGATCAATTGGTTAATGTCAAAATCTCATTAGGTGAGTTTTTGTCTTTTGGCTCCTTTATCTATGCTTCTTGTAATAGAGTCGGTAGGAACATTCTTTAGAATCATCTAAGAACCTTCACCTCCTCAGTTAACCTACCCTGGTTGGTTGGGGGTGATTTCAACACTATCATTAACCATGTTAGGGATTTAATTCATATACATAAAGAAGTCAATCAAATAAAATATAACTTTTTATGATTCCCTTTTTACTAATTATTGATACATCCATATGCATTTGAGAAAATAGGTATATAGTCTGGACATCCCAAGAATACGAGGCTTTAAGTATCCTGAAAGAGGTCATTTGATCACCTCACTTCCCTGGTTAATAATGACACATACTTGTTTATGGTTTTATACATGTGTATGTATATGTGATTAAAGAATGGGAATCCACCTTTTCTATTAAAAATGTATGCATTCATGATTGCTTAAGTAATTGAATTGTTTAGTCATGTCTTTTAGAGCTTTCCTTCCTATGTTCATGTATGCAAATCTACATGTACTTGAATTTTAATAAGTATATAGTCTAGACATCTAGAGAATACGAGACTTTAAGCAGCCCCAAGGAGGTTATTTGATTACCTCACTTCCTTGGTTAATAATGACACATACTTATTTGATTTCATTCTTATGTATTTTTGTATAAGAATTTGGATAGAGCTTTAAATTTACATATATTAAATAATTTAATCAAATGAAATATAAATTCTAAATGTATACATTCATCATTCAAGTGTGATAAGACATGTTATATGTGTAGATACACTAAGGATTGAATTATATGCATGTTACATGTGATGGTAAAGAATGATTTAATATATGTCATGTGATAGTAATTCAATTATATTAATCCTAAGATGTCTTTCACATTGAATAGGATCCTTTAAAGTTAACCTAAACTTAGGATTGATAAAATTTTTAATAGTCTATTCACTAAAGAGCACTAAATCAAATTAATGTACTTTAGAAAGAGGCTTAAGGTAGAAATGAAGGAGGTTAATCCTCTTTCCTCTCTTTATAACACTTAGATGCTAAGTGTAAATCAAATGAAACTAAACAAATTATAAAGTAAAATTCTCAAACCAATCAAACAACTTGAAATGAAACCAACTTTTATATGAAATTAAACCTTTCCTCATTTAGAAAGTCATAACTATAATGCTTCATTAAGACATACTATACTAAGCCTTAGCATAGACTATAGGACTAAGTCACCACTTCTAGTTAAGACATACTATACTAACCCATCTCATTCTAATTTTTTGATATGTGCGTGTGTGTGTATCTATTGCAATGTTTGTCCTGGATGGGTGGCTTTATGGCAAGCTTGCTAGTTTTTATTCTCTAGCTGGTTGTTTCTTGTCTTGGATATTTGCTGTCTTGGTTCTTGGACTCTATGTTGGCTCCATCACGGTTGTGTAAGATTTGGTCCTATGTTCTATTTTTGACATTCTTGTTGATGGTTTTAGTGATTGTATGGGTTCTGCCTTCCGGATACCTATTTTATGATCTACCTACTTGGTTATTAACGATGGCAATGTCTACTCGATGGAGAGGTTATATGGCCAACTTCTGTCCCTTCCGACTTATGCATCTGTGGTCAATTGGTGGGTTTCTGACTTTCGGTTTCCCAGATTACTTAATTCCCACTGTGATGTGTTGATTTTTTGTTTGCTGCTTATGGGCTTTGTAACCAGCCTGAAAACCATTTTAAATCTTGCCTCACTTATCTTTTCCCTATCATTGTTAGACTGATGCAGACCACTGTTAAGATGCTGAAAACCATTTTGTCTATTACCTTAACTGCTCTAACTTTTTTCTGTTTACATTCTTGTAGGTGCTTCTCTCTTGTCCTCTTATAGGTTTTCCCCAAAGTGTCATGCATTCTCCCATCCTACAGAGCATTGTCCCTAATCTTCTACTGGCTTATTATGTTAATCAATTTGTATCTTTTGATTGCTTTATTGTTTTCTTTTGCTTTTTTTACTTAGATAAGGGATTTACTCCTAGGGATTGTAGCTCTTTGAGCAATAGTTCTGGAGTTTATCCCCTTTAAGGACCTTGTAACCCTCTTTTTGTGGCAATAAAATTCCCTTACATGGGGTTCCCCAAAAAAAGAAAAAAATATATCATGTGGGCAAGGAAAATGATATATTACTATTCTATTTTAGCTACACTTGCACTAGCCATTGTTAGATAAATCAATTCTGAATGATCTGCATGACCTATCAAACACTTGCAATTCTTTAGGGTTTATGTTATTTGGTTCTGGGAATTGTCGAGCCTCTCTTTCAAAAAACAGAGCACCTTTTCGATGTGTAAACATGGAAACATTCAACTCTTACTGTTGAGTTACAGTAGCATACCTTTTTATAAATAGTGCAATGATATTATAAGAAATTACACTGATTAGGGGTTGAATTGGAAAACTACATGCATATTTAAGCATTCCATTGAAACACTCTGATGTGTTTGTCGTCACAATTCTGTAATGGATGACACCATCAAGCACTAAGGACCAATAAACAAAATCATGATCAATAAGCCATTTATGTGCCTCTTCCTTTACATTTTGTTTGTCAGCCATATAGCGAATAAAAGTATGAATATCATCAATGTTTCTAGCTATATACATTTTTGACATAAAATTTCTACATCTCTAATGCCCATTCTACATATGGATTTCTTGAAGTTTTGGCACAGATGCCTCAAATAATGGCGATGTGTTACTGTTGACCTCACCTTTGGAGTGAGTTCTCAAATTTCCCATCATAGATCTAGGAGATCCTTACTTTTAAGACACTTCTAGTGATTAGGTGAACACTTAACCTAAGCCTAGAGACTTAGAATGGTTAGCCATAGGAATAGGTTATGCTTTAGGGACCTAGGAAAACTTGCCTACCCTATAGCCTAAACCCAATCCATACTTTCTTTCTCAACCAAACCACAAATTCAACTCAAATATCAAATCTAAATCCAAATTCCAAACTAAATGATTGAAACCCATAATCAAATCCAAAATCAAAACCCTTCCTAAGCCCTTTGATTTCATCTTATGGACTTAGCAGTCACCAAATTCAAATCAATCCAAATTCAATTGACTTTCTCGAAGATCAATTCAATCCCTTAATCATTTACCAAATACAAATCAAAATTCCAAAACAAATGATTAAAACCCACAATTAAATCCAAATTAAAAGCCCCCTCAAAGCCTTATGGTTGAATTCCATAAACCTAGCCAAATGTCCACCCAATTCAACCCAAATTTTATTTATCCCTTCATGAATCATTTATATCTTCATTTATACTCACAAACATAAATGAGATATAAACTCAAATAGCCAAAACTAAATCAAACTATCCAAATCCAATCAAAACCCTTTCTAAGCCATATGGACCTACCTCTAATGACTTAGCCAAATCTCATATAAATTGACCCAAAATTAATTAGTTTCTTTATAAATCAATTATTCCTTCATTTATATTCATAAATATAAATGAAACCCACCTTCCAATGACCAAAAATAAATCAAACTAAATCAATTTTCTGCTTAAGCTCTTTTGACCTACCTCCATGAGCTTAGTCAAATTTGCTTCCAAATCACTCCGAACTCAAGTGATTTTCTCATGGATCTATTATATCTTCATTTATATTCCAAAATATAAATGAAATATAAATTCAAATAACCAAAACTAAATTCAAAATCAAATCAAAATCCAATTTAAACCCTTTAAGCCAATTTCTTGGACTTAACCAAATCCTATCCGAATCAAGCCAAAACCAATGGATTTTCTCTTGAATCAATCATTCCTTCATTCATCTATCCAAATATAAACAAAATCTATAATCATAAAGCCAAACCAAAATTAACCCAAATTAGCCCAATTTATTTGACTTGAAATGTTCAAATGAGCCATAACTCATTTAAACTCAAGTCAATTGCAATTGAATTTATATCTCAATCTCAAATCCATATTTAAACTCAACTAAATTAAACTCAACTCAAAATCAAGCCAACTCAACTCAATTGGCTCACTTGACCCAAAGTGGTCAATTTAACCTACATGAATCAAAATCAAATTCAATCCAAATCAAAGTGAATTAAGCCAATCCAAATTTCATGTCATGACTGTTGATCATCCTATTTTAATCAATTATCATGAATTGGGTCAAACCAAGTTAACCTAGCCCGTTGATCAAGTCAACCTTTTAACTCATATGAATCTAAACTAGCTAAATTGCAATATAAATCAAATTTATTGCAACCAATGGCTCAAGTTCTTTCCAAATTTATTATTGAACTTGACCAAAGCCATAATTGAGACCAATTTGACTAATTTGTCAACCTAACCCAACTTAGCCCAAATTGACCTAAAGGATCAAATTGGCCAAAATCTAAATTAAATCCAAATTAAACCAAATTGATTGAAACCAATTAAACCAATGCACTCCAAATGGTCATTTGAACTTGATCCAACCCTTGGTTTGTCCCAATTTGACCTATTAGTCAACCTACCCGATTTTCCTTCATTTGGTCAACCTAACCCGATTTGACCCACTTTGGCCCAAATGGATCAAATTGACCCAAATTAAACCAAATGATATATAATTTGGTTCAACTCACTTTTGACTTATTTCAAATCTGCTCAAATCAAATTCAATACTAAATGACCACTTTACCCTTGGGTCGAGGACATTCCATGAGAAAAGACACTTGTCCAAGTGGTCATTTCTCTTCCTTAGTCACTTAGCACTCATCCATTGGTCCACCTAGGCACCAAGGACACTGATCACCTGACCCAAGAGCCATGACTCATGGGGAGTGAATTCACCTCATCACTCTTATTAGAACACTCACCATGAAGGACTTCCATTTCCCCTTATTTGGACACCCATTTGTCCTTCATGGTAGCCACTTCCCATTCTTTAGCCATCCAAAATGAGCCACCTAGGATGATTCTCTTCCATTCCCAACCACCCTAAGCCAAGAACACCCATTTGGAGCCAAAAATAAAAAATGAAAGAAAATTTTTGGCCAAACCAAAGCATAGAAAATAAAACCCTTATTCTCATTCTCCCACCCTCATTTAATCCTCTTAGAGCCCTTAAACCAACCAGCAATCATTCTCACTTGATTTTTGAGCAAAAGGAAATAAAATCAAGTGGATTCTTGTGAGGAAGTGATGACACTTGGAGATTACATTGTTCCAAAGTGAAGGTGAATGTCTAGGCTCATTCCAAGGATTTTTTCCCCACTCAAGAGCATGCTCAGATCAACACCGTCATCGAAAATCATCACCAGTGAGGCAACATTCAAGAAGAACTATAGTCGACCTTAGGATTTCTTATTTTGTGATGATTTTCATGTGATTCTAGGAATTTTCTTAGAAAACCCTGCATTTTTTGTATTTAGTCCCAATACAAATATAGAAATTCTTTGGTGTGAATTGATGCGAAAATGAGCCCATTCGGATGAAATTTTATTTAGATTTTGAAAATTTGCAAAAAAAAAGCCCTTAGATTAATGTTCGGCCAGTCACGACATACAACAACCATCTGATCCCATGATTTGTAGGATCGAATGGCTCAGATCGCATACCAATCGAGCATTTTTGCCTTTCGAATCATGCAGATCCGATATGGACCGTCCGATCTATGATTAAACCATATGATCTAATTATCGCATCCCTTTCCTATTCAAACAGCTTCCCCGCTCACGCCTGCATCAGCGCCATGCGACCCAGTTGCATGGAGTCACATGGCACCGCATGCCACATGACCACATGGCCTAATCGCATGGTGATGCGTGCCTCCACATTGCCCCGTCAGTGTTGACTAGGTTAAGTGGAAAATTAGGGTATTTTCTGATTTTAGCAATTATTTAGATCCCCTGAAACTTTAAAACATCATAGAAAATAAAATACATAACTAAAAATCATAAACAGGGGCTCATTAGATTCATCTTTCTAAGAGAAATCTAACAAATCTAAAATCCCCAAATTTTACTAGATATTTTGGGAAAAATTTAATTTTTAATAAAAATCAAATTTAATTAATTAGACCAAAATACAAATTAGATTAAGTTGAAATTTTCAGAGATTAAAATTAAAGTTAAAATACAACTATTATAAAAATTTCAAGTCAAAACACTTTCTATATTGGAAGATATTGCATTCTAAAGTTCAAATGGTAAAATAAATAAATGGACTTTATAAAAATCATGAAAAATCACTTAAATCAACTGAAACATTAAAAAATTATAATAAATCATAAAAATAATAAAATACAAATAAATACTCATTTTAAAGGTATTTTGGAGAGAAATTTAATAAAAATAATTATAATTGATTTTAAATAGTAATTAAGGCTTAATTTGGGTTTAATTAAAAACTTAATTAGCTTAATTACTCCTTAATTACTCATGTAATTAATTTCAAACTTTTTGATGTTGATTAAAGGGATGACCTGTGCCTCTTATAATTTTCTTGGGATTTATTATTTGGTTAATTATAGAAAATGGTTGTCTTAGCCTTAATAACTTTTTTAATTAATTAGGCGATTAATTAAAATGCTAAACAGTGAGGAAACCCTTTATTAAACTTGCTAATCATTGTATAATAGTGAATGGGCATGGCGAATGAGATTGGAACCACTTTCCCATTCTTTTCCCTAAGTTAATTTCACTTGACGTGAAACTAATTAATTTGGGACTAATTAATTGTTTAATTCGTTAATTAAAATGGCCTAATTAATCAAATTAAAATCATTATCATTCCAGATCTCATCTAATTAAGTTTCTTGGGTAGATCTTTAGGTGTTTAATAACCGAAAGCTATTTAAGGAAATTATGGCTAACCTAGGAGAAGCCATAAAAGTACTTAATTAAGTTCCTTAATCCAATTAATTATTAATTATAAGCTAATTGCATTAGGTCCTTTCATTCCTTAGAATCATTGCAAGCTATTTTTCATGCATATCATGTTGGCTAATAACTATTTAATTAATTACTTTAAAGTAACATAAGCAAGGGGTAATTAATGGACTTAACTCATATTGCAACCTAATTAATCTATAAAGTCAACTTAATTTCTTTTCATTGAACCAAATCAATTAACCAATATGGAAATGAGTTAGGAGCAGCAAATGATTGAATCTCCTCGTTTCTCTAAATCAAACCAAACATCAAAAAATAACTTAATAAGAAGCTTTGATTTATTTTAAATAAGTTTATTTAATATGATTGTCCTTAGGAAATAGTTGGATTGAATGAAATTATATGCTTGTGTTCTTTATTTCTTTCCAATCATATTAAAATATTGTATGCCACTTGATTCATGCATTCATTTCTTCAAAAATTAATTAAAAATAAATGACTTCCTTTATGTCAAGTTGCATGTGTTGGTCTAAATTAAAAATATGTGTGGCTATTATCACTATTAAATCTCAAATGTATTTTCAAAAGCTTATTAATGAATAATAATACATGTTGTGACATTAGATATATATACATAAGAGGTGCATGTGAATATAAGCTTAGTGTATGAAGTGAAGTTTCTTTCTTTCATTCATATGTTGATTTTCATAAGTACGAAATTTAGTGGTATATTAATCTGGACAATCCGGGATGCACGACTTAAGTAGCCCCAAAGAGGTTCCTACCTCACTCCTCTGGTGCAAAATAATGGCAACGTACCCTTTTGATTTCATTCTTATGCATATTGACGTTAGAACTTGGATAGAGATTTAATTCATTCACACAAATCAATCAATTAATTTAAATACAATTGTCACATGATTTCCATTCTTATAGTTGTTCATACATTCATATGTATTTAAGAATAGCAAGTATATCTAGTTTGAACATTCTAGGGATGCATGGCTTTACATAGCCTCAAGGAGGTTCCTACCTCACTTCCCTGGTGCAAAATAATGGCGAAGTACTTGCTTAAAACTTTCATACATTTGAATGTATATTTAGCTAATGAATGAGAACCCTCTTTTTTTATGAAAATCATTCATGCATCTTACATTTAAGTGTGCCAAAATTATTTTGTATGCATAGATTGTTTAGGACTTAATCATTTGCATGCTACATATGATGGAAAGAAATGAACAAACATGTGTTGTGTGATAGAAATTAACTCCAATTAATCTTAAGATGTCATTCTTATTGAATGAGATTATTTAAAGTGAACCTAAACTTAGGATTAATTAAAATATGTAATTAGTCATTCACTAAAGAGAATTCATTTAGTTAATTTTCTTATGATGTGACTTAAAATAGGGATAAAAGAGAGTGATCCTCTCTTTTCTTCTCTTTATACTTTGTTGTTGAGTGTAAACCAGGTGAAACAAAAGAAAATATTAAGCAAAACTTACAAATCAATTAAATCACTTAAAGTGAAACCATCCTTTACAATTAAATCTTTCTACACCTAGAAAACTACAACTCTAAAACCTAGTTAGGACATACCACACAGGCCTTAACACACACATTCAAATTAAGTCACCACTTCTAGCTTTATGTTAAGGTGGTGCATGGTTTGATGTATGTTTTGTTTGTGATGTATTATTTTAGATGGAATGGTATGGTTTTGTACACTAGATGTTAGGTTGTTATTAACCTAATTATATCTTTTATATGGGATTGTGTTTAAGGGGCTGCTGAAAAATAAATATAAATGCTCTCTTTGTAGGTTGCTTAAGCCCCTAAACATAATCTAAGTTAGGATAGGTAGACTTGGTTACCCATGTGCAGGGTGCTAAGTCTAAATTATAAATATAATTGCTTGGGTGGTATGTATATTTAGCTAACCTATGTTTTGCAAGTGTAGTTAGATTTATTCTTTCAATTAAATGCAATTTTGTAATTATAAATTAGGATTAGTGCTATGGGGGAACTAGGATGAGCATTGGCTAGAAGACTATGTCTTATGATCCATGTGATTCCTTGAAGTGAACCAAATCAAAGAAGCAAAAAGGAGGAAAGAAGATGTGAAAATTTGAAGAAGATGAAGACCCCCATAGCATGTATTCATCCTTAATTATACTTATTCTTTTGTAATCCGAGTCATATAAGGGTAGAGCTCGGCTGCCCATTTTTCTTTTCCGATTGTACGGTGGTACTCGACCACACTGGCCTTTTATTCTTTTGTATTAACTATAAAATGTTTGACATTTTGTTTAGCTTGTGCATTAGAAATGACATGCCTTTTCATAGTTTCTCTATGATTGGTGTTTGTTGTATGGCTTGGATGCGATTAGGCTCCTAGGAAAAAATAAATCTTTCACCCAACTATAACTCACAATTAAATTTTTTAAATAACTCATAACCTCACAAAAAGCCTAGGCATTAAATCAAGAAAATTAAAAGATTTAGCAACCCCTTAGATGTATGGTTGTATGTATAATATCATGGATGCATCTTCTACCACTCTTACAAAAATGAGGGCCTCCGTTCTTGCATGCATGGGATTCGCTTGACCTATAAGATCAACTCCCGCTGACAGAGCTTCACCTTCTTCTCTCTTAATTTATCCCATAACTCATTTCAACATGCATTTAGGCATAAAAAAATCACAAATCCTTTGTCAAAATTAAGTGTCAAAAAATAAAAAAAATTTGAAAAGATTTATATTATACTAAGTCATTACTCATAACTGGGTTTAAGGATTTTAGTCTCTTTATAAATAATAATAACCTAACTATCTTGTAAAATCATATGACTTGCCCACATGATTTTAAAGTGTAGTAGGAGTTAGCTGGCTACCACTCTAGGCAGTTATAAGTCTAGTAGTCAGGTGGTTTATCCTAGCTTATG
This sequence comes from Cymbidium sinense, assembly GCA_021442155.1. Classification (NCBI taxonomy): domain Eukaryota; kingdom Viridiplantae; phylum Streptophyta; class Magnoliopsida; order Asparagales; family Orchidaceae; genus Cymbidium; species Cymbidium sinense. The sequence goes on along the minus strand of CM038233.1, from coordinate 57,082,998 downwards.
GAGGTAAACCATATGCTCATCTTCTCTTAGATTTAAGATGTGCTTTGGCCCTTGCTAAAGCTCCCTAGATTTAGGATCTGAGGTTGCTATTTCCTTCAAGCTACAAGCATAAATCTTCACCTCTTAGGCATTTTCAAAACCTTGTGTTATGAGATTACAAGTCCTAGTTCTCAAATAAAATTTTAACTCAAACATATAAGTCTCCTCAATTTCAAATATATAAAGCCCAACCATAAGATAGATTGGAATGCTTAATAGATTTTCTATTCTCATGAGCATTCCCTATTTATCTCCCTTTGACTTCAATAATAAGTATCTCCTTTTTGATCTATCTCAATTGATTTTCCAAACATAGCCAATTTATTGATAGTCCTATTATTAAAATCTTTGGAGACAATAATTGCCTACTTTAATTGAGAGTATTCCTAAGGAACTCACCTTCCTTAGGATGTAATTAACTATGGGGGCTTGCCCTTAGAGGGAACTTTAGAACCTGGTTTAAATAAACCCTGCTTTATTCAATCATGTAAAGTAGGGGAAAAATCTCTGGTATATTCGAAAACTTATCGTACCTTAGAAGTCCTTATTAGGTGATTAGGTCAATTGTAGAGTGGTGATTTCTATCTTTTGAGATAGTGCATCATTCCTTGATGTCATATCTGATCATCTCAATAAGTATACTCTTAGATCTGTGTGGTCTCCCTCATACACATAATCAAAAATAAACACCACAGCTACCCATGGAAATACGTCTCTACAACCACGCAATAAACTTACATGTTTATCTAATACTATACATAAATCATGTCATGCAGAGACTACTGGAAGCATATTTTGGAGACAAATAAGAAACCAAAGCCATTATTCATTTGATTTAGATTCTACAATAACAAAGGCAAGAGGTAACAATCTATTATTTTCATCAATTCCAACTACAGTAACAAAAGTTCCACGATATTTTCCAAGCAAGAAGGTACCATCTAGGCTTAGGACTAAACCACAACTTCCCCAACCCAAAATTGATGGACCAAAAGCCTAGAAATTTCTCAAAAAGGATGTGTGGTACTTGATTATATTTTGTAAATTGTACGTGGTAAGCTAGAACTCACTACTTCCATGAAGATATTGAGAGACCTATAAGACACTTCTCTGCCAAAATTGCCCTAATTATCTTCTTGCATCCCAAGACTTCATGTTAGATACCTTGATATTAAATTTTAATTTCATTCGACTGATAATTTCCATAGGTTTTAGACCAATTTGATGTCATATTATAGGTGGAATGAAATAAACAATGAATTTAGAAATGCACTAACGATGGTCATTGCCTATCAATGTAGTTATGCATTTATGCTCCTTTCCAACTTGTGAGATTCTCTAGGCATCTCCTAGATGCTTATTGCGACTATATTGCAGCCACCAGTGACATGCTCTACTAGGATGATTATGTTGTACACATATTACTATAAATTTCTTCTAATTTGAAGTAATTGTTTCAAATTGAATGTTATTATTTATGGACCAACCAGTAATAACAAACTGAAGACTTCATTTACTCAAAAAACACATGCCTTAAACAAGTTCACCCATAATATCAACATTATCAGATAATGCATTATTATTAGATGGTCCAACAAAAAAATAATACCCTCTACCTATTCTCTTATCGTTTGACAAATATGGACAAAGTCATTATTAGAAATCATTTGACTTTCACGTTTAATATTCTAAAAAGAATGATTCTTTAAGAGATCATGACTACTAACATAATCAGCCAGAGAACATAAGCCAGGTGAACAATCATCATCACTATCACTGTGCTCAACTATACCACTTGAGTCACTGTTCATGGGTCTCATACTCATCATCAAGTGCACTATTAGGTGCCACAATTTGGTCATCTGAATGAAAGACAACATTCTATGGATTTGTAATTCCATTATATACGTGAGTAGTAGAAGTATGGCATAATAGAGAAAAGTAGAAACAAAATTAGCTTATGTTATACAAGAAATTATCGGGGATTAAATTCTTTAAAGCTTCTTTGTGTGTCAAGGTAGCAAGTGAGATGAATTCCTACGTAAGATTTGATGGAATATCTGGTTGCCTTAATGAAGAATTAGCTGATGTGGATGCAATATTTATATTTTCCACTTCCACTTAAAGCATTAATGTTTGATGAGAAGCTTTGTCCAATATGGCATCACAAACTTCATCATTAGAAATGATTGATGCTATAAATCTATTCCCCACGGGAAAATGAAATGTCAGATTAACTGTGTGACACTCTAAATGAATATCTAGCGATCTAAAAAAATTTTGTTTCAAATCCAATAAGGTCATGTGTCATTGAACTTTGATTAGACAGTTTCGCCAATATATGTTGGAATAAACTGATCATCAACACTTAGTTCGCCAGTGGAATAAGATCAACAAGAAAAATTCTCGACTCATTGTTGAAATAATATGCCCTAAACACTTAATTAAGAGTTAAAATATGATCAAACGCACTAGGAAACTAAATAGTAAACATGCATTAAGAGAATAATGTTTGATTATATTAAACTTAAATCCAATTCTAAACATATGATTTAGATTCATCGAATTCTCTAAATTTAAATCCACCTACCAAAAGGATTAAATTGGGATATAACTTGTAATTTAAGGATTACGAAACATGACAACTTGCCCAAAAATACCATTTGATTGGATTTGAGTTAAATCTAGCTCAAATATTACTCTCAACAAAATGAGGCATTTCTACATCTCTAAATCCCATAAATTCATCCACCCATAGGATTTAATGAATTTTGATTTGACCATGCAAAATTAGCTTTAGTGGATTACACAAAACATGGGATTCCACTTAACCAAATATATGATTTGATTGAATTTAAGTTTAATCTAGCTCAAATCCTACTCTCACTTAACAAATCATGAGGCATTTCTTCTCTAAATCCCATAAATCATCCAATAGATTTAGTCAAACCTAATATAAAAATTACAAAGCTCTTTCAATGGATTTAACAAAAAATCAAATTAAACTTGCTTAAAAATATCATTTGACAAGAATTAAAAGTTAAAATCTCAAATCCAACCGCAAATCTAGCAATCAAGACATCCCTAATAAAATAAACATAAAAAAAGTAGATATTTACCATGTGTGTGGGAAGATCGGCGTCAATGTGCACTGCGAACAAGGAATGGAGGCATCAGAGCTTTGCTAAAATCATCAGAGGCCTCGTTTGGAATGGAATCCTAGTAGGATTACACACTTGGATAATAGCAGACCATTATCGGGTAAAGAGGAGGAAGATCAAAATAAATGCCCAATTTTCATAACAAAGTCTCGTTAAAAGGCGAGCACATAATCTAGTAGCATGTTTACCGGAGACTAGTACCAAGACAATCAATGAAGCAAGTCAGTTAAGACTATACATATATCTAAATATTTTTTAATATACTTAAATTATTAATTACATTTTAAACCATACTTATTTTAAAGTTTTGCCCACAAATTCTTTCCAAATATGAGTGGTGGGGAAGGGGGGGGTGGGGCACACTTGGATGGAGGAATAGCCTGTCGGTGAGACCATTATCAGGGTAAAGAGGAGGAAGATCAAAATAAATGCCCAATTTTCATAACCTAAGCAAGTCTCCCATTTAAAAGGTGACTTGCACATAATACTAGTCGCATGTTTAACGGGAGATTAGTACCAAGACAGAATCAACGTGGCAAGCAAGTCGCCTGTTAAACGGGCGACTATACTTATATCTAAATATTTTTTTAATATACTTAAATTATTAATTACATTTTAAACCATACTTATTTTAAAAGTTTTGCCCACAAATTCTTTCCAAATATGTGTGGTCGCGAGAACCGGATTATTTACGTGGGCAATCTACCTGGTGACATTCGTTAGAGAGAAATCGAGGATTTATTTTAGAAGATCTTTTTCTTTTCTTATTCTATTCAAATTTGTTTTTATTTTGAGTTTTTTAGCGTTATATATAGCAAAACTAACTTTCTTATTTTTTTTGTAGTCCCCATAATGATTCTTTTGACTTATAGGGTTTCTAGGGTTTGTTTGCTTGTAGGCTAGGAAGTCTTTTTCTTTTTTCTCCTTGCGCTGTCATAAAAATTTACTTATGTAACCTCTAAAAATCTTTTAAATTCTCCCTTTTATTAACCTCTTCCTTAGCAGACTTGGGGTGGAGGGGAAAGCTTCTCTAACTTTCAATTAGTTTTTTAGTAAGTTTCTATTGTGCAACTCACTTGTTCTTCCATTAGAAAAGGTTATACATGTGAAGAAAAGTCCAGACTTGGCCTTTTAGATATGCATTTTATTAAGGTTTCTAATTTATATCTTTTACTTTGTGGTTGTGCCACTTTAGAAGGGGTGGGGTTCCTTTAATCACATCAAAATTAGTTGTTATATTGAGAATTAGGAATTATTATTCACACTAAAGCGTCTAACTCCATGTTCTTGTTATCATTGGTTGGAGCTTTTATTGCTGCTGAGGTCTTCGAAAGGGTGAACATAAAGGATGATAGAATATCTCATAGGAAGGGAGTAGGAGCTTACTACTTGGAGAAAATGATAAAGAGGGGAGTGAAAATTAGTATATCTCCTAGGAAAGAAGGCAATGTCTCGAGATGTGTGTATTATTTCGACATGTCATGCAGTAGAGAGAGTAGATTCATAGGGGAGAAAATATATTAAAAAAAATCTACTCAAGTATTTTATTATTTAAAGCATTTTGATACGCTCCCTTAGGACTGAATTAAGTCTTAGGAAAATATTATTTTTGTCTAATATGTTGCCCTGCTTGTGCAGTTATGATAGTAGTTTAGGTGTGAGGTGGTCCTAAATCATCTGTTTATTCATGTTTATCTTTCTTTCCGAGTGATTTTTAATTTTATGGTTTTATGAAATACATCCTTTAGTTTATTCAGTTGGTGAGATTCTACTTCGATTTTCATTTTTAATCATAAGCAATTTGCAAATTCAATTCACATCATTAAATGTACTTCTTTAACTTCAAATTTTGAATACTTCAAATTAGTTTAATTATTTAGTCATATAGGAGGACCTTCATGTATATTATAGATTCATGTAAGCAATTGTTTACTGTGATATGAGGGAAAGTAATTCTGTGTCATCCTTTTTTTTTCTTTTCTTCCTAATCCTTAACAAGAGTTTGTCTACTGATCTTCGTTATCTTCTTGTCGTAGGAATGTTTACTATATTAAGTTAATTTAATATTGGAAAAATGTTTTCTTATTTTTAGGTATATTTGTAAATATGGAATAATTTTCTATCTTCTATAGAATCAAAATGTATTTGTGTCATTTTTACCATCAAGTGAGGAACAATCAACTATAATTTGTGTACAAAGATGCAATCATCAGTGGTATGTTGATGAGTGTCTTAGCCATATTATATAATATCTCTTTTTTAGGTCCTTTGAAGAAGATAATGTTGTTTAAGATCACTTCTATTTTTTGTTTTTTGTTTCATACTTTTATTTTGTTTTTTTTGTTTTGTTTCAAAGTAAAAATATGTTTGGTGGTTATTGTTGTTTTTGAAAACACTTAGAATATCTTAAAATTATTTTGTGTGTTTTAAATAATGTTATTTCTTTTTTAAAATATAAAATATTAAAATTACATCAAACAAATATATTTTTGAAAATAGCATAAAAATAAAAACAAAAAATACATAATAAAATTGATCCCAAATAGCCCCTAAGATAACGTATTGTGGTTTTTTTTCTTCTCATTGGTTCAGATAAGATCCACTTTGGGTATGATGAGGGGACTATGGGTGATCATAAAATCACTTAATATTCTTGTTTAGTTGATTTCATAAGATATTTACTTTTTCTTGGAATTTTCTATTTGAATAATTTACAATTCCAAATCTTTATTGGCATTAAGTAGGTTTTATGCATGATAGTTTTTTAAAGGCAGAATATTCATCACATTCAAACAAATCCAATTGTTATTCTTAATATAAGAAAAAAAAATCAAAAAATGATATTGATTACCAAGTACTCCACACCTTTCATATAAATCGAAGGTAATTACACCTAACATATATTATTTTTCCTTTTATAAATTAACTAAGAACATGGAACCATAAGAACCTATCTACCATAAATAATATCCCACACATGTATAAAATCCCCAAAATCTTAAACAAAAGCTATATCAAAGCTTTTCTTGTATCATCAACTAAAGAAAGTAACATAAAAGAAGTTATCTGATCCTTCTTTGGATCACAATGAGGTGAAGAACAAATGAACACACTTCTTATGAAGAGAAGATTATTAATCTAGAAAATAGGATGGCATATTAAGCACGTCAGTTCAATTCAAGGAGAACGACAACCAACACAGTGTTGTGATAAAAGTGACTGACAATATTGAAAAGGATGACATGAAGCTAACATTGAGCATCGACGGAGAAATGTTGCTGGAGGTGGAGAAGAAGGGGCGAAGTCAAGGAAATTCTGAGCTAAGTGTGGAGGAGATGGTGGTTATATTTAAGTGGGATCTACGTGAAAACCATTGCAATTTTCTTTTCAAGCAAAGGCCTGACGTAAAGCGATAATAGCGAGCATGCACAAGGAATAACAACTTTTATTTTATGTGCTTTAGTTTTTCATTACTAATGTTTGCCATAGTTTGAAATATTTAATAAAAAAATTAATTAATTAATTAGTGGATTTGATTGTTGAACATGAGAACTATCATAATATGATGGATATATATATAAAAGCACTTAAAATAAAAGTGCCATATATTTAGAGAACCATCATAATATGATGGTGGTTATATATATATATATATATAATTCTTTTAGGGGAAATTATTTTGAATTTTCAAATCTTCTTCATTCAAACTTCAAATCAGTATTAGCGATTTAAAAATGTTTTTAGTTAATTGCATAGATGTGAATGAAAAGCTTGTTATTGATGATGTTTGATATTCTTATTTTAAAAGTATTGAGTAGTTATATTATTATTGATTTCATTCAAAATAGCATTCTCAATATAAGTCATTAAAATATCATTTGCCTACTGATCTTAAATTTTATTTTGTTGTCGATTTTTTATAATATTTATAACAAAAATGCTCTTTCAATATTTTTATAACAATTATAAAACTAGTGTTAGTTTTAATAATTTGAAATAAAATAATAAAAATATTATTCCTTTTTTTGATCATTTTCTCTGCATGTATTTATGTCATGATTATATGTAGAAAAAATGATAAAAAATACAATTTATATTATTTTATTTCAAATTATTAAAATTAACATTGATTCTACAATTGACATAGCAAATATTGAAAGAGAGTTTTTGTTATAAATATTAAAAAAAGCTCCAAGAGAAGTCCTTTGGAGAGTTCTAGCAAATATAAACATTTATTTTATTTCAAACTAGTTTGGTTTTGGTTTGGTTTGGTGTTTGATTGAGTTTGGTTGATTTTTTTTGGTTCGACACGGGATATAAATTTAAGTTTGTTTGATTTAGTTTGATTGGTTAGCTATTGACTCAACTGGGGATGTAAGTTTGAATTTGAATTTGTTTTGATTTTGACTGATTTGTTGTTGGGTTTTGATTGACTTTGATTTGGAGCATGTCAGTTGTTGACCTCACTTTTGGAGTGAGGATTCAATCTTCCCATCATAGGTCTAGGAGTCTTCTAAACACTAAGAGCTCCTTAGTCATAGGATACTTCTAGTGGTTAAATGAACACTTAGCCTAAACTTTGAGACTTCGGGAGGGTTTTCCATAGGATTAGGCTAATCCTTAGGACCCAAGGTGACTTACCCATCCTATGGCCTAACCAAGCTCATGTCTACCTCTTTAGCCAAAATCCAACCTCAAATCAATGTACCCAATACCAATTGAATCTCATTTCATATGCCAATATTTAAACTCAACTAAACTCAATTCAACCCAAAACCAATTCATTTGAGTCATTAGGTTCCCTTGACCTAAAGTGACCTAAATGACTTGAGCCAACCATCAACCCAACCCAAATTGGAGTGAACCAACCTATCCAAACTCTTCTATGATGATTGTTGATCATCCTTAATTGATCAATTGGGGCAAACCAAGTCAATTTGGTCATTTGACCAAATTAACTCAATTAACCTATATGAGCCAAATGAACAAAAGTTTACCCTAAGCCAAATCAATTGAAATCAATGATTTATACCAACCTAAAATCAATCCTTGAACATGACTTGACCATCAATTGAGCCAAACCAAAGCCTAATTGGCCCTCTTGACCCAAGTTGGCCCAATTTGATCTAAAGGGCCAAATTGTGTCAAATTAAAACCTAATCCAAGTTGATTGCAATCAAGGGCTCAAATTCATTCCAACTTGATTATTGAACATGATCAAAGCCTTGATTGAACCCAATTGACCTATTTAGCCCAAATTGACCCAAAGGGTCAAATTGGTCTAAATCATTCCTAAATCCAAATTAATTAAAATCAAAGCCTACAATAATCTTTAATTGATCAATCAAACATGAACCAATGTCTAACCCAAGCCAATTTGGCCAATTTGGGTAAATTGGTCAACATTACTTATTTGACCTATATGAACTCAAATGGGTCAAATCTAAATCCAAGCCAAATTAAATCAAATAATTGACAAAAAGCATTCCAAATAATTCATAAAATATGATTGAAACATAATCTAAACATAAAATAATAATTGAATCACATAAATCAACTTAACCAATTTTGGTCAAAGTTGGTCAAACTTAATCAAACTTGGGTCAAATTCAAAATTAGTCCAAACTAAATAAAATTAATCAATCAAAATTATCATAAATGATTAATCAAACATAATTGAAGTATAATCCATACCCAACATGACCGATTATGCCATATGAGCTGAATTAGATCCACTTTGGTCAAAGCGGGTCAAAAAGGGCTTAAATCATTTTAGGATCAAATCAAATTAAATTAATTAAACTCTATCAATTGGTTATAATTGAACCTTACACCCAAAGCCAATAAGTCAATTTGGGTTACTTAAATCCAATATAACTTAGTTGGGTCAACATGAGTTGACCCAATTCAAAATATAAGTCCAAATTGGATTTTGGCAACCTAAAACCAGCTAAGCTCCCTAGTATAAGAGTTGAACTTCAACTTTTATGGTTGGATGAAACCAAGTGAAAAGAGAGATTAAATGCAAAGTGGAGAAATGTAACATGCTTCCAAACTTTTCAATCTCTCATCCTTCCCTCTACCATGCCTTTTGCTTGACTTTAGGATAGTCTACAGTAAATTAACCACCTCCCACTACAACTTACAAGCTCCAATTCCCTATGATCGGCCACCTCCAAGCTCCATTAATGGGAGAGGGTGGCCATCTGTAAAATCTCATCTTTAGCCTATTTTAGCACTTTTGAGCATTCCCTACACACTCACCATAATCTAAGGAGAGAAATCAAGCCTTTCCCCACCTTCCTAGACCCTAAATTCACCAAAATACATTAAACTCTAGTGAGAGACGGTGGTGGTTGACGTCCCCGACGACCACAGGAGGCAAGTGAGTAGACTTACCTTAGAGCTTTGTCTCACATCGAGGAACATTTTTGAATTGATTCAACCACTCGACAATGGCTCAAGTTTAGTAGGCGATAGATCTCTTTGTTCGTGATAACTTTTGCACGATCTTAGTAATATCCATTAGATAGCCCTTGCACATTATATTTTAATTGATCCTAATGCAAGAGAGGGCATTTTTCCAGCCAGATTCACCAAAAAAATCAAGCCTAAACGAACGAGAAGCGGTGGATTTTTGTTCACCTGTTCTGGTTCACCATCCATGGGGAGGACGAGCTAGCAACCATCTGATCCCCATTAATTGGGATGAATTTCTGAGATTAAAATGTTAAAAGATTTGATTTCATCCCTTTGATCAATAGATTTAATCTGGACCATCGATGATGACGGATGTGGTTTTCTTGCTCAATCCACGGATTTTACATGGACCAACCCGTAGTGTCCACGTGTAATGGCTTACACCGTCAGCACCTCGTGGCACTGACTGGCTTAAGCAAGAAAATGAGGATTTTGTAATTAAATAAATGATAAAAAATGCCTAAAACTTTAAAAAATCATAAAAAAATAAAATTCTCAACGAAAAAATTGCAAATAAGGGATTGTTAGATTCGTCTTTATGAGAGGAATCTAATAAACATAAAATCCTCAATTTCTATCTGGTATGTTGAGCTAAATTTAAGTTTTATGGAAGATCAAATTTTACTAATTAATCTAAAAATATTAATAAGATTTATCTAAAACTTTTAGGGATTGAAATTGAGGTTAAAATACACTTACCATAAAAGTTTCAAATCAACATGATGAATGGATTAGGATGTATTGAATTTCAAAATTTAAATGCCTAATTTTATAAAATAATTAATTTAAAATCTAGAAAATTAGAAAAATCATCAAAATTAAACCACTCTAAATTACATCAAATAACTTTATAAAAATAATATAATTGTTTGACGTTAAAAAAATCATTTAAAATTAGGGTTTCATAAAACATCAAAATTAACATTAATTGAATTTATCAAAGCTAAACTATAATGAATTAAAATAACCAAGATAAAATCATAAATACCACACTCTAAATTAAATCAAGTAAACATCACATAACCTTCAGTTGAAACTAAACTAAGCCTAAGCTTAATCCAACAAAAATTTGAACTTAATTAAATCACAATTAAATATCAATTAAATCAGAAATTAAACTTATCCTAATAAACCTAAATCATCAAATCATTAACTATATCAACATGAAATCAAATTAAAAGCTTCAGCAAATAAATAACCTAAATCAAATCAAACTTTACTCAACTTGATAAGAAGATTAATCAACCCATGCTTAAACCTTAATTTAAGCAATCAAACAAATTAAATAAATAAAATCAAGTAAATAAAGATCAAATTAAATTAAATAATTGAATCAAATTAAAATAATCAACATATGAATTAAATACATTCTAAACAAATTAAACATAATTGATAAGAAGACTAATCAAATCAATTATGTACATCCAATCATATCCAACTAAACCATTAATCAAAGCAAAAAAAATCAATTTAGTTAATCAAAATGACAAAGAATTATAACTAAACTTTAAGTTGATTAATCATCTAAATTAAATTTTAACCAAACAAATTAAAATAAACAAGTCAACTTTAAACTATCCAATCAGCTTAGTTAGCTATATAAAGCAAACCAATCTAATTAAATCCTAATTAAGCATTGAATCTCAATCATATAAAATCACTTAAATTCAATTAACAATAAAACTAAATTGAGCCCTAATTAATCATCAAAGCCCAAATCAAATATATCACAACTCAAAATCAAATCAAATCAAATGAAACTAAAGTAAACCTTAATCAATTCATTATATAATCAAGTTAGGTTCAATTCAATCTATTTGAATTAGATGAATTAATTAATCATTAAACATACAAGTTTAATAATCTAATTAAACATGAACTACCATTCAAAGATGTTAACCAAATTCTAATAAATGAATCAAATTAAATGAAACTCTAAATACAAATAATCAAATTTAATTGAACTCAAAATAAACATTTAATTCACTTAACCTAAGAAATTCCATAAACTAATAAGGCTTAACAAATCAAATCAATTAAGTCAAATTATAAGATTAAATTAAATTATCCTCAAACTAAATCCAATATATAAATCAAATCACCAAATTTAGTAAACCAAAAGATCAAACTCTTAATTAGAATACAGATAAGAAGTTGCTTTGAACCTTGAACAAATAAGAAGTCAATTAAACTAAAATATTTTAACTAAATCAAGTCAATCTTAAATGAAAAGATGAAATCATTAAATTTAATTAACATTGAAATAATTTAATCAATATCATATTAATTAAAATCTTAAATCAAACCCAACAGAAAAGAATTACATATTAATTCAAAGGATATTGAATTATCAAAATTTAATTAAATAAAAAAAGCTAATAAAAAAATTAATCAATCAAAATACATTAATTTAAACAAACCCAAACTTTAAAATCTAAATTAAATCAAACAAAAATTAATCAAATAAAATCAATTTAGTTGAATCATTTACATAAATTCAAATCGGCTAATTAATATACTTAGGTTCTTAGTTCGACCCTTAGAATAAACTTTCATCTCATGATGAAAGTTTCATTATATTAGGATTAGGATGTTGAATGAAATGAATTCTATTCTAAGCAAAATTTATCTTATTCTTCATTCTTTAAAATCTAAAATCAACTTAAATATCAAAATGAACTAAAAGTTGAAAAAAAATAAAAAAATAATTATTTAAATTGAAACCATCCAATGGTAAAAATAAACAAATTCTGAATTCAAATCAAACTTAAAATGAAACAAAGCCTAGAATAGACTTGCCATAATAGCCTTCTTTCCACACAATAGAATAATAGGTCACCGACCCTAGAATTAGGTTAGGTTGATGTGTTGATTGTGATGTGATACATTTTCTTATTTCATGGTGTACTATTTTAGTCTGGATGGCTAGGATTGTTTGCTCGCTCTGGATGTTAGGGCACTCTATGATTAGCCTAATCATGTTTTCTATAGTGGATTATGCTTAAGGGATTACTTAAAAATAAATATAAATGTCTTGCTTGTTGGTTGCTTAAGCCTCTAAGCATAATCCAAGTTAGGGCAGGTGGGCTTGGTTACCCATATGCAAAGTGCTAAGTCCAAATTATGAAATATAATTGCTTGGGATTATATGTATGTTTGGCTAACCTCTATTTTACAAATGTAGTTAGATTTACTTTTCCTATAAAAATACAATTTTGTAAATAGGAATTAGGATTAGTGCTATGAGGATTAGGATGAACAGTGGCTAGAAGGCTTAGTCCTGAGGTGCCTTATGAAGCCTTGGAGCAAATCAAATTAGGAGAAAGATGAAAGAAGATATAAAAATATGAAGGAATGAAGACCCCCATAGTATGTATTCAATTTAATTCTAATTATTCTTTTATATTCTGGGTTGTATAAGGGTAGAGCTCACTACCCATTTTTTCTCTTTTTCGGGGTGTACGGCGATACCTTGTCGCACTTGCCTTTAATTCTTTTGCAATAATCTATAAAATTGTTTGATATTATGTTTAGATTGCATAATAGGATGTCATAATTTTCATAGTTTCTTTATGATTGATGTTTGAATGTGTGGTGGGGATACGGTAGCCTCTTAGGATAAAATTATTTTTTCTACCCCATCTAACAACTCACAATTAAAATTTTTCATCTCGTCATGACACCATAGCCAGTTTTTCATCTTGTTGTGCTCTGTTGAGCACAACAAGGCCTTCAGACCTAAAAGAAGACATACAATGCAATATATATTCATTCCCCCCTTTTTTTTAAGTCTAGAAATTAGACAAAATTTTGGCAGCATTTCGTTTATGGGGAGTGACATCTAACAGGTGTTGGCTAACTCGGTATGCCCTCTTGAGCGTAGCGAACGGTGTCTTGCAACACCACAACCTATTTTTTATCTCGTCGCACTCTCTTGAGCACAACGAGGTCTTCAAACCTGCAAAAAAATACAAGCCTATAAATATATTCCACATTCACAGATCACACATGTTCTGACGCATTTTTCTACGTGATGCATTGTTCGATAAAGGAACGGGGTTAGGTATGCAATTGGGAATGTAAGGTAAGGAGTGTGACACCAAAAATCAAAAGAAGAATTCACTTCTTGATGATGATCTTCTCCAATTTGCGGTAAAGCCAAGGTTGGAAAGCTAAAGAAAGAATGCGATGTCAAAATCAAAAGAAGAATTCACCTCTTGATGATGTTCTTCCCCCGATTGCAGTGAAGTAAAAATTGGAAGGGTTACAAGGAGTGCGATGCCAAAAATCAAAAGAAGAATTCCTCTTGACGATGTTCTTCCCTTGATTATGGCGAGGCAAAAACTGGATGGGTTATGCAAAGAATGCAACACCGAAAACTGAAAGAAGAATTCACCTCTTGACGATGTTCTTCCTTGCGTGAAGCGAGCAGGTGGTGGGGTGGGTGGTAGGCAGAATAAAGTAGCCTGAGCTAAAAGCGAGTTTACAATAAGCGCCTTGGGCCAAGAGTGAGAAGGCTGGAGTAGGAAGGATGGCCGCGGATAGATGGGAAAGGCCAGACCGCCATGAAGGGGCTTCATGACGGTAAATGAACAATGCTGGCCGCGTGCCGAGCAGAAAGGGCTAGAGGGATTGTGGAGCGGCTTTGTGTGCTTGTGGGCTATAGTTGGATACCACGGGCCAGAGATCATGAGCGGGCGGATGGTTGAGCGGCATTTTGTGATCTGAGGACCGCAAATGGTGGTCCAAACCAGTGAAATAAACGAGCTGCCACGAGAGGGCCAGAATGCACGGAACGGCATGGCTGCCGAGTGGATGTGGGATACGTGGCGATGGCGCAGGACACGCAGACGCCTTGAGCCCGAGGGTGCGCAACGCACGGCATGAAAATGCGCGCCATGGAGCGAGTGAAGACATGGAAAGCAACGACGGTGGGACTGCTGGAGATGCATGGGTGCGATTTAACAACCGGAGCAGGCCGGGCATGGTGAACAGCATGTGGTTGGGTAGAGCAAGGGGCAGGCCGCTGCACGGGGTATCAGACGATAATGGGTCTGTGCGGCGGAGGGAGGCGCGGGTCGCATGGTTTCATGATGTCATCGGTGGTGGGTCAGGACACACGCTTACAGCATAACGGCGGGAAATGCGCAATCGGTAGAGCATGAAAATAGAACAGCGATGCCGGCAATGTGGTTTTGCACAGAACGGAGGAAAATTCAGCGGGAGAGAAAGATTACCTACATTTTTCAGTTCAGATGAGAGAGAGGATGCCGGAGAGAGGAGAGTGGGAAGGAAAATGAGGAGGGTTAGTTGGAACTAACCCTTTTTTTCTTTTATTTTTTAATAGTTTTTTCAAAAAACTAAAAATAGGGGGGAACAGTTGGTCATGTGGGGTAATTTGGAATTTTTTTAATCAATTTTAATTTTATTATATGGTTTTAATGTGGATTTCACACCAGTAAACACACATAATCAATATTTTAGGTAATTCTGTTATTTTGAACGCAATGGCACAGTCCATTTTTGCAATCGGAGGCCGTTTGGTTCAATTTGGTGCCAAATTGAGTCCATTTAAGCTTAAAATGCACATCATCGCTTTTGACCACTCAATTTTTTATGCAGACTAATCCGAATTGAGTGTGAATAGTCTTACTTGGTAGATTTCAATGTTTCAAAGCTAACGGCATAATCAATTTTATGAACGGAGGTCATTTGATCCTCATCTAAGCCTCCTGATCTTGATATACATATAGGCATTTTGATGACTCGAGCGCTTGACCAGTTGCTCATCAAGTCATGTAATACTTATATTCTAACTAGTTTTGATGTTCTGAATATGATGGTGAAGTCCGTTTGTCGATCAGAGATCATTTGAGTTGATTTTGGTGACATCCTGTGCATTTCAACCTCAATTTATGTATTGTCACTTCAAATCATTCGATATTTGCACAGACTCATTTGAATTGGGTGCAGATAGACTCATTTTATAGATCTCAATGTTTTGAAGCTAACGACATGATCAATTTTATGAATGGAGGTTGTTTGGCTTACATCGATACCACCTGACTTTAATATGCATGTCGGCACATTGATATCTCGAACACTTAATTGATTGCTCGTTAGATTTGCAATATTTATATTCTGCTTGATTTCAACATTCTGAACACAACGGTGAAGTCTGTTCACCGATCGAAGGTTATTTTGACCATTTTCAGAGATGTCCAGTGCATTACGAGCCCCGATTTATGCACTGTCGCTTCCAAAGTCTATCGAATTATACTTGTGGGCTTTACTTAACTTATGACATGTATGTGGAGGTCAACAAATGCATCCCAACAAATATGATTCATGCATGGAGTGAGTCACATTTGTTGAAAACTGATTGACCCTTTGGGCTGGCCATAGAACTTGGCTCATTTCAGCTTCGATTGCACTAGCTTATGGAGCTTTGATAGGATTTGTCATTAGTATGATGCCTTATTTAGGGCATGCTGAATGATAGAATTGATCGATTTGTCAGAATTGACTTGTTGGATAGATAAGATTTCTTACACCATCTACTATCTTCTTTAATGGCTTTGCTGAAGATCTCTTTCTTTTATGTCATTGCAGATTTGAGTCTCCTCGAACCCTGGCTTCATGCTTGGTTGGGTTTGATGGAGGAATTGATTTGCTTATTTTGATGAATGATTTTGCTGGGGAATTAGTGTATCTGTGCTTGATTTGAAATTCCTTTTATCCTAGCTTTGAGCTTGATGGACTTGATGAAGGGCTGTCCTGATTTATCCCTATTAACTTGTCAGGAAGCGTATGCACTCCATGAATCCTATGTTTGTTGCTTTGACGAAGTCATTGAAGGGTACATACAGATGACTCAACCTTCTGGCTTATATAGGGTCAATGTTGAGTTATTACTCTAGCAAAGTGTGCTTTAACGGACTGAATAACCATAAAATTCCTTTTGTTCAGCCATCGGCTTTTTTTGAACTATGGAATTGCTTCCTTGGTCCTATGCTTTTGCTTTGTTGCACTTGATGAGGAGATTGGCTTTGATCTGTTCTTTGAGCTTGATCAAATCATTTGAGAATATATTGAAATATCACTCTTAAGGTAATATGAAGATTGATTTGAGGTAGCCTTCAATTGAGCATTTTCTCACCTTGCCTTGATCTATCGATCAAGTAGAGATCTCTTGAATCATGGTTGCTTGTAATCACTAAGCTGGATCTAGTTTGAGATTGAACAGCTATCATCATTAGACTAGCGAGCGGGGGCTCTTTCACTACGGCCATTTCTTATGGCTTATTGAGTGAGGAGAGTGTCAGCAACTCAGCCATATTTGGGCTGGTTGAGTTCAACCTTTAGAACCTACTCGAGTCTTTGACTTAAGTAATAGTGGGTTGGTGGTTTTGTCATTAGACTGACGAACAGGGGCTCTTTCACTGCGGCTTTTTCTTACAGCTTATTGAGTGAGGAGTGCATCAACAACTCGATCATATTTGGGCTTGTTGAGTTTGACCTTTAGAACCTATTCATGTCCTAGACTTTAGGATGTAGAGGTTGATGTTTCTCCAACTTAATTGATTGAAGCTTCCAAAATCGAGAGTTCTTTGGACTTGATCTCCAGAATTTGGCAAATCAAGGAGATAAATTTTTTGACATTTAGGGTTATCCTTTCATGCATAGAAATAAATTCATTTTGTTCTGCAAGACTCGTAACTTAACAGTAATAATTATGGATATATCTAGGGATTTTGATGTAAAGCTCGATGTCAACCTGAATAAGAATATATTTGAGGATCTCATCTTATGGCACGATGTCAACTCAAATAAACTTAATATGAACTAAAAAAATGCCTCATGTCTTGCAGGGAGAATTCTAAAGTACATTTAGGAGAATTTTCAAGATGAAAATATACAAATACATTAAAATTTGAATTGATGTACTCTAAAAGAGATTTTAACATACAACATTGATTTCATCTGTATGTAAAAATCTAGAAATGCCTCCAATGTAATAGGGGAATTTTCACAGAAAAGTTCTTCATCTGGAGTATGTTTATTTAGGGATCTCGGCAAGAAGCACGATGTCAACCTAAATAGATATACTAAAAAAAATGCCCTCTATCTTGCAGGGGGATTTCTATTATACCTCAAGAATGTGGTCGTCATGTATAATACTTTTTCAAGTATCGACCATTAATTGGTGGCATTGGTCTTTCACCCTTTAAGTTGATGAGTTGGTATGCCCCTCCTTGGTATACTTTGTCAATGACAGAAGGGCCTTCCCAATTAAGCTCAAAATTTCCATTGAATTTTTGATTGGGGAGAATTGGTCTTCTCAGCACCAGGATAAATTCCCTTTTTGGAATGTTTGAGGCCGCACCGTATAGTCAAAAGCCCTAAACATCTTTGCTCGATAAACTTTTAGATTTTGATGAGCTTGTAATCTAACTTGATCAAGAGCATTGAGTTCCTCCATTCTCATATGAGCATTTTGATCTTCAGTTAGATTATATTGGATGGCTACTTGAAGTGAAGGCAACTCAACTTCAAGCAAAATAACTACTTTAGTTCCAAATACCAATGAATAGGGAGTGGCTTAAGTCGGCATCTTGTAGGTAGTTTGATACACTTATAGTGCCTCTACTAGCTTGGTATGTCATTCTCTTTTATTTTTAGTAAGAATCTTCTTGAGCAGTTTGACTAATGTCTTGTTGAAGGCCTTTGCCAAACCATTTGCTCTTGGATTATATATTGAAGAGTATCTCTAATCAATTTTATGTCGATCGACGAATCTATAAATCTTTGCACTTTTAAAGGCTGTGCCATTGTTAGAAATTATTTAGTGTGGCACTTCAAATCTATAGATTACATTATATGTGAAGTTAACATAGTAACTCCTTTAAATGGGGTAACTTCACTTAGAGAAATAAATTCTTTTAAGGATGAAGCGGTGTCAGCGAACAAATCAATTGGTCATATATATACCCCAACATTCAAATGGCGGATAATGCTGGGATGATGATGAGGTTCCCATGTACTTGACACTCATGACACTTCTTGATTTACAATTCTCTTGATGGCCAATAATAGCCCATGATCTTTCGCCATCTTCGCCACTAGCTTCATCTACACCTAGGCATTGTAGCCACATTTGTTCAAAAGATTTACGATATAAAGTGTTGCTAATGAAAGCATAGCATAACATTCTCTTCTTGATTTGCGTTGCTAGTGATTTATTGTTTGGTAATTTGTTTTCTTTAAAGTAGTCGATGAAGGGTTGCCTCCAATCAGGTGACTCTTCTATCGTAAAGGCTTTACACTACTTTTTTGAGGCAATGTCATTCTTAGCTCTTTTGGTACTTTTGTTGATTTTGGGGAGTATGAGGAGCAACTTGAGTCGCATTCTACTGGGTTAGATTTGGTAACCTCTCTACCTATGGGGATTGATACTTTACTGCCTCCAGAACTCGTTGAGTAAATATGCTGATCATGACATAATCACCATTCATACTTGCCATTTCCTTAGCTAATTTTGCCAAGAAATCAGCTTTCCTATTCTCGGATCGAGAGACTCGAGTTAGTATGATATTTGGTATTTGCTTCATAAGCTTGAGGAATCGCTTGTGATAGAAAGCTAACTCAAGCTTGTTAATTCTATAGATGTAAAGTACTTGATTTATAATAACCTAAGAATCGAAAAAATATGCAAGTTCTGAATGCTTATGAAAATAGCTTCTTCAAGACCTACCACTAATGCTTCATGTTCAGCTTCATTATTAGTTCTTGGCTTGGTCAATCCATACAATCATCTCATTATCCCTCTTTCTGGTGTTATGAAGATGATGCCGATTCCTGCTCTTGCTCTTAGGAAATTTAGATGTTGGACATGTTTGATCGATGAGGCTCCATCAAAGTACATTTCCTAAATTTGTGCTTCTTTTCTTTCATGAATGAGCATAATTTTATCATCAGGAAAATTGTCATTAAGAGAAGAGTCCACCGAGATGGATGTGCAGTAAGAAAATCTACTAAGGCTTGTCCCTTCACTTCTTTCTGGAATGTATGTGATATCAAATTGTAAAAGAAATACTGCCCATCTTGCCAAGCAACCTATCAATGCTTGTTTTGTCATCAAGTACTTCAGCGAATCAATCCTCGAGATGATGGTAATCTTGTGATACATATATAGTGACAAAGCTTTTGGACTGTAAAGATCAATTCCAAGTAGTGCTTCTCTATCGGGAAGTATCTCATTTTTGCTCCAATTAGCCTCCGACTAATATAATAAAGAGCATTCTCTTTTCTTTCTTCATTGTGTTGGGCCAATAATGCTCCAAGAGAATCTTCTAATGCAGTTGTGTATAGAATGAGGGGCTTCCCAGGAGTAGGTGCTCAAAGGATTAGTGAATTTAACAGGTAGCTTTTAATGTTATTGAAGGCTTCTTGGCACTCCTTGTCCCACTTGAATGGAGCATCCTTCTTCATTAACCTTGCAAATGGTTGATAACATCTTAATAAGTTTGATATAAATCAATGGATGAATGTGAGCTGTCCTTGTAAAGAACGGAGTTGACGCAGACTCTTTGGTGGAGGCATCTCCACAATTGTCTTGATTTTTGTAGGATCAATTTCAATACCTTTGTGACATATAATGTACCCTAAGAATTTTCTAGAGGATACTTCGAATGCACATTTTAGAGGGTTCATCTTGATATCATATTTTCTAATTCTCTCCAGTACAATTCTTAAGTCTTTGAAGTGGTTTTTACAGTTTAAGCTCTTCACCACCAAATCGTCGACATAACATTCCACCTTTTGATGAATCAACTCATCAAAAATACACATCATGTCTCTTTGGTATGTAGCTCCAATATTTTTCAAGCCAAAGGGCAAGACTGTGTAGCAATATATGCCAATAGGTGTTTTGAACGATGTATGTTTTTCTTCTTTAAGTTTCATTTTGATTTGGTTGTAGCCTGATGATCCATCCATAAATGAGAACATGTCATAGTTGAAAGTGTTATCCACTAGTAGTTCTGATATTGGAAGAAGAAAGTCATATTTTGGGAACGCGTTATTTAAGTCCCAGAAGTCAATGCAAAGACAGATTTGGCTGTTCTTCTTCCTAACTGGGATAACATTTGCTATCCAATCTGCATACTTCTTCTCTCGGATGAAGCCTGCTTTGATCAATTTCTTAATTTTTGCAATTACCTGTCTTTAATCTCTAATCTCATTGGCCTATGAGCTGGCTAAACAATCGTTGCATCTAGTTTAATATCTAGTTTATGAACTGCTACATGAGGGGATAAGCCTGGCATTTTAGAATATGTCCAGGCAAAGCAATCCCTGAATTCAAAAAATAACATTTTTAGCTCTTCAACTTTTCCATCAGGTAGAAGGGCACTGACGAAAGTTGGACGAGGATCATCCTCAGCTCCTAGGTTGAATTCTTTAAGTTCATCCATAACAGCTATTTGTCCACCAACTTGAAATTCTTCAGGTGCAGGTTTGGCTTCTACTTTTTCATCATTTTTAAGAAGAATTTCATGGGAATCATCTTCTTCATCACTATGAGTCTTGATCTCAGCTTCTATTATATTATAATAGGCTCTATTTTGATGAGATTTGTGGATGAACCCCAGACCTTTAGTGATAAACTTATCACTTCTTCATGATGCTTGAGGACTTCTTTAGCTCCACATCTTGTTAAAGACTTGAGTCCTATGTTTAGTAGTTCCCATATGAATTCCAAGCTTATGCATCATTCTTTGCAACTTCTACGGATAGTATATTAGTATTCTTATTGGCACTATCTCATCATAAATTTCATGTTGAGTAGGCTATTCAAAATCTTGAGGTTGAGACTCTTCAGATTTATAAAATAGAGTTTCTATTCTACCACTCTCATTCAACGGTGACACATAGAATGTTATCAATTCTTCAATATTATGAACCTCCAGTGGAGTGATTTCTTTGAAGCACTGTTGAGAATGGGAATAATTTTTAGTGAGTCATCTGACTCTGCCAAGTGAGCTATCCTCCTTGATGCAGTCATCTAAACTCTATTTTCATAAGTAGATTCAAAGTCATAGTCTGAATCTGGATCACTTATTTCATACTCTGCCTTTCTTAAAAGCTTAAAGTTCCTTAGGTTTGACAGGAATATCTTCTTCTTCTTCTTCTGTGTCACTTCCCAAATGAGGAATTGATTTGCTTGACTTAGGTGCATAATTGAGTGCTTTAGGGAGGGTTGGCATTGCCTTCTTTCTCCAACTTTGCTTCTGCTCTTTCACTTTGTGAAATTTCTTTTTAGTTCCTGAAGTGGATGCTACCACTTCAAGAGGCTCTATTAGCTTAGGCTCTTTGAGGATGAAATATTTTGCATCTTCATAGATCTTTGCTTCATTGATGAAGTATGGTTGTAGGTTATCGAGAATTCTAAATTCTTCTCCATCTTTTAGATACTTCATACATTGATGCATAGTTGATGGGACCATGTCATACTCATGCAGCCACGACCAGCCTAAGAGAGCTCTAAATGATGTATTAGCATCGATTACATGAAACTTGGCTTCTGTATATAAATCCTTGAACTTGAGTGGGAGAATAAAAAAACCCAGAGTTTTCTGCCCCTTTTCATTGAATCCATGAACCATTAACTTATCTCTCCAAGATGTTGGATATCAAGTGATAATCCTTTTAATACCTTTAGACTCATAAGATTGATAGAAGAACCTGGATTAATCAATATTCAACTGATCAAGATGACATCACTCTTTGTAGTAACATAAAGAGAATGATTATGATCTGTTGTTCCCAACATAAGATCATCTTCAAAAAATGTGATTACTGAGAGATCTTGAGTTTACAATGCTTCAATCATGGATTTTTCAACAAAGTAAGCTTCATAACTCTCTGGATCTTTGAGAGCCTGTGTTAAAGTTTCTCGAGGTCTTTTAACATCAAGAGAGCCTCGTACACACTCAGTTGTGCAAAGATCTTTCTCAAATGTGATAGAATATTATAACATATCTTCTCACTCGATTTAGGCTTTATCCTAGGATTTTTGGGAATGACATCCTCATTGACTTCAATTTATTTGCCTTTATCTTTATTTGCATTTCCCTTCTTTGATGAAGGTGGTAAGACTTTACCACTTCTCAAATGAACTTGAATCACCTTATCTTGCTCAGATTCTTCTGAAGAGGTAGTTTCTTCAAATTCTCTTCTTATTCTGGAAGATAGGCCAAACAAGCTAGACTCATTTTTTTAATGTCATACGTTTCATACGTGATGATATCGATGAGTTTGACTCTTCTCCATCAAGAAAACAAAATCTTCATCGACTGTTATTATCTTGTTGAGTCATTAAACAAAATTCAGACATTAGTTCCTCATGCTATTCTTGCTTTCCTCATAAAAATTTTGACGGGTTGGTCAAGTCTGTCTGACTTCCTTTATCATTTCGGAGTAACTGATGTTGAAGAATATCTGACATCACGTAGATGATCCGACATGTC
Source organism: Cymbidium sinense (assembly GCA_021442155.1). Lineage (NCBI taxonomy): Eukaryota > Viridiplantae > Streptophyta > Magnoliopsida > Asparagales > Orchidaceae > Cymbidium > Cymbidium sinense. The sequence continues at coordinate 57,059,789 of CM038233.1, read as the reverse complement.
TCTACTAGACATGATTCACCATTATCTTCTTCATCTGATTCAGCAATGCGAAGTTTAAGCATGAAGTGTGTTAGCCTAAATAGCTATCTTGCCGGCTAGTGATACACCTCTAGATTGTTAATGATCTTTTGAGTTGTAGTTCTCTTCTTGATCTTCTTTTTCTTATCCAGTTCTTTGATTTATGAGGCTTGTATTTAGTAGACTGCTTCTCATGTTATGACGAAGTAGCCCTATCAGAATGTCACTGAGAAGCCCAAATACTTAGTTTAGGCATCTCTCTTAAGTCTAATATAGGTTCAAGTGGTGATTTCCACTTAATGCTAGGGACATCTTTTAGCTGCTTCAGCATTTTTATGATCTTTTTGAGGACTACTGTTTTCCATTCTTCAGTATGAATTCATTTCTCCTTCTGTTTATCTTTGTTGGATGATATGGAAGAGAACGTAATCATCTTTATAGACTCTCTTTTTGGGTTGACTAGAACACTATCGGATAGTGTAAATTCACCTCATCGATACTACCTTTCTAGCCAATCTTTGATGACATAATAATCTTCAATATGATGATTGATCATCCGATGATAGGGACAATAATTTGATTATTGACTTGATCAGCTTCTTCACACCTTTTAATTTCTGGTAAATGTAGGCCGTCTTTGACTACTTGCTGAAATAATTTTGCCACACTGTCCCTTCTAAATGAATATTCTTCGTTCATCTTTTCCTTAAGAGATGGTTACATTCGCTCATCATCTCTTATTTTGAACGTTCTTAACCACTTGGAAATGTCTGAGGTTTGTCATTACCTCATAATACTAATTTTGGCTATAGATTAGAATGAACAGGCTTTTTTTTTCTTATCATCATTGTACACCGACTGCTTTCCTTAATTACATTGTATATCACCTAGTTTTCACCATTTGAGCTATAGGAAGTGATTTGAGTTTTGTTTCTCCTTGAGTCTGAAGGTTTGTTTCTCTTTGCTTTATCTGCATAGACTTTAAACTTAGGGAGATTCAACTTTTTGAATTTAGCCACCCTATAGAGTAAGTCCTGGAATGTTGCAATCGATGCCATGCATAGAAATGTTGCGCCAATGACTTATGAATTTTGTCACTGACTCAGCTTTCCTCCTTTTTAGTAAGGCAAGGTCAGCGATTGTGATTTTCTCGGTTGCACTGGCGAACCTCTTCGCAAATATGGTCTCCAATTCAGCAAATATTTTAACTGAATCATATGGCAATTCTACATACCATTCAAAACTGGATGAGGTCAGGCAACTGACAAATTGATGAAGAAGCAGTGCATTGTTCCCTCCTGTGTTACAATAAGTAACCTTAAATTGGGCTAGATGTTGCTTTGGATTACCAAGCCTACTGAAAGTATTAAATTTTGATATTGAGTAATCTTTCAAGTACGACACTTGATCATATTCAGCTGGGTAAGGGCGACCCTTACTCACCAGCTTTTCAGCTTGCTCTGAGGCTATCTTTTCATTGATTATCATTTCTAGCTGAACATATTACATTCCAAGTGTGCTAGCCATATTTTGAGTAGTCAGTTGGAGGGGTAGTGGGTTAACTTCAATTCTTGCTTCATGCATAGCATGTACTGTAGGAACTTGAGGTACCATAGTGGTTGGTCATATAGAAGTTGCATTATTAGCTGCCTATTGATTAGCAGACAAGATAAGTACTGCACTTGATGTGATATTCTTCTGTAACATCTCCATCATGATGTTCATTTGTACCATCATATCATTCATTTTGGTATCAAGTTATTTGATCTCCTTGTCTTTGACCTTCATTTGACACTGCATTTCTCTTTGCTCTCTAACTAGTGCCATAGCGTCAATCAGTACCGGTTCTTCCTCTTCTTCTATTTCTTATTGCTATTCTGCTCCTTGCTTATTTTCAGGGGGAGAACTTGACTACCCTTCTCCTTATTTTTTTACAGAGACAACTGTTGTTGGGGCTGTATGACAATGCTGATTATAAAAGCGTGTACCAGGCTGATCATTTCCTGGTTCAACCATATAGACAGCTTCGACACCTATGGCTTCTTTCTCATTCTAGTCTTCTTCTTCTTCATCTTTAGCAAAGATCAAAGAACCATCCTCTATTTGTTTCTGTGAAGACTCTTCTTCATAAGCATCAAATTCCGGTTCAGATTTCCTAGATTCGTGTTGTTGCTGATGGTGTTGAGTGGAGAGTTCATCTATATCTCTGACCATATAGATGACTTATTTCCATAGAATCTTCTTCATTATTTTCTTCCTGTACATGAATTACTGATCGATGTTTCTAGTGAATCTCTAGTTCAATGTGCGGAATAACCACTTCTTCTATTAACGAACCATGATCAACGTCAACCTTCTCTTATAGGGGTGAAACTAATCGATGATGGGATCCTCTAGAGGATTCTCCAAGGTGTTGACCATCATATCTTTCATCAGTGATACCCTTTCTTTTGGGTATCCACTTCTAATGAGTTGATTTTGAGGCAGATTTCTAAGTATATATATCAGATGTCACACCTCTTCTATTATTGAAAGTTTCATTATGGGGCCTTGGCCTCCATATTTGCTTATCCTTTTGTTGGGACCTTTCGACAGTGGATTCTTAGACACGCGGTCCAAGTGTCACACTCTGATGCTCACCATGCAAAGCGTACTAGGCTCGCTGGCCAATTTCCAGAAGTGATGGTGACTTCTTAGTGGAGCTTCACTATTTTCTATCACCACAGGCCTCTGAAATCTTCTTTTCATTAGGCCTCTGTCCTTGGCTATTTTGAGAACTTTATGTATCCTGGTAGACAATGTTTCAAGCTTTCTCCTCTTTCCAGTAGAGTTATTCCTCTTTACCCACTTTAGATTATCAAAGTTGTGGGTAGGAATACTCAATTTCAGTGGCAGTATCACTTGTTCACTAGGTCGTTCAAAAGGGATCTGCTGAGCCCTCAGCTCAGTATTTCTCCTTTTTCTCTATCTTCTGGTTAATTTACTTCCTGATGGGGAAGCTTAATGATCATGCTTTCCGGGTACAAAAGATTCAATCAGTGCAACAGCTGTACCACAAGGAATTAAAGACATAGTTTGTCCCTTGACGATTCTTCTCATCATGGGAACTTCAAATTGACCTAGCCTTTTGAAAATGGAAGTTCTTTGTTGGGAGAACTCCTTCGACAGGGTTGTGAGGTTGGTGGTTGGCCAATAACTTGAGGAGCCTTCTTGAGGCCTCAAAGACTCTTCAGTGGGTACGAGTTATGGTATGATGGGAAATTCAAGCTACCAAATTGAATGGTAGCCCTAACATCTCCTGTGTTGATGACGACGCTAGTTAGGCAGATGTTCATGCCACGACCTAGTTGAACGGTGAAAGGAGTGCTTTGTAGATCCATTATGCAAAAGTGAAAGATGGGTATTAATAATTATTAATTATTATTTCACCCAATACATTCAAGATGCAGAGGCGCTACAGAACAAAATAATGGTGTAATAAAAATATACTCTACATAATGATTCATTCTTCATAAAGCCTTGTATTGAATTTATTACACACTTAAATCACCATTTTGTTATTTTGAATTTTCAAAACTTATATTGCTACGATAGCACATATATGACTAGCCGAAGATGGAAAGAGAATCCTTTCCCCAGTGGATTTGCTAAAAATTTTTGGGCTCTGAAAATTCACCACCGGCCTCTCGACAATTTATTGAAATTGAAGAGGGTGTGGTTTAATGTGTCAATGTAATTTTCATAAGGCAGATGGAATAGTAGATAAGACACTACTTAGAGATTTTTTCATCATTTGGTGAGGACTTTAGATCCAGTTTTAGGTTTCCTATAGGCGCAAGCCCCTATAGTTAATTACCCCTCTCAATAAGTGAGAGAGAACTTTTGATTAAGGCTAGTCGTTATATCGCTCAATGCATAGCGTATAATAGCAACATGTAGAGTTTTAGAATTTAAGATATGAAATTTATCATTTTAGCTTAAATCGGATGGTTGGGGGAATGATGACGTGCCTGATATAGATCCCATAGTTCCATCATCACGGCGTCGATCCCTAGTCTACTTAGTCGAGGAGGTAGGAAACATGAGAAGGATCTTCATTAGCAACACATGGGTTACATCGTCCAAGAAATCCTTGTAGACCTGGGGTGATGTTTGTCTAAGAAGATAATCTTAAGTCTACCTTAGCTGATAGAGGGTTGTTTTCCCTATCATGTATACCCTATGATTCATAACTCAAAGGGTAGAGCCATTGGGGAGCATACGGGCTACGGTCTTGATCATAATATAATGGAGTCGGATTGGCCAAACCACCCGATCAAAGGACTCTAGTCATAAATTCACTTTGCCTATTGGCCAAGCCACAGTCAAGGACATGGTGTCCTTACTGTCATTTAGATTGATTGATTGAGAGTGAACATAGCAGAACACTTGATTTGACATTGGCTCCTTTGTGAGCTAGAGTTTTCTTAATTTGTCACCCCCAAAAAATGGTTGTGAAATGTGGATAGATTGAGTTTGAATTAAATTTTTAATGATAGAATTTCATTTAAGTAGTTTCAGATTGATATTTGATTTGAGTTGATTGGATAAGAAGAATTGATTAATTTGAATATGTTTAAGGGTTTTAGATCCTTTCAACTCTATTTAGCTGCTAACAGAGGATTAGATCTACTGTCACCTGACAGAATTAGTTTTTAGTTATTTCACTGATTTGAAACTCTTATTATATTTTTTTTTAGATTTTGTTAAATCAAACCTAGTCCTAAGACAAAATTGGGAAGCAACCCACGCAGCGTCCTCAGACACTTGAATTTAAGCATTCAGTATAGTGTCAGGGACTGTAGAGATATAAAGTGGCCTGTAGAGATTCTCAGAAAGTAATATATGATGCAAAAAAATTAGCTTTTAGTGATTTATACAGTAGATTAGATACCAAAGAAGGTGAAAGATGTATGTATAAGTTAGCCAACCAAAGAAATAGGAGAAGTAAAGACATAGTTCAAGTGAGGGGTATTAAGATGAAAATAATAAATTGCTTTTCTTAGAAAAATATATTAAAAATAGGTGGATGAGGTATTTTGATAAACTATTCAATGAAGGATCTAAAAGTATGATTGATTTTATCAACCTTAATACCCTAAACAAAAATAGAGAATTTCATTTTTATCATCGTATTAGTAAATCTAAAGTTAGTGAAGCTTTAAAGAAAATGAAATGTGGAAAAGTAGTAGGACCGATAATATTCCAATAGAAGTGTGGAAATGTTTAGAAGATCAAGAAATTTCTTGGCTTACAAATCTATTTAATGTTATTTTAAAGACTAAAAAGAAGTCAGATGAGTGGAGAAAGAGTTTGTTGGTTCCTATATTTAAGAATAAAGGTGATGCACAAGAGTGTGCAAATTATAGAGGAATCAAGTTAATGTGCCATACATTAAAATTATGGGAGAGAGTAATTGACCATAGGTTACGATGTGATACAGAAGTTTCTCACAATTAGTTTGGTTTCATGCCAGGTAGATCTACTATGCATGCTATACATTTGTTAAGAGGTTTGATGGAGAAGGATAGAAAGTAAGAAGGATCTACATATGATATTTATTGATTTAGAAAGCTTATGATAAAGTCTCAAGAGATGTTCTTTGGAGAGTTCTAGACGAAAGGAGTTAATATTGGTTATATTCAAGTCATTAAGGATCATTATACTAGAGGCTACTTGTGTCCAAACACAAGGAGGATTGACAAAATATTTCCTTATTTCAGTTGGATTACATCAAGGATCAACATTAAGCCTTTATCTTTTTTACTTTAGTTATGGATGTTCTTACAAGGAATTTACAAGAAGATGTACCTTGGTGTATGCTTTTTGCTAATGATATTCTTCTTGTTGATAAGACTAGAGGAGTCCAACGAAACTTGAATTATGGAGGTCAACTTTAGAGTCAGGTTTTCATTTAAGTAGATCTAAAACGAATATATGGAGTGTAATTTTAGTTGTAAGTTTTAGTGGTAGTGTTGTGACTTTAGGTGATCAAGTCATTAATAAGAGTGAGCTTGATATTTAGGCTCTATTATTCAAAATGATGGTGAAATAGATGGAGATGTTATTAGTAGAATTCAAGTTGGATGGTTGAAGTGGAGAATGCATCTCAATTATGTGATAGGAAAGTTCCATAAACTTAAGAAAAATTTTATAAGATGGTGGTAAGACCTAATGACTTATGCGGAATGTTGGCCAATAAGAGAAGCATAAGACTAAGTTAAGTGTTACAAAGATGAGGATGCTCGGTGGATGAGTGGCTTTACTCTTAGAGATAGAATGCAAAATGAGTATGTTTGGGAAAAGTTAGTAGCTCTAGTGGTAGATAAGATTAGGGAGAGTTTAGATGGTTTGGCCACATAAAGCGTACCGTCAATGACTCGATTAGGAGAGTAGATGCATTAGATTTGCCTTATGTTAAGAAAGGTAGTAGACCTAAAAGACTTGGTTAAGATATATAAAAAATGATCTTAGTATACTTGAATTAAATGAGAATTTGACACATAATAGAACACAATGGAGATGAAGGATTCATGTAGTCGACCCCACCTAATGGGATTAAGGCTTGTTGTTGTTGTTGTTGTTGTTGTTGTTGTTGTATAGTGTCAGGGTCCATGTGGGTGTATTTAAGACCTTATGTAGTTTTTATTTCAGAGTTATAAGATCAATTTTAGATTGCTACTTAAAAATTGATTAATTAGAATATGTTTAAGAACTTTAGATCTTATCAACTTCGCTCAGCTATTAACAGAGGATTAGATCTATTGTCACCAAACAAATTCGTTTCTCAGATATTTCACTGCTTTAAAACTCTTATTATAAGTTTTTAGGTTTTGTTAACCCAGACCCAGTCCTATAACTAAACTAAGATGCAACCCTCGTAGCATCCTTAGACACTTGAATTTAAGCATTCAGCATAGTGTCGAGGCCCATGCGGGTGTATAGTAATTTTAGGCAATTTTGTGTTTGAATTATGAGATTGATTTTAGATTTTTCATTTTTTATTCCAATTTAGCCCGTGCAACCTTTTTAGATATTAAAATTTGCACTTGAAATCTTTATGTCCAAGCACATGTAGGTGTTTATAGCTTAACTAATTTCATCTAATTAATGAAATCATTGATTTTGAAAATCATAATTAGAATGAAATTCTTTAATTTTTTGTTGAAGGAAGCCTTATGATTTTTATGGAATTGGATTTAGTATTTTCTTCTGTCTGCTTGTATAAAGGGTTACAGATCTGGTGGCGAAGAAGACATTTTGATTTAGATTATAGTCTAAAACATTACTTGCACTTAGTTTACTTATTGAGTTTTGGTAACTCTCTCAATTTGATTATGTTCAATTTACACCACTTTTGAGAAGTTATGCCGATTTCAGTATTTGTTACTTTAACCTTACTCATGCTTATCAGCTAGCATAGTAATCACCTCCATATTCGTATAAGAGTTATTAAACCCAATTTGAATTCATCTTTAGATTTTGAGTTTATTGTAAGTTTTATATGAGTTTAGTATTAATCCCACCAAATTCCAATTAAAGCTTGTTTAATTTTGAGGAATTTACAAGAAAAGATAACACACTTTACCACCTCAATTTAAGCTATAGAGAATCGCTATTAGAGATTGTAAGTTTAATATTAGCCTCCCTAAATTTCACTTGCATTTTAAATGAATATTCCATTTTATTTTAAAGTTTGCTTTAAAAGCTCCCCCCTTTTTCTCTTGTTTGATGGTTTTAGTTTAAAATTAGCTACAGATTTTCTTACTTAGCATTTTAAGTGTTTTTTCTCCCATTTTCTAAAGATTTGGCCGTAATTTTTGGACCTCGCATCATCCCGTGTAGGGGTCATCGGGGTGTTTTGGCTTACTTATCTTGAGTATAGCGAGTACTTTCTTGCGACACCACAGTCAACTTTTCATCTCATCATGCCCTATTGAGCACAAAGAGGCCTTCAGACCTGAAAGAAGACATACAATGCAATATATATTCATTCCCCCTCTTTTTTAAGTCTAGAAATTAGATGAAATTTCAGCAGTATTTCGTCTAGGGGGGTGACATCTAACAAGTGTTGGCTTACTCGGTACGCCCTCTTGAGCATAGCGAAGCGATCTACACTATTTTTTTTCATCTCTGTCTCTTGAGTCAACGAGGTCTTCAAACCTGCAGAGAAATACAAACGTGTATATATATTTCCACATTCACAAATCACACATGTTCTGACGCATTTTTCATTGTGCTACAATGCTCGACAAAGGAACGGGGTTAGGTATGTAATTGGGAATGTAAGGTAAGGAGCGCGACACAAAAAATTGAAAGAAGAATTTGCCTCTTGACGATGTTCTTTTCCGATTTGCGGCGAAGTGAAGGTTGAAAAGCTAAAGCGAGGAATGTGACGCCCGAATTTGAAAGAAGAATTAACCTCTTGATAATGATCTTCCCCCGATTGTGGAGAAGTGAAAATTGGAAGGGTTACAAGGATTGCGATGCTAAAAATTGAAAGAAGAATTCTGCTCTTGATGATATTCTTCCCCTGATTGTGGCGAGGTAAAAATTGGACGGGTTATGCATAGAATGCGATGCGAAAAAAGAAGAATTACTCTTATGTTCTTCCAGTTTACAAGCAAAGTTCTGGTCTAGGTTTGGGTTGAAACTTGGCTAGTGGGAGAAGCGTGACAGTGGGTTGAGTAGCATTTAATTGGTGGGCGTAAAATTTTCTGAAGGGGACCATGGAAGGCTTGTAGCAATAATGGCCGAGCATCATGAGCTGTGGGCTAGAGCAGTAAAGTGCGAGGATCAAGCTACTTTGTCATTTTCAGCCTTTGGATAATGGATCTAGAGATCTGCGCGGATAGTTTTGATTAATGACAAACGAGCTTTCTAAATTTAGTGGATTTAGTGGTAATGTGCATCGATGGCGAAACAACGGTACATAAATGAGAATGAATGGGCTGAGTCTCTTGATGCAGATGCTGAGATAGCATGGTGGGCAAAGTTCACGGGATTCTTGGTGATCATATGATGCTGAATACATGCACTCGAGCGGAATTCTGGCAATTGGCGATAATGGCAGATATTCTGAGTGTGATAAGTTGAACAAAGAGAGGATCATGGTGGAACTTCGAGCGATGATTGCCTTTGTTGCGTGGGTGTGCATTCAGATATCGGATAACAACAGTCTGCGTGGTAATAATGAGTCACTTTGATGTCATATTGTTGATACACCCTTGGCATAACGGTGAAAACATGACCTCGAGCGTGAATCTCACGGAGGCATGGTTTTGCACAGAATGGAGGAAAATTCAGCAGGAGAGAATGATTACCTGTGCTTTTTATTTTCGACAAGAGAGGGACTGCTGGAGAGAGGAGAGTGGGAAGGAAAATGAGGAGAGTGGGTTGGAACTGTCCCTTCTTTTCTAATATTTTTTTTTTTTTCATAAAACTGAAAATAGGGAACGGTTGGGCATGGGAATTTTTTAATAGATTTTGAATTTATTAAATAGTTTTAATGTGGATTTCATGCCGATAAATGCACATAGTCAATATATATATATATATATATATATATATATATATATATATATATATATATATATATATATATATATATATATATATATATATATATATATATCAATCTAAGATAATTTTGTTATTCTTGATAGTGCAGTTTAGGAGTAGTTTGATTTGAATTGGCACCAAATTGAGTCCATTTCAGCTCAAAAAGCATGTCATTTCTTTCGACTGCTCAATTTTCATGCAAACTCATTTGAATTGAGTGCAAATAGTCTTTCTTAATAGATTTTAATATTTCAAAGCTAACGAAGTAATCAATTTCATGAACGGAGATCATTTGATCTTTATTGGTAGCTCCTAACCTCGATATGCATGCAAGCAATTTGATGAATCAAGCGCTTGATCAGTTATTCATCAAGTCATACAATACTCATATTCTGACTAATTTTCATGTTCTAAATGCGATGGCAAAGTTTGTTCATTGATTGGAGGTCATTTGAGTTGATTTTAGTGACGTCCTGTGCATTTCAGTCTCGATTTACGTGTTGTTATTTCAAATCATTTGACATTTGTACATACTCATCTGAATTGGGCACGGACAGTCTCATTTGATAGATATCAATATTTTGAAGCTAACAGTGTGATCAGTTTCATGAATGGAGGTTGTTTGGCTTGCATCCATGCCTCCTGACTTCTATATGCGTGTTGATACATTGATATCTCCAACGCTTAATTGATTGCTCATTAGATTTTGCAATATTTATATTCTGCTTGATTTCTACATTTTGAACTCAATGAAGAAATCTGTTCACCAATCAGAGGTCATTTTGACCATTATCAGAGACGTCCAGTGCATTATGAGCCCTGATTTACGCATTGTCTCTTTCGAAGTCTGTCGAATTAGACTTGTGGGCTTGACTCGACTTATGGCATGTATGTGGAGGTCAACAAAGCACTAGACTAATACCTATGCATTTTAACACATGAACTCATATATTTTCAATCACAACACTTAAACATGATTAAATACATCCACTATAACATAATACAATACATGAAACATAAGTTCACAACAGATAAAATCTAATAAAAGTATTTTTAAGATCAAGCTTTGGTTTGGGACCTTATGATAGGTCATTTCCTCCTTTGATGTGCTGCATCACTCTTAAGCAAGAGTGAATGACCCTTGAGTCCACATGGTCCTAGTAAGTAGACCTTGGTCCTTAATACTTTTAGATATACATTTAACTCCATGATTCCCTTGTATCTTTTAAGAGAAACTTACAAGAATAGTAAAAGGATTAAGTTAAACATTTATTACTATAACTAATTAGTTAGAGATCTAGAAAAAAAAGAATAGAATTTACAAAAAGGATTAGTTGTTGTATAAGGAATAGTGCCCAAATTATGCTTTAAAATGTCTCTAATTTAAATTTTGTGTGTAACATTATTGATCCAAACACATAACATGGTGTATTTTATTTGAGACTTGATCTTCTCTCTTAATCCTCTCCTTTTATCTTGATTAAGTAATTCCTCTTACCCTTAATTAGCTAAGTAACTTACAAAGAATGCTAAAGATATTTTAACTATGAGTTATTTTGGAGTACTTTTTACTAACACAAGCATTAATGTTAAGAGGGGAAAAAAGAGGATATTATCTTGAGGAAATTAAGAAGAGAGGATTAGTAAAAAGGGTAGAAGGTAAAAACTCAAACAATAGTGAAGAAGCTACTTTAAATGTGTTAGCTCTACTCAAACAGTTACCCTGTGATGTGTAGTAGATCTACATGTGCAAGTGCACATGACACTTAAGTGTAATAAAGTATATGAGTACAATATTTTTCCCATGTGAATTTTAAGTCAATTAATCATACTAGATTAATCCATTATTATTTGGATGGTGAAATTGGGGTGAAACTACAAAATTTAAAGTTACACTTAAAAATTTACCATAGAATTGACTAATTTAGTTAACTAAGGTGGAAAATTATTAGGAGATCTCAATACATTTATAACATAGGGATTAGAGTTCACTTATATTAATTTGTGTGACTATGATTTCTAATTATTTAGTTTTTATTAATTTTATTAAAGTCTAATCACAATGGCCATTGCCTTTCTATTGAAAATCCAGTGACCTTATTTTCTCTATATAGCCTACCCACATCTCAATGATAAATTTAATATAGAAAAAAAAATCCAAAAATGCTTTTAGGATCTTAACATAAGCTATATGGCTTCTTTATAACTACTATTATATTTTGTTCAAGATGAGTATGTTCTCCACCTCTCAATTTCAAATAGACCCTTAGAACTATAGTCATAGGGTAGACTATCAAATAGTATAAAACTTAAAATACAATATATGATAATAAAAGAGAAATAAAACTCTTACCTTTTATAAAACTTATAGTTCTGGCATGAGTTGAAAATCCTCCACCTATTGCTCTTAAATTCAAAACAAAGGAGAGTAGTGCTTGTTGTACTAAAAAATTATAAAACTTAGCATTACTAACCTTTTACATTGCCAAATCTCGTGAAAATCATCAAATCTCCCAAGAATTTTACCATAGAATTGAGTCTCCCAACTCAGTAGTCGTTTGCAAGTCGAGGACCTGCTCTCAAAAATTTGAACCTTGGCGCCTCACTTCGTAGCACCACCGTGCTATCCAGAGAGCACCACGGTGCTCTGTCAACATCATGGCACTGTAAAATTGCCTTCTTAAGTTGTAAGGCTAAAATGACACTTCATAGTGCCTCCGCGCTATCCAAATATGGCCACAACATTGTATGAGCATCATGGTGCTATAACCTGGCACCACAAGCACTGCCTTCTTGGTTTCTAAGATCGAAAATTTCACTTACAATGTTGTAGTGCAATCCAAACAGCTCCTAGGCCCTCTGTCAACATCACAATGCCATTTCCTTAGCACCTAAGTATTGCATTGTCTGATTTCAAGCTCATATTCCACCATACAACATCACGACACTAACATTTTAGTGTCAAGGTGCAGTCTTCTCAATATTAATAACCTTGTGTTAAAATTTTATTTTAACTTATAATCATGTTACAATTAAATCTTGATGATAACTCATTAACAGTTGAAATGACATACATATAATGTAAAATAAAACCTAATGTAGTACAAAATAAATGGCCATTACTATGGTTCACAGACAATTCAAAAACAAACATAATATAATTGATAACTTGAAAAGAAAAAGTGTGATCTACCAAGGAGTACATAGTAACCTATGTAATGATATACAATAATCTACCAAATGCACTTAAATGATGCATTGTCCTTATTGTGTGAAAATAAAGTAATATCATGTAACAAAACAGAAGTAATAGGATGAAACCATCTCAATGAGTTAGAATTACTCATTTTGCTCTTCCTCTTCTCTCTTGTCTTCCTCGTGGAAACTAGGAGCTAGGTTATATGGTTGTGATGAAAGGATTCCATTTATTGGTACTGCATTCATATGTTAGTTAAAAACTCATCAGTGAAAGATGTGATAAATCTTCTTATGTTATCATAATATTTCCTAATACTCCTAAGTAAGTCTAGATTTGTATTTAATCTTTGTTGCAATCACCACTGGCTCTTTTCAATCCTATCGATCCTATTACAAAGTCCTTTAAAGTGGTTTCCCTAGTTATTAAATTATTCCAATCCCACTCTAGATTAATATCTTGCCTCATGTGGTGGGGGAACCTTGCTAATAAAGAAAATTTGTCTTCCTAAAATTCCTACAATCAATGTTTCGCATGAGGTCTCATCATTGTAATCCTTTTCTTGGCCAGGGAAATAACTTTGGATACACAATCTCTTCTCATGAATTCATAGGTACATTTCAAATTATTTAATATTACAAAAAATTAAATTTTAACCAATAATATTAAATGAATAATTTTTTAAATTTTATACATATTTAACTTATTTTAATAACTAAGAAAAAGAAAATGAGTATTTCTAATATTATAAATAAAAATTTATATTAAATTTTTTTTAATGAAATGGGTTATATTGCAAACACCTCATTACACCTTTAACAAACACCACTTGATTGTGGACTCAACATGATAAAATGATAATTTTAAATATATATAATTAATTATTTAAAAAGTATAAGTAATATGTAAGTAATTTAATTTAATTTTAAAAAATAAAAGATGTTTGCTCATACCTTATTTAGAATTTTTAGAAACTATTAAATAACTTTAAAAAAATTTTCTTATTTTTTAATCAATTAAATTTATTAAATAATATTTCAAAATTCTTATTAAACTTTGAAAGGTACCAAAACATGTCAGGAATATCACCATATTTTTAAGATTTTATTTTAGTTATTATTATTTTTAAATAATGAATACATTATTTAAACAAAAATCATAAATTTCGTATTTTGATTTAAATAAATATAGAATTTTTATAATGTGTTCAAAGGGTCATTTAAACCTTCAGTATGACTATGAGATTTTTTTAAAATTTATTTGAGATATTAAATAATTAAAGTAGTTTTTAAAAAAAATTTAGAATTACAAAATGTATAAAATATAAAGAAATAAAGTTTTTTTTTAAAATTTCTCATTTAAAATCCTATTAAGTCTCATTTCTTTTAATTTAGTTTACTGATTTATCTAGAGGAAAAACTCAAAAGAAAATACATAAAATTAGGAGAGTTAGAAAAAATTGTGGTTTAATTAAATCATGTTCAATGATCTAAGAAGAATGGCCATGATTACATCTTCTTACTTTAGAACCCTAAGAATTTGTATGAACTAGAGCCTAACATTTTGTTCATACTAAATAGATAAAGATAAACACATTTTAAATATTATTATGTGGTTAAGGTTTACCAACCATGGGCTTAACTTTGATAACTTAGTAAAATATTTTACTAGAGGAGATGCAAAGAAAGGTCAAAGAAAGATCACCGTGTCTCAAGTAAACTCAACAAAAATATTTAATTGAAGTTAAATCATCAAGTTAATAAAAATGAAATTCATAGAATGTAAGTTACTAAATCTCTCAATAAGTTTAAACTCTCTTTAGTTAATTATACTAGATGACATCTCTAAGAGAAACTCTCAATAAGTGCAAACATGCCTTCATTTTGATTTTATTTTATTATGTTTATTAAGGAAGACTCATAATTTAGTAATTATTAGCATGATAGAATAATCCATGTATTAAGTGTCGTTCCTTAAGCTAAAGGGTAAATCATCATAATTGAGCATGATGATGGTTCAATATACAAAAATAATATATGCTAATTATTATTGAACTACTAAAGCCACAATAAAAAGTATGATGGACTCAAGGTAGTAAGTGGGTATGGCAAAAAATCAAGGAAAGGATTTAAAGATCCTTGGTTTAACTTTAATGGATCCATTATTCCATGTTATCAACCATATCTTGAGAAGGTAATCAACCAAATCTAGCTATAAGATGATTTGTTAGTAATCATGAATTAAATCTTTAACAATTTATATTATGACCTCAAAATAGAAATAAAAAACTAAAAATTTGTTAAACAAATGATTTCTATAAAAAAGACAACAAAGAAATAGGATTTACATTATCTACCTAAAAAGACAAATGCCTACATAAAAGAGGGATATGAGATACCATAGAAATACTCAACTAAAGCTAATGATTTTGGAATTACAATCTTGTCTGGGTTAAGCTAACACTTGGTAGCATATTAAGGACCCTCCTAAGTGTTGTTAAAACCATGCCAAACCTAGGCTCTACCTTAAGTGATATGATATATAATACATGTTATTTAATCAAAGATAATAATGACATTTAATGCATGCTAGTATTGTCCATGTCAAGAAAGTGCACCACCAATGCTTTGGTGTTATTCGTTAGTTGGCTCCATCTTATACCTCTATTAGGATATACAAGAGAGAAAATGTAAATTAAAATATTTGGCTAAAAGTCACCTTATTTAATTTTTAAAGTATTTTTTAGTTCATTTTAGGAATTATTATTATTTTATTGTATTTTTTAGAAAATATGTTATCCTATAAGCCTAATGTATAATCATGTATTACCTAGACAATCACATTACAATAAGAAGGCTAAGATACTAAAAAATAAAATCAATATAAAGAATCACTAAGCTATGGCTATAAAAAAAAGATGCAATAATTGAGTGCAACAAATTGTTTTGCTTATACATACCTTTAACAAGTAATAAGGAGAAACCAAGTTAAATTTAATATGCACAAGTAATTAAAATAATAAAGTATAAATATTAGTCTTCCTCTTTCATGGTCCTTTCTCCTAATTTAGATTATATACTATTCTTCACAAACTTTGTACTTAGTTCAAGAAACTTTACTTATACATTATTGCACATAAAATTTCTAAAATGCTATAAGAAAAATTTTTAAAATTAAAAGGAGCCATCAAAACATAGTATAAATAAAACAACATAACATTGTAATATTAAAATGCTGACACATGACATTTATAAAAGTAAAAGAAAAAGTAATGGTCATACATTAGGAACTTGCAAAATAATGTCTTTTACCTTAATGCAATGAAATAATAAAGTGATGTAGCCTATCATAAAGTAAACATAAAAAAGGATCTAAAATTCATATTAGAGTCAAAGCAACCTTAATTCAAGAATTAAATCATTTGTACATCAAAATGATCTAACTATATTTTCCTTATGCTAAGCAACTAAAAGGTTAGGGACTACAAGGGAGCTTAAATGTTTATAAAAGTTGGTGTACTTTAGGGCTAACTCATATAATCTTAATGAGATTCCAAATTAAGTTACTCATATGTGTAGAATTATTCTAAATCTTATTTATTAACGATGAGAGTGATAGGCCTTAGAATAAGTATACTAGTTAAATGATCATATGAGATATAATTTTGGTTAAATAATTTCTATTGTAAGATGAATTATCACTTAGCAATGATAATCAATTAATCATAATCATTGATAGGACTTGAAACAAATAGGATGTATCCTTACCTAAAGTGAGGATATTTCTTTTTATGCTTATAAATGCACCAAAATGATGGAAATAGTTGGGACCATTAAATATTTACTAAAGAATTAAAGTGTTCAAGTGGGTTATGTACACTTGAAGATATATAGTTTATGGATGTATAAGAAAACATTCCAAGTATTCCAATTGTAATATAGCACAAAATAGAAGCCTTTTATTTTGAAAAAGAAGGGATGATATCGAGTATATGTGTATACTTAGAACCCAAAGGTGTTCAATTATTGGGTGAGGCAACTATAAAATGGCTTTATTAAAATGATAAAACTAAATTGAGTGAAATTTAATCAAGGGGGGTATTAGCTAAAATAAAATTGAACTTGATCCAAATGGACAATCAAGATCATGGAAGGATATTAGGATAATCACAACAATGTATCTATTTGATGAATAGACTGAGTAAAAATAGTATGACAAACCTATGAGATTTTTTAGGTCAAGTGGGCATGACTGAGGAGACATGAGTATTGGTCAAATGGAACAGACAAGCATAAGTAAGGGTACTAAACCAAAAGAATTAACTATGTATTGAAAATATAATAAAGAATGTAATATTAGGGTATAGAATTAACTCAAGAAAGTAGATCAACAGATATGACATTGATAAATTAAGGTATCAAAATGATTCAAAAAATAATTAAAAGCCTAAGATGTTGTGTGCGTTAGTTCTAGAGTGTGTGTTCTCACCAAACTAACTTACTTAGTCAGTTAAGGAGCGTATGCATACTAATAGAGAGTAGCTCATAAGATTTTCTTACTCTTGATAAATCTTATCCTTATTAAATGAAATTTAAAAATTTAAAGTGCTATAAATTAAAGAATAATTTAAACAAATAGTATTCCTATTTTAAAACTAAAAACAAAGACTATTAAATTTATAAGATTCCAAATCATAATAAATTATTTGATTATTTATATAACAATTCATTTATTTTTATATAATTATATATTTTAATAATAATTTTTTTAAAAATAGGTAATTATATTATTATTATAAATATAAAATCACATCAAATAAATTTTAAAAAATTAGGTTATTTTGAAAACATCATATTACAGCTTTAAGGCAAATTACATGACTACAAGGACACTAGGTGCCGAATAATAATTTTATAAATAAAAGTTTTTTTATTAAAAATTATAAATAATTTAATGATATTTTGAGAAGATATTAAAAAATATCTTTGATCTTCGAGAACCAATCATAATTTATTTGAAACTCTTGGAAACTATTAAAAATTTTAAAAAATAAAAAACCATAAAATTCTTCATCTCTAATTGATTAAACCTGTCAAATAATTTTATAGATTCTTATTAAATATTTAAGGGTACTAGAATATGTTGGAAACATCTTCTAAATTTTTCATAATTATTAACATTTAAAAACCATTAATATATTTTTATAAAAATCATAAGTTATGTAGTTAGATTCAACTAATGTTGGGATTTTTAAGGTGTTCAAAAGTTCATTTAAACTCCCCTATGAATATTGGAATTTTTTAGGTTCATTTGATGAATTAAATAATCAAAAATAATAAAAAAATATATTTAAAAGAATAGATGAAATATATAGAACTAGTATTTTGTAAATTGTTTATTCAAAAGTACTCTACTTAAGTGTAAAATTTTGTTTAATTTGGTTTAGTTACATATTTTGAGTAAAAAATCTAAAATAATGTACATAAATTTTGGGGGTTTGGAAAAATTATGGTTCAAAAGATCAACAACCCTAATTTTTTCTCCTTCTTTAATAACGTTAAGGAAGCCATGCAAACCAGAGCTTATTTCTCCTTCCATAGTAAACCAATAGTTGTAAACTCAATTGAAATATAATCATGATGTTTAGTGACACTATCCCATGGGCTAAACATGGACCACCATGATTTACATCACCCATCAAGAAAAAAGAGTGAGAGTTGAAATTCTCAAATGTCTAGGGCCATAAAGTTAGATTTCTTGTTTTGTACACCTTCAATAAAGAGAATGAAAGAAAACCATCTATAACATTATCTTGGATTGGTCTAGATCAATGAGTTAACCAAGCTCCAACCTTCATTTGGGTGGCTATCATGTTTGAGCTCACCTTAGGGTTGTAGGAGTCTAAGAAAAGTTTGATTTTCTTTTCACAGTTCAAGAATGGAAAAATCATTCTATATTTTCAATTAAAGCAATTATGGTATCAAGTGGTAATTTGGCCATGAACTACCTTAGCTTAACCAAGTTTAAATCATGGTTGAATACTACTCACAACTAGTTGGACTGCATAGAGAGGCTACAAGTAGGTACTAACTATAAAATATGTGTTTAGGTAGGATAAAAATGTCTTATTTGCATTGATTCTACCTAACCATCTAAGCCTCATTTAATATAATTTTATCCACTATAACTCTAATTTCTTATGCTACATGTTATGGGCTAACTGATTATCGTACTCAAAAGATGTTTTAATAAAATTGATAATTTTGTTAAGTGAAATCCTCATATTACCCCCTTTGACTCAAATAAAATATTGAACCATTTCATCAATTTGGTCCATTTGGAGTGCTCAAAGTGATAAACAAAGAAATTATACTTAAATATTTATAGCTTGATTCAATCTAAGTGTTTGAAGTGATTTAGATGTGTCAAATTCTCACATATGTAAGTGTTCTCATTTGGGTCTAAAAAGGATAATGTTGGAACATTTGATTAAATTTATGGTCATGAAGTTATCAAACCAGGAAGGGTTGAAGTAAGGAATTATCAATGAAATTCTCAACTACAATTATTCTTAATAAATTAATTTAATTTAATGTTTATCCTAGTTTATCCTAATCTAATTATCCATCAAAAAGGGGAATCAGTCATAACTAATAATTTTTCTAATTTTTGTCAATTGGGATTTGTCCATGAGGCAAATTGCCTTAATAAGGCTTAGAACATGTTTAAAATATTGGAAGTTAGTTTTTATGTCCAAATAGCCCAATCAATTTGATGATTATGGCTAAATTGATCAGATTGGCTCAATTATGTTAATTAGGCTAAGTCACTTTCAATAGAACCAATTGATAGAGTTAATATTCATATTAAAATGTTTTAACATATAGTCACATTGGTGGGCCAAATTGAGATGGTTAACATAAAGTCCACATACTTTAACTTTGACTTGGGCCGAAGGTGGACCTTGATTAAGCTTGGTTTGGCTTTCCTAATCTTGGGGTTGACCATGTGTTATCCAAGGATTTAAGTGGCCATTTATTTTATGACCATATTAGGAACATTAAAGAATTGAGTATCTAAAATGATTAATTAATTTCATTATGTGGAGTAGTTACTTAGTTAATAACCTAAATGGGGCAAAGGTAGTTTGGTAGCTTTGACTTAGCCAAAGCCAAATTCCTAAGATGAATTTTGAGGATTGCTATGCTAATCCTCAAAGTTCCATGATCATTTACATATATAATTTAATCAATCAAATGGATTAATTGTATAAATTTAATACTTGCATTCATTAGGAAATGGTTGAACCCATGCATTGAGGGATATTTACCATAAGGTTAGTTAGAGTAAAATCTATAATGTAAGAAATTTCTTCGAGTGACCAACTTATATTGGTTCCAGTTAAAAAATTTTTACATTCAACCTAATGGGGTAAGTAAGCTAGAGTTTGATCTTATTAACATATTTAAAATAGATAATAATTAATAAATTTAAATAAAGTAATAAAAATATATATCTCACCATAATTAATGAGAGCTCAATGATGGTAGTCTTTTACTATTAATCCTGCCTTATGTCTTTTTAGAAGTGATACTATCATTTTTTATATCTTATTTTGAATATATTCTTGGCAATCCATGAGCTTGCAATTTGTTAAAGAAGCAATATAAATAAATTTTATATTGATCCTTACTGACATCATAAAGATTTTGTAAGCTCCAAAAGTTTGGTGCTATTTTAGTTAAGCTTTTGCTTAAAGTTTAAGAGCTTTTGTGAACACTTGTAGTTGCTATTATTTGTGGGGTAATAGGCTCTTTTATTACTTATACTATTTTGGTTGTGCCACATCTTCATTTATAAATTGAAAAAAAAGTTATTGTCATCATTATGTAGTCCCAAATTATATTTTTATTTATCATCAAATATGACAACTTGATTGATAACTATCTTCCCAATATCAAGAGTCTATAACTTATGATATTTTGAGTTGGTATTATAATCGATGTAACCATATTTTTTACTTTCATCTAGCTTCTTATCTAATCAGGCTCATGAACTTGCTTCTTTCTACTCCATGCATCATATGGTATCATTATCCATACATTTGTTGGTGATAGGTTGACCAAGTAGACTATAAATGCAATAATTTTACACATAGCTATTTTGGCAATATCTTGCTTTTTAGTATGCTTCTCACCATATCAAGAGTGATTTTATTATTTATTTTTGAAACTCTATTGTGTTGTAAGAATTATGGAACTATTAGAGGTTGATATATTTTATTAGCTTCAATGAATTCTTAAAATATTTAGAAGTGGATTATCCTTCTCAATCAGATCACAAGCTTTGATCTTGAATCGAGACTTTTTCTTTATAGTAGTAGCTTCAAACTTCTTAAACACATTAAAGACCTTTGACTTTGACTTTAAGGAATTAATGTAACCATTGCTTTTATAAAAACTTATTTAAAAATAGAAGGGAATAGTTACGCTTGTTTTGTGAACTTAGCTTTATTATATCACAAACATCTATGTGTATGAGCTCAAGCTACTTTTGTGCTCATAAACTTCACTCCCTTAGAAAGCTTTTCCTAAAATTCTTTCTAAAAACACATGTTTCACTTAGTTGATCAGAGTGTTTGATGCAAGGTAGTTTTCTTACCATCCCTTTATTTGAAAGTAACTTTAATATTCGAAAAATAAGATGCCTAAATCAAAATTTTTATAACCAAGAAACATCTTTGTAATAAACTTTGAG
Organism: Cymbidium sinense; assembly: GCA_021442155.1. NCBI lineage: Eukaryota > Viridiplantae > Streptophyta > Magnoliopsida > Asparagales > Orchidaceae > Cymbidium > Cymbidium sinense. The sequence goes on along the minus strand of CM038233.1, from coordinate 57,038,218 downwards.
ACTTTTAGCAACATCAGTTTGAATGCTAAATAAGATCATTCTATTTTTTGACATTGTCACATTAGTAATTAAGTTGCCAATATTATGTTTAAAGAAGATAGTATTTTCTTTCAATTGAATATCATATCTTGTCTCCAAGAGTTACCCTAAACTCAAGATATTACTTTTTATTTATGGCACAAAGAAAACATTAAAAATAAATTGATACTTGTAATTCTTGAAGTGAATGAGAATATTACCTTTTCCTTTTATTGGAGATGAAAGCAATCTGATTTAAAAGATTGTTGGATGTTTGAAGGAGATGAGAACTAGTTCTTAGGCATTTCTACTTGAAAGAAAAAGGTGTACCATCTTCCGTTAAGTAAAATAAGAAAATACCACTCTTCCCTTTTATATTGGTCTTAAGGCTAAGAAAATCGAGTTGGTTATAATATAAGCTACAAGTATTAAGGCTTTTATTAATTAAATGTGCTGTTATGACTTGATTAGATTGACAATTGGATAAAACATATTTTATTAGTAAGGAAGAAGTAATCGATAATATTTTTTGAAAATGATATAATTTTATATATAATTTATATTCAAAGTTGAAAATAATAATACTTATAACCTTGATTTATCTAACAAATTTAGCATTAATAATAATATATTTGCATTAACATCATATACATATATATATATATATATATATATATATATATATATATATATATATTCATTCACATTTCCTTAAACTATACTTTTATGATGAAAGATTCACTCAACACTCGAAGCACATATAACTAAAATAGATAGAAATATAGCTTCTCTAATTAAAATAAACTAGGTATTTCGACTAAAATCAATGGGACCCAGAATCTTAAATGTATAATACTCTTCAAAAACCTCTGATCCACTTCCAAGAATTTTTGTACGGAACTCAAACTCCATCGGAGATGGATTTTGATCCCAAATAATGTCAACCGCCATCCCATCAATATGAAACTCAGCACTTCCTTGAAAAGTTCTCCTCGTTATCATCCTCTGGTGAAGGCAATTTTTTTAAACTAAGTATGGTTAGAAGCTTAATTAGGTAATTAAGTATTAACAAAAAAAATTTAAAAATAGATATAGTCGGCCAATTAATGGGTGACGCCACATTGACTCTACGTGGGCATACGTTAAGTTTGAAACATGCTAATTAGTGGGCAAGCGGCTTGAGAATCTGAAGCCTGCCCACTAATGGGTGGCTTCAAGTATTTTAGGTGTGAAGCCGCCCACTAATTGGGCTCTTGGCTTATTTAAGGTGTGATTTGTGTGAGATAAATAATAGCATCATGGTTTAAGGCTATGAAAAGAATTAAGATTTTTGCGTATACATAGAATTCTGTACTCATCAAACAAATCTTAATTCTTACATTTTTATTCTTCTAAAAAGTAGAGAGTAATAAACCTACTTTAAAAATAAAGAAAAAAAAGTGCAGTTTAAACTTGAAATGGTTCGTGACTGCATCAAGTTGATAATAGTTTAATGGATGACAATCATATGAAGTTAACCAATTCATTTCAGAAATGGACGAATAATAAGATGTTCATTATGACATAACTAAATTTAATGTGTACATGATTCTCAAGTTTGTAATGAAATAGATAAATAAAATATAGTACAGACACAAAAGTATACTATCCTAAACCCTATACCGTGTGATAGCTATCTTTCTCCGGTGTCTGCGTGGAATCGCACCACTCCCAGGGTGTATGCTTGGTCGGTGCACAAGATGGATCGCGGTGATGGTGGCCCTCGCAAGATCCTCGGTAGTGCGTCATATCATCACGTGATTGGAAGATAGGTGGCTGTGACTCATATGTAGGCTGATATTTAGAAGGACCTGGATCAGCATACGTAGAAGGACCTGGATCAGCGAAAGTAGATGGCCCGATGCTCAGTCATGGTGTGCGACACCCTCTATAGGCACCGATCTGTAATATGTGTCACCAATATGTACACGCTCATCCAGGTCTCTGCATATCAGCTAATACCTATCACATCCCTGTAAAGGGTGATCATCCACAACACCGAAGTATGGCTGAAAGATGTCCCGAGTCACCGTGATATGCTCCGCCTACACAAAAAATAGTATCTAAAATTAGCACTTACATAAATATTGAATTCATATGAATACTTATATCAGGACTTACATAAATACGCTCCACTAGTGCTCTGGCCTAGTAAGTGGTCGGAGGATCTGTCGGGTGGCGATAAATCTGAAGCCCATGATCGAAACGGCTATGCTTGGGCGATAGGCTCTTTCACTCCACATCCTCATCTAGGCCCTCGACGAGGCAATCCCTCCGCCTCTCCCAAGCAGCAATGTGTGACTGGTGGTAATCAACCCAGTCGACATCCGCTTTACCCCGACCATCGACCCTTTTGAAACTAGGGTCAACTGGGGCTACATCTACTCTGGGAATAAGGCCGAACTGGCGCAACACTCTATCTGGTAAATGCCACTCAACCCTCTTCCAGCTGATAAGAGGGACTCGTCTTCATATGTCGAGCCTGAGCATGTATCGATAGATGTCGTGATCTCGCTCACATCGGCTCCCGGATCACACACATATAGTAAAATTATGTTAAAACATATTACGCATTATAGATATCCTCAAAGGTCAAGCATATCCCCTATCGTGCAAGAATGGAAACCCTCCACATTCAAGAGGGGAACAATATGAAATGCATGGTGTGATAACATACAACATTCAACTAAGGAGTTTTTGAATCTTTTATTTATCTTGATTAATAGTATAGGCTTTAAGATGAAGTTATGAGTTCCATTAGAATTTAGTTATGAATTTTTAGTTAGAGTACAAAATTTAATTTTATCCTAAAGAGTCTACAGTATCCATGCCACACATCAAACCATCATACTTTAAAAAACTTATGAAAAACAATCAAACAAATAATCGAACATATAAATTTCATAAAAGGCTCTCTTAAGATGGATAAGAGAGTAGGAATGGCTTTTGTAGGGTTCAAGGGATTATACTGGGGTTTAGGGCCATCCAACAACAAAATAGATAATTAAATTTACAACTCCATCTTTATGAAATTATAACTCTCTCTCTCTCTCTTTCTCTAGAAGCCTCAAGTACTTTAATAAATACCACATTAAAGAGTAGGAAGTATAGTTTTGATTAAACAATTTTCATTAGCTTTGATGATGTTTTGGAATCTTTTTACAATTTTCTCCCAAGGTCTGTGAAAATAACTAGGCTAATTCTCTAGTTTTACACTAGGGTAGATAAAACCTTAGAATTCACTGAAATAAATTCCCAAATAATAAATTGAAATGGAAGAAAATTGTATTCGAAATATTTGTGAAATTGTTTATAAAATTTGGTATAAATTTAGGACACTAAACATTAACTACAACATCCACTGGTCAGTCTAACCAGAAAGTTGATTGATCACCACGAACTTGTTGAAAATGCATATTTTATGCATAAAAATTTAAAATAATACTTTTTTTACATAGTGGACTATCTTAAAAACACCACTCAATAGAAATTATGCAAAAACACATTGAGGATAAATTGTTGACCACTCACCAAATTAGTCTAGGTAGAATATCACCAAATTCTCATTCTTGCTTGGTCAACCACCTAACCTTCTCTTGGAGGAACTCATTCAAATATTTATTTCAAAATGATATCAAGTTTCTATTTTAGTGATAAAATAAATTTTATATAGGGCATTTATTTTAAATTACTAAATAAATGGAAGGAGGTGGGTCAAAAATGAGAGTAACTGTCCTTACAAACCGCCTAGCCTTTGGCCATACAAGGGAACTATTGTTAATTAATTACAAATTAATCAACTCTAAGGACATTAAATATTTATGCCCTTTTCTTTTTAATATATTAAATGGGAAGAAGAATGAGTATTTATACCACTATTAATATTTGATAATATTTATTAGGGTTTAGTAAGAATATGGTTTTACATTGAAGCGAATCTAAAGGTGAACTTATTAGAAGGATTTTAAATATTTAGTAATTAAGGGGAGAGTTTCTCTTAAAACATTTGTTAAATCCAAGGTTTGATGGCCATTATAAGGTCAAATCTTGTTCATCTAATGCTAAGGCTAAAACAAGATTTCTAGCAAGATTAAGCTAGGATCGAACCTGTAGAATGCTTTAAAGACTGGAATGAGGAGTAATGGTGTTAAAGAGGAATGCTTCAAATTTTTATAGTAGCAAGGTAGAGTTTCAAAATAGAGGATAGAAACATTCAATCTATGAACGAGCGAGAGTAATGGCTGCAGGTCTAAGCTCGTTTCACAGAAACATTCACACTATTTTCTTTTAGCAAAGTACATCACCCCATTTCATATTACAAGCTTCAATTTGAAATTCTATTTATAAAGTTTATTCAATGTTTAAAACACTAATACATATATCCTTGATTCATCTTCCAACTTTAGGTTAAATAATAAGATATTTCCATAAACATCATAAGGATATATATTTCCATTCACATTTCTTTCAGAAAAACAATCGTAAACATTAATAATGAAAATTGCAAATCAACACTGAAAGCATGCATAACTAAAATAGATAAATGTGGAATTATATGAGCACAAAGCCATAAGGAAACTTAAGAACCTCATTGTGGCGGTCTTGGTATACATCATCTGGAAGGAAAGAAATAACAGGCTTTTCTCTTCTTGCTTCTCTAGCTCTTTGGCACTTATGATCCAAATCAAGAGACTGGTTGGTTATAAAATCTCTCGTTCAAAAATAAAGGATGTGTGGCCGCTTCTGGTGAAAAGGATTCTAAATGATTGGGTCATCAATGATGTCCTCAAACTTATCTTTCACTCCTTCTCTATTTGGCTTTTTCCTTTTATTTTCAGTTGGTGTTTAGCTGGATGATGATGACAATATGCTTATTGCTTTCGAGATGAGTTTTGATGGACTTCCACCTTGGTTCTTATTGCCCTCACATCTTAAGATGGATGGAAAGAGAGGTCTTCTTCAGCTGGTGGTAATCGTTTCTTGGCTAGCTCTTCATTATGAGCTCGATTTCCATTTTGTGTCTGAGTCCCTTTTCATAGTTTTTTCAAATTATTTGTGTTTCTTCGTATTGTTGTTGTTCCATCCATAATTTTGTATTTGGCTTGCTTTGGTCTAATTGACCTCTTACCAAAGTTTTGACTTGGAGCTTGTTTGCATTATTTTTTTGTCATTTATCTTTCTGCAATGTAACCCTTTATACTTTTGGAAAGAACATGGCCCTCAAACTTTCAAAAAAAAAAACTAAAATAGAAAAAGATTGCTTCTCTAAATAAGACATTGATAAAGCCGACACTAAACTTAAATGAATAATACCCTCTTACTCCTTTCCACTCTAGAATCCGACGCCAAGAGTTTTGTGTGGAACACAAATTCCATTGGAGATGAAGTGAGATCCCAGATGAAGTCAACAGTGATCCCATCAATATGAAACTCACCAATACCTTGATATTATTGCCTTGTTATCGACACCTCGTATAACATCTGTCCATCAATAACCAACTTCATCATCCCACCTTGTGCATTCTTTGTCAGCCTTATCTGAACGTTGTGTAGGTTGCCATGTGAAATGAGCTTCGGGGCTCGAACATGGCCATAGTCCCGCATACAATGGATCAGTTAGACAAAGTAGGTCGCCCGTGAGTTTCCATAGGATTGCTTGACTGGAAATCCGCATCATCTTCTTTATTGGAGAAGAGATTGATGAGCCTATCCATTATGATTAAGGAGAGGGCAATTTTTTTTTTGTTAGTTTTTTAATGAGTTAATTTCAAAGGATTTGGAGTGGATGGAATAAGAGGATAAGTTGTTTTAGACCTATTGTTAAATGTGGTCGATAGTACAATTTTGGATGGAAATTAATGAATACAATTATGAGTTATTAAATCAAGAAATTTTGGGTAGAATTGAATCTTGGGTAATTAATAGTTTATGTTTTTCTCCTAAATTAAGAAAGTGCTTTCATATTTGCTTTGAATTTTTAATGAGGAAAGAAAAAGCTTTAAAGATTTTATTGATAGAACAAAATACACTTAATGATCCTCCTTAAAATGATTCTTTGACCCTCAATTTATAAGACATTTGGGCACTATAAAAAATGCTATATTTTAAACTCATAAAGAATGAATAAGGAGAAATAAATGGATAGTTATAGACATGTGGACATCATGTTCAAAACATTAATGAATATACATGGTTATCCCCCAAGTCGAGTGATTGGAGGGAGTCACCGACTTGTAATATTACACAAGCAGGACAACAAATAAAGTAGGTGAGTAACCTTTATTAGCTTGGGTGAGTAGCCCATTAAGTTAGAGCATATGATTCTTAGACCTAGGTGAGTGATTCTTTGAGCTGGGCAAGTGAACCTTAGGTTTAGGAAAGTAATTTATAGGCCTATGTGAGTGAAGCTTAAGCTAGGGTGGACCCTTGGAAGTCTCATTGGTATCTTGCAAGCTTACCTTAGTTCTTAACTCTTTTACATGTACATTCAATTTTCTTATTCTCAATTTTTTAGAGAAACTTAAAAAAAGTGTAAAAGGATTAAGTTTAACCGTTAATACTATAATTGAGTAGTTGTAGAAGAAAGTATTAGATTTTATTATCTTATCTAGCTATTGCATTAAGAATATTATCGAGTTACTGCTTTGATAAAGGCATTAGTTTAACTCTTCTGTATATTAATATTAGGCTATACACATGACATATGTATTCTATTCAAACCTAATCTCCCTATTAAACCCTCCACTTTTATCATGACTTAGCAATTTCACATATCTTCAAATGACCAAGTCACTACAAAGAAAGTAGTGGGCATTTTTATTATCGCTATATGTATGGTGTGTTCAACTATCACTTATTTTGTAGGTGTTAGATTTACTTTTCCTATTTTTAATGTAATTTTGCATTAGGAATTAAGATTAGTGTTATGGGGGCTTAGGATAAATGTTGGTTCCAAGACCAAGTCTTATGTACCATGTGATCCTATGGAGCTTGCCCAACCAAATGAAAGAAGGAAATGAAGGAAAGAAGAAGTTTTGAAGATTTGAATACCCCCCATAACTCTCATTCATTTGTTGTAATTAGATTATAATTAGTATTTCATTGTACCATTATGTATAAGGGTAGAGCTGGGCTACTCATTTCTTTTTTTGGGCTGTATGGTGATACCCGACTGCACCTACCTATTATTCTTTCAAGTTGAGGTTATAAATTATTTAATAATTTATTTATATTGTATGATAGAAATGACATGTTTTTCTAGTTTCTTTATATATGATGATTTAATGTGTGGCTTGGATCTTTCTAGGCTATTAAGGAAAAAATAAATTTTCTACCCCAATAATAACTCATAATTAAAGTTAAATGCATGATTTCAAAGGACATACAACATTTAACATGATTGGAAAGGAATAAATAACAAAAACATATGATTTAATTTAATTAAATTAAATCCTAAGGACAATCATATCAAATAAAATCATTTAAGGTAAACCAAAGCTTCTTTAATGTCATTTTTAATCTCATGTTTTGATTTGATTTAAGGATGTGAGGAGATTTGTTGATCCTAACCCATTCCCATATTTGTTAATTAAATTGATTTAATGAAATATGATCAAGTAATTTGAGTTAATTAGGTTATAATATGCATTAAATCTATTAATTAACCCTTTCTTATATACCTTAACATAATTACTCAAATAATTATGATCCAATATGTATGAACATACATTGGAAATTAAATCAGTAATGATCCAAAGAAATAAAAGGAGCTTACTGCAATGATTAATTAAATTAGTGATCTTAATTAAGTACTCTTATAATTCCCCCACACTTGTGGGTTAACTATAATTTTCTTAGGATATTCTTAGGTTGTTGAACACCTAAAGGTCTACCCAAGACTTCATTAATTGAGTTTCCATATGATTATAATTTTAATTTGATTACTTGATTAAGCCTTGATTAATTTAATTAATGAAATAAACTTAGGGAAATAGATTAGGAAGGAGACCCTAATCTTATCCCATGAGTTCATTCATTGTTAAGCAACACTTAACCACTTAATTAATTAATTTATTACTGTTCAAGGGATTAATTAATTATTAATTAATTTAAAAGAGTAATTAGAGCTTAATTAGTTAATTTTCATAATAAATTAAACAATGAATCCCAATAAAATTATGGGAGGTAGAGGTCATCCCATTAAATTAATACACAAAGTTTGGGGTTAATTGCTTAAGTAATTAAAGAGTAATTAAGTTAATTAATTATGTAATTAAACTTTAATTAGGCCCTAATTATTTTTCAAAATTAAATAAGAATATTTTTAATAAATTCTCCTATGAAATACCTTCAAAAATGAATATTTATTTCAATTTTTATGATTTTTCTTATGATTTATTATAATTTTTCAATGTTTTAGCCAATTTAAATAAATTTTCATAATTTTTATAAAGTCAATTAATTTATTCTACAAAAATAGATTATTTTAGCTTCAAAATTCAATATCTCTCAATCAAAAAACTCTTTTAACTTGAAATTTCAATTGTAGGTGTATCTTAACTTCAGTTTCAATCCCTAAAAATTTTAGATGAATCTGATGTATATTTTTGGCTTAATTAGTGAAATTTGATATTCCCTAAACCCCAAATTAAGCTCAAAATAACATATAGAAATTAAAGATTTTGGGCTTATTGGATTCCTCTTGAAAGGACGAATCCATCCATCCCTTATTTATAATTTTTTGTTTAGTATTTTATTTGTTATAAATTTTTGAAGTTCTAGGCAATTTAAATAGTTTTTAAAATCAGAAAAATATCTAACTTCCTACTTAACCTTGTCAGCACCGCACGACGCTGACTGGACCATGTGGTTCCATGGGTCACCGCACGATTGGGCCATGCATTTCCTCATGGCGTAACTCGATTAGGCCGCGTGGTTTCATGTGGCCTTTGCGAAAAATGATGGGATTCGATCAGACCGTCCAATTGCAAATCAGAACGTCTAAATTTAATCTTGTGTTCTGAGGGATAAAATTAGATGAATTTGCTTCTAATCTCAGCCATATATTCCTATTAAAAAGAGATCAGATGGTTGTTATGTCATCCTCTCCTAGTGCACGAAAATAATGCCTGAAGTGGGCGAACCGAGCGGACGAATAGAAAATCAAATGCCAAGGGTCCATTTCAGGCTCAATTTTGCAGTGATTTTCATAAAAAAAAAAACTCCTATTTTGCATTGGGATCATGTAAAATTAAGAATGCAAAGGATATCTTAGGGATTTTCTTAAAATTGAGCAAACATCGTCACAAACAAACAATTCTATGGTCGGCTACGTGATTTCAAAATTACCTCGTCTGAGATGATTTTTGGAGGCAAAGATGATTTGAACTCGTTCATGAATTCGAGATGAAGCTTTGGAATGAATCTAGACTCTTGTCATACCTTGGAACGTCGTGGTCACCAACCTTCACCAAAATTCGCTCGAATTTAATGGTTTTCCGTCAAAAGGAAGTGGGGAATGGGTTTATCTCACCACTAGAGTTCTTTGAGCTTCTTAATGTAGAAATTGAATCTAGGGTGCCTCTTTTCCTTTGTGCATATGGTGGCCAAAAAATAACCACTAATGGTGATTTTTGGCTCCCTAGGTTATTTAGATTTAGTTAGTTTGATTAATCATTTTTTATTTTAATTGTATTTAGAATTATACTATTCATTAATATTGAATAGGCTTAAGTAATTTCAACATTAATAAAGTTTTATTTAGGTATGAAATTTAGAGGTTGATTAACTTTGATTTTCAATTGAATAATTGATTTATTATAATCTTATCAATTTCATAATTTAAGATTTAGTTAATTTATTATATTCTTAATTATTCCTTAAGCCTTAAATGTATAATTAATTGAATTTCTTAACTTCAAAGAGTTAGGAAATTTTCTAAAGTATTATGATGTTAATGAAAATATTTTAATTTGGTTTCATAAATCTTTATAATTTCTATAATTTTTGATTTACTACATTTAAATTAACCTAGAGATTGAAAATTTTATAACTCCTTATACATAGATCATTTTGCATTGAACTTTTTATGACAAGAGGGGTTCCTTGCCAATTTAATCTCCTTGAAGTTTCATTTTAATCTAATGTAATTTTAAGGCTAATTAAAGTATTAATTATTTTAATATAACATAGATTAAGCCTTAATTAAAAGGAATTAATTAGGCATTTTAATTTTTCTTGATTCCTCTCTAGAAGATGCATCCATAGAGGTTTATTAAGAATTTTAGAAGTTTTAGTTTATTTATTATAATTTTTAAAAGTTCAAATCAATTAATTAAATTAATTAATTTAATTAATCCTTAATTAAAGTCATTTGAAGGTTTATTAAGTTACATAAAGTTCTAATGGTGTTTTTAGACTCATTAAAGTTCATTATAATAGTTTAAGTTGATTTTAAGTTTTTTCATAATTTTTTTGTATTAATATTAATTAATTTTAGTAAATTAAGGTTTATAGGTTAAATATTTTATATGATTCATTCTAATTGACAATAAATTCTCATATTTTTATTTATAGTATATTTTAACCTTAATTTCAATCTCCTAAAATTTCAAAATGATTGGATTAATGGTTTGCATTTAATTTAGGTTTGATTATTTTTAATCAAACTCCAATTAACCCAAAAAATTAAAAAAAATTAGGGATTTTAGGTTTAATAGATTTCTCTCAGAGATAAATCCATAGAGCCTTATTTGCAAATATTTTTTGGTTGAATATTTAATTTTCTATAAATATTTGAAGTTCAGATATTTTCTATAATTTTAAACTAAAAAAAAATTTTATTTTTCCTTTAAAACAAATCACACATGGCACATGCCCACTTTACACTCAACACTATGTGATTTGGCCATGAAGGATCCATGTGGGTCCATCATGTTCGACAGCCGGGATGTGATTTGATCTAAGCTATCCGATCAAAGATTGGACAACTCTGGATCATCACGTGGTTTTCTTTAAAAGGATTAATCAAATAGTTTAACTAAATCTTAGTCGTTCATTTCTAATAGAAGGAACGGTTGTAAATATTTTGTCTCTCCCATCAACAACAAAAGCAAGCACTTTCGTTAAGGAAATTTAGTCAACGAGGATGCATGTTTTCGATTGCAAAAGGATCATGGATTGATTTACAATCGATCTAAAGATTTGTTCTCACTTTAGATCAAGTTTTCTTTATAAAGTACCAAACTCAGCTAAAGAGGAGGTTAGGTTTGAGGCATACTTACCGACGTCGATCCTTTATGGTGGAAATGTTTGAAACTCATTTGTTAAGATGTGGTGACCTCTTGAAGGAGCTTTTGTTTGCTTCAATGTGTGCTTGATTTCAGGATTTTCCCATAGATTTTCCTTGCATTCTTAATTTTAAGTGATCCACATGCATTTTGGGTATTTTGATGAAGATCACAAGCCTCAAACCCCTTTTTCCCATTCGCTTATTTTAGCTTGCCAATTTTGGAGAAGAAGAGATCCATTTGATTTCCCATTCGAAAATGGATGTGTGATTTCATGCCAAATCAAGCTTTAGCTGGATCATCAATCATACCATTTGATCTACAATCGGAGAATAAGGAAATATGTTGCCTCCTCACTAATCAATGTGAAGGCCAAGCTCCACTCATTTGCTAATGGGTTTGGCAGAAATCTTGCTCGGCATGACAATTGGGGAAGGGATCGACTCTCCTTCGTTTCATCTCAAGAATGTGTGTGAGCACTTAGGTTGCCAAGAGAAACTCTATTCTTTCTTTTCTATGCTTGGTCGTAAGCTATATCCATGGAGAATTCAAAATGAATTTTGCCATGGTTATTTCCACCCTTGGAGGCTAGCTCTAAAAGATGGTTAACTAATTGCGGGTAAGCCCAAATCAGTTTAGATAAGGAGTGGAGAGGATATGGAGGAAGTGTAATGGGATTTCGCTTATTATGCTTGTGCTTTAACATCTTTTCCTTTTCATTGACTCCTTTCATCCCTAGCTTTACTCTAACATTATTTGGATTGAAGTTTCATTAGTTTTAATTAGATTAGATATAAGATTTAAGTTAATTTGATTACATTTAGTTGGATTTAATGATTGCATTTAAATTAATATCATTTGGACTTAAATGGATTTAGGTGGTTTGATTATATTTCCTTTAATTTATTGATCCTTGATTTTAATTTCAATCAATATTAATTGTCCAATAGATAATTTGGAGTTCAATTGATCTATCATGTGAGAGTATGATGCGGTTTAAGCTAGGTTTGACCCTTTTGACCTAAATTAGTCAAATTGAATCTCCTAGCTCAAATGGCCTTTTTAAGGTTTAAATTTAAGTTCAATTGTTTATTGACTATTTGTAATAATAATGATTAATCAATTCCATTTGATTTTGGTTTTGATGATTTGACCCAATTGACTCAAATTAGGATTAACGGATCAAAATGGATTCACTTCGGTTAAATGAACAAATTATTCAAGTTAAACTCAATTGATTGAATTATGTTTAATGACGATTTTCAAATGATTTTAGACATTCAATTTAAATTGATTTCAATTTAATAGATTTTTTTAGTTTATTCATTATAATTTTAAAGTTCAAATCAATTAATTAATTAATTTAATTAATTTAATTAAAGTCATTTGAAGGTTTATTAATCGTGAGAGTTATAATGGTGTTTTTAGACTCATTAAAGTTCATTATAATAATTTAAGTTGGTTTTAACTTTTTTTTCATAATTTTATTGTATTAATATTGATTAATTTTAGTAAATTGAGGCTTATATGTTAAAAAATTTATATGATTCATTTTAATTGCCCAATAAATTTTATTTATTTCAAGTGTTAATTTCAATTTAAAAAAAATGATTGGATTAATGGTTTGAGTTTAATTTAAGTTTGATTATTTTTAATCTAACTCAATTAACCCAAAAATACTAATAAAATTAGGGATTTTAGGTTTAATATATTTCTCAGATAAATCCATAGAGCCCTTATTTGCATTTTTTAGTTGATTCTTTTATTTTTTATGAATATTTGAAGTTCTTCATATTTTTCTATAATTTTTAAACTCAAAAATCTTATTTTTCTTTTTAAAACAGTCAGAGCCACATGGCGCTAACGTGGTTCCACTTTACAGTCGTCACTATGTGATTTGGCCATGAAGAATCCATGTGGGTCCCACATATTCGACGATCGGGATGTGGTTTGATCCAAGCCGTCCGATCAAAGATCAGACAACTCTGGATCATCACCTGATTTTTTTAAAAGGATTAATCAAATAGTTCAACTAAATCTCAATCATTCATTCCTAATAGAAGGAACGGGTGGTGGAGATTTTGTCTCTCCCATCAACAGTAAAAGCCAAGCACTGTCACTAAGGAAATTTAGTCAACAAGGATGCATGTTTTCGATTGCAAAAAGATCACGGATCAATTTACAATCGATCTAAAAGATTTGATCTCACTTTAGATCTAGTTTGCTTCATAAAGTACCAAACTGAGCTAAAGAGGAGGTCAGGTTTGAGGCATACCTTGCCGACGTTGATCCTTTATGGTGGAAATGTTTGAAACTCATTTCTTAAGATGCGGCGACCTCTTGAAGGAGCTTTTGTTTTCTTTAATGAGTGCTCAGTTTTAGGATTTTCCCATAGAGCATTCTTAATTTTATGTGATCCACATGCATTTTCGGGTGTTTTTCGGTGAAGATGACAAAATCGGGTCAAAACCCCTTTTTCCATTCAATTTGACTATTTTTTGAGCTCGGTTCGCCAATTTTGGAGAAGAAGAACAACCAGCTCCATTTCCCATTCAAGGAAATGGCGTGATTTCACACCAATCCGCCAGCCCATATCGGATCAATTCGGACCATCCGACCGCAATGGAGAAGAAGGAAATAAGTTCCCTCCTCACCAATCACTATGAAGGCCAAGCTCCATTCATTTGCCAACGGGTTTGGCAGAAATCTCGCTTGTCGATGGCATGGTAATTGGGGAAGGGATCGGTTCTCCTTCGTTTCACCTCAGAAATGTGTGTGAGCACTTAGGTTGCCAAGAGAAACTCTATTCTTTCTTTTCCATGCTTGGCTGTAAGCTATATCCATGGAGAATTCAAAATGAATTTTTCCATGGTGATTTCCACCCTTGGAGGCTAGCTCCAAAAGGTGGTTAACTAATTGGGGGTAAGCCCAAATTAGTTTAGATAAGGAGTGGAGAGGATATGGAGGAAGTTGGGGGATTTAGCTTATTATGCATGTGCTTTGACTCTTTTCCTTTTCATTGCCTCTTATCCCTAGCTTTACTCTAACTTTATTTAGATTGAAGTTTCATTAGTTTTTATTAGATTATAGATTAGATTTAAGTTAATTTGATTTCATTTAGTTGGATTTAATGATTGCATTTAAATTAATATCATTTGGACTTAAATGGATTTAGGTGGTTTGATTATATTTCCTTTAAATTATTGATCCTTGATTTGAATTTCATTCAATATTAATTGTTCAACAGATAATTTGGAGTTCAATTGATATCATGTGAGAGTTTGATGTGGTTTAATAGGTTTGACCTAAATTAGTCAAATTGAATCTCCTAGCTCAAATGGCCTTTTTAAGATTTAAATTTAAGTTCAATTGTTAATTGACTCTTTGTAATGAAAATGATTAATCAATTTCATTTGATTTTGGTTTTGATTTTGATTTTGACCCAATTGACTCAAATTAGGATTAATGGATCAAAATGGGTTCACTTGGGTTAAATGAACAAATTATTCAAGTTAAACTATATTGATTGAATTATGTTTAATGATGATTTTCAAATGATTTTAGACATTCAATTTACATTGATTTCAATTTAATTTAGATTTGAGTTCCATAAGGTCCATTTAAGCTCATTTAGATCAAACAACCTAATTAACTTAATTAATGTCTCATTGGATTTAGATTTATTTAGATTCATGTTTAAACATGTTCATTTGATGAATTTGAGCCTTTGGAATGACTTAATTTTGTCAAATTTTTGTGTTGACCTTTGACTAGTTGGGACCCACATATATTAACTCTATGTTAAATAGTTGACCATCTTTGCCTTTTATTTGAATTTAGTTTTAAATCCATTCATGTTCATATAGTGACTTCAAGCTTTTTATTTAATTTAATTTTAATTTCTATGGATTTAGTTAATTTTGAGCTTAAGTAAGATAAATGGGTTGACCATCTCAATTACCTTGATCTAAACTCAATTGAATTCAAATTTAGAATGTGTTTGATTCAATCATTTATTTAGATTTGAGTTTAGTTTGGGTTCCACCTAATGTGGTTAGTTAAACCCTAGAAAGATGCATTAGGTCATCAAGTATAGTGCCCTAAGTGCTTAATTAGGAGGCTCTTAATCTAGAACTAGATGCCCTAATTACTAATTTAGAGATGATGTTAACTCATTCAGAAATGTGGTCAACATTCATTAAGTCACGTCACCACCAATAGGCTCATAGATGATTCTTATGACATTGAGGTCGAATGTGCCAACATCCTTGGTTTTGAGACTCATTGAAGAAAGCAAAGATAGTAACTACTTCATTTTTCACAGTGAATCCATAATAAGCCTGAGCAATCTCATGCATCTTAATTAGAACAATAGATAAGATTTCTTTAATTTTCAACTGTTTCTCTTCTCCCTCATACTGGACAATAATCATGGGATTATCTCCAGGTCTAATAGTGACTTTGAAGGGCCAAAACTTGATATAGCATTGCACAAAAGCATATGATTCTATGCAACCTCGACAATCAGCCATTTGGTATCGGTGAATATGACATACAACGACATCATTTAGTTGCTTGGTAGTTTGCAATAATTTTGGCCCGATCATGCTGCCACATTCACATGCAAGAGTACGTCATACTAAGATCAATACCAATTGTTGGGCTCTCTCCCTTTTTCAGCTATGTCAAGAGAATTGAGAGTTAAGAATTGAGAAAATTGATGTTGTTACTATCCTAAATCCTAAATCTCATTTCTTTCAACGGAGAGGCTTGCAACTGAGAAGATGGATTAGAGAAACATGAGAGTGAGCCAGAAGAGCTCAGGTTCGTGAGAAGTTTCCGTGCACAATGAGAACGAAATAGGGAGAGATGGTGACATGGGTTAATGGAGAGTAACTGGAATGATATATTTGTTGAATTAATAACTTTTGGGTGGCACATATGTAACATTATAGTATTAGGTAAATTAATATGTTTTAGATGTTATGTATGTAAATCCCTCATAATTTTAACTTTAACACTTCCTTGTATATATACCGTGTAACCTAGCCTACTCGTATATCGAACGACCGCTTCCCCTTCCTTCAAGGTTATCTTGCTAACCCTTATTTCTATAACCAAGCCTCCTTAAGTGTGTCTCTGATCCTTCATTCTCATTTTCTTGGCTAGATTTTAACTTGATGTACTGAAATATTTCCTCCATGATCCCTCTTTCTTCTTCCATAAATCTGGCAAGCCCTGGATTTTAGTGGCTACGATATCGAAATTACTTACATGCAAATTCCTTTCTTGTGTGATATTTCAGGAAATATGAGTGTGAGAGCTGGATTATACGTAAGCACCCGATATTTGTGAGAGAGAAATCGAGGATTTGTTTTACAAGGTCTTTCTTTCTTCTTATTATTATTTACGTGGGCAATCTACCTTTAAAAATATTTTAAGTTCTCCTTTTAATTAACTTCCTGCTTAGTAGACTTGGGGTGGAGGGGAAAGCTTCTCTAACTTTTGAGCAGTTCTTTTAGTAAGTTTATATTGTGCAAATCATTCGTTCTTCCATTAGAAAAGGTTATACGTGTGAAGAGAAGTCTAGACTTGGCCTTTTAGATTTTTGTTTTATTAAGGTTTCTAATTTATATCTTTTCCTTTGTGGTTGTGCCACTTTAGAAGGGGTGGGGTTCCTTTAATCGCATCAAAATTAGTTGTTATATTGAGAATTATGAATTATTGTTCACACTAAAGCATCTAACTCCATGTTCTTGTTATCATTGGTTGGAGCTTTTATTGCTGGTGAGGTCTTATAAAGGGTGAACATAAGGGATGATAACATATCTCATAGGAACGGAGTAGGAGCTTACTACTTGGACAAAATGATAAAGAGGGGCGTGAAAATTAGTATATCTCCTAGGAAAGAAGGCAATGCCTCGAGATGTGTGTATTATTTTGACATGTCATGTGTGTATTATTTAGGTGCGAGGTGGTCCTAAATCATATTTATTCATGTTTATCTTTCTTTCCAAGTGATTTTTAATTTTATGGCGTTATGAAATACACATCATTTAGTTTATTCAGTTGGTGAGGTTCTACTTCAATTTTTAATCATAAGCAATTTGTAAATTCAGTTCGCATCATTAAATGAACTTTTTTGACTTCAGATTTTAATTACTTCAAATTAGTTTAATTATTTAGTCATAAAAGAGAACCTTCATGTATATTATAGATATGAGTAAGCAATTGTTGACTGTGATATGAGGGAAAGTAGTT
This sequence comes from Cymbidium sinense, assembly GCA_021442155.1. Classification (NCBI taxonomy): domain Eukaryota; kingdom Viridiplantae; phylum Streptophyta; class Magnoliopsida; order Asparagales; family Orchidaceae; genus Cymbidium; species Cymbidium sinense. The sequence goes on along the minus strand of CM038233.1, from coordinate 57,020,612 downwards.
TTGTGTCCTTTTTTTTTTCTCCCTAAGCCTTAACAATAGTTTGTCTACTGATTTTCATTATCTTCTTGTCCTAGGAATGTTTACTATATTAAGTTAATTTAATATTGGAAAAAATGTTTTCTTATTTTTAGGTATATTTGTCAATATGGAATAATTTTCTACTTTCTATTGAAGCAAAATGTATTTGTGTCAATTTTACCATCAAGTGAGGAACAATCAACTATTATTTGTCTACAAGGATGCAATCCTCAGTGGTATGTTGATGAGTGTCTTGGCCATGTTATATAATATCTCCTTTCTAGGTCATTTGAAAAAGATAATGTTGTTTAGGATCACTTCTGTTTTTTATTTTTTGTTTCTTTTTATTTTGTTTTGTATGTTTTTTTTGTCAAAATATATTTGATGGTTATTGTTATTTTTAAAAACAAATAGAACATCTAAAAATTATTTTGAGTGTTTTTAAAAATAATATTATTTTATTTTTGAAATATAAAATATAAAATAGAAAAGTTACATCAAACAAATATATTTTTAAAAATAGCATAAAAATAAAAACAAAAAATACATAATAAAATTGATCCCAAATAGCCCCTAAGATAACATCTTGTGATTTTTTTTTTCCTCAGTGGTTCAGATAAGATCCACTTATGATGAGAGGACTATGGGTGATCATAAATTCCATTAATATTCTTGTTTAGTTGATTTCATAAGATATTTACTTTTTCTTGGAATTTTCTATTTGAATAATTTACAATTCCAAATCTTTATTGGCATTAAGTAGGTTTTATGCATGATAGTTTTTTTAAGGCAGAATATTCATCACATTGAGCAGTGCTAGTCAAAAGCAATGAAAGTAATGTAAGTTTACTATTAGGATTTTATGCAAATTTGAGTAAGTTACCTTTTATAATTAAATATTTTTAGTTCAAACTTTATTGTAGAATATGATTGAACCAATATGAGTAGATATATTAACAAATTTTATTCAAAATTATATAATATGTATTCATTAACAAATTTGAGTTGGGTAGCTTGGAATTGAGATGATCATAAAACTGTACTAGGGTTCATCTACTGCATCAAATCTGCTTGTGGTTCATTTACATGTGAACTACTCAGGAGGCGCAAGGCCATGTGCATACAAAGCTGTGCCGCTGAAATTTTATTGTACAACCTCATTTATCACTCATTTAACTTCTTTATTTTTTTATATATTCCTTTTGTTTTAGGCATACCATATCCTACTGCTGTAAGATGAGCTTATATATTAATTTATAGAGTTCAATTTAAAAACAATTATAAAATTCATAGAGTATTAATTATTTTTAAAAGAAATATTAAAGTTATGTGTGATTATTTATGTCAAAGAATAGAAATATTTCTTGTATTAAGTTATGATGAAATTGTGAGAATATTTTTTATTGATTACCAGTCATATAAATCGAAGGTAATTACACCCGATATATTATTTTTCCTTTTATAAATTAACTAAAAACATGAAACCATAAGAATCTATCAACCATATATGATATCTCGCATGTATAAAATCCCTTAAACAAAAGCTATATGAAAGCTTTTCTTCTATCATCGACTAAAGAAAGTAACATAAAAGAAGTTATCTGATCCTTCTTTGGATCACAATGAGGCGAAGAACTAATGAAAGCACTTCTTATGAAGAGAAGATTATTAATCTCAGAAAACAGGATGGCATATTAAGCACGTCAGTTCAATTCAAAGAGAACGACAACCAACACAGTGTTGTGATAAAAGTGCCTGACAATGTTGAAGAGGACGACGCGAAGCTAACATTGAGCATCGATGGAGAAACGTTGCTGGAGGTGGAGACGAAGGGGCGAAGTCAAGGGGATTCCGAGCTAAGTATTGAGGAGAAGGTGGTTATATTTAGGTGGGATCTGCATGAAAAACCATTGCAATTTTCGTTTCAAGCAAAGGCCTGACCCAAAGCGATAATATCGAGCGTGTGCAAGGAATAGTAGCTTTTATTTTATGTTCTTTAGTTTTCATTACTAATGTTTGCCATAGTTTGAAATATTTAATAAAAATATGAATTAATTAATTAGAGGATTTGATTGTTGAAATATGAGATATATATATATATATATATATATATATATATATATATATATATATATATATATATTCAAACTTCAGATCAATATTAGCGGTTTAAAAATGTTTTTAGCTAAAATATATTAATAAGAAAAAAATAGCATAGATGTGAATGAAAAGCTTGCTATCGATGTTGTTTGATATTCTTATTTTAAAAGTATTGAATAATTATATTATTATTGATTTCATTCAAAATAGCATTCTCAATTTAAGTGATTAAAAATATCATTTGTCCATTGATCTTCAATTTTATTTGTTGTTGATTTTTTTATAATATTTATAACAAAAATGCTCTTTCAATATTTGTTATAACAATTATAAAATCAATGTTAGTTTTAATAATTTGAAATAAAATAATATAAAAATATTTTTTTTTTATCATTTTCTCTGCATGTATTTATGTCATGATTATATGTAGAAAAAATGATAAAAAATACAATTTATATTATTTTATTTCAAATTATTAAAATTAACATTGATTCTACAATTGACATAGCAAATATTGAAAGAGCATTTTTGTTATAAATATTAAAAAAAAAAGCTCCAAGAGAAGTCCTTTGGAGAGTTCTAGCAAATATTAACATTTATTTTATTTCAAACTAGTTTGGTTTTGGTTTGGTTTGGTGTTTGATTGAGTTTGGTTGATTTTTTTTGGTTCGACACGGGATGTAAATTTAAGTTTGTTTGATTTAGTTTGATTGGTTTGCTATTGACTCAACTAGGGATGTAAGTTTGAATTTGAATTTGTTTTGATTTTGATTGATTTGTTGTTGGGTTTTGATTGATTGTGATTTGGACCATGTCATTTGTTGACCTCACTTTTGGAGTGAGGATTCAATCTTCCCATCATAGGTTAAGGAGTCTTCTAAACACTAAGAGCTCCTTAGTCATAGGATACTTCTAGTGGTTAAATAAACTTAGCGAGACTTTAGGAGGGTTTGCCAAAGGATTAGGCTAAGCCTTAGGACCCAAGGTGACTTACCTATCCTATGGCCTAACCAAGCTCATGTCTACCTCTTTAGCCAAAATCCAACCTCAAATCAATGTACCCAATACCAATTGAATCTCATTTCATATCCCAATATCTAAATTCAACTAAACTCAATTCAGCCCGTAACCAATTCATTTGAGCCATTCGGTTTACTTGACCTAAAGTGACTTGAGCCAACCTTCAACCCAACTCAAATTGGAGTGAACCAACCTATCCAAACTTATTTATGATGATTGTTGATCATCCTTGATTGATCAATTGGGTCAAACCAAGTCAATTTGGTCATTTGACAAATTAACTCAATTAACCTATATGAGCCAAATGAACAAAATCTTACCCTAAGCCAAATCAATTGAAATCAATGATCCATGCCAACCTAAAATCAACCCTTGAACATGACTTGACCATCAATTGAGCCAAAGCAAACCCAATTGGCCCTCTTGTCCTAAGTTCACCCAATTTGACTTAAAGGGCCAGATTGGGTCAAATCAAAACCTAATCCAAATTGATTGAACCAATGGCTCAAATTCATTCCAAATTGATTATTGAACGTGATCAAAGCCTTGATTGAACCCAATTGATCTATTTTGCCCAAATTGACCCAAAGGGTCAAATTGGTCTAAATCATTCCTAAATCCAAATTAATTAAAATCAAAGCCTACAATCATCTTTAATTGATCAATCAAACATGAACCAATATCTAACCCATGCCAATTTGGCCAATTTGGCTAAATTGGTCAACTTGATTTTGACCCATATGAACTCAAATGGGTCAAATCCAAATCAAGCCAAAAATCAAATAATTGACTAAAAGCATTCCAAATAATTCATAAAATATGATTGAAACATAATCTAAACATAAAATAATAATTGAATTGAACATAAATCAACTTAACCAATTTTGGTCAAAGTTGGTCAAAGTCAAACTTAGGTCAAATTCAAAATTAGTCCAAACTAAATAAAATTAATCAATCAAAATTATCATAAATGATTAATCAAACATAATTGAAGTCTAATCCAAACCCAACTTGGCTGATTAGGCCATATGAGCTGAATTAGATCCACTTCAGTCAAAGGGGGTCAAAATGGGCTTAAATCATTTTATGATCAAATCAAATTAAATTAATTAAACTCATATGAATGAAATGATCAATTGGTTATAATTGAACCTTACACCCAAAGCCAATAAGTCAATTTGGGTTACTTAAATCCAATCTAACTTAGTTGGGTCAACATGAGTTGACCCAATTTAAAATATAAATCCAAATTAGATTTTAGCAACCTAAAACTAGCTAAGCTCCCTAGTATAAGAGTTGAACTTCAACTTTATTAAATGAAACCAAGTGAAAAGAGATTAAATGCAAAGTGGAGAAATGTAACATGCTTCCAAACTTTTCAATCTCTCATCCTTCCCTCCACCATGCCTTTTGCTTGACTTTAGGATAGTCTACAATAAATTAACCACCTCCTACTACAACTTGCAAGCTCCAATTCCCAATGGCCGACCACCTCCAAGCTCCATTAATGGAGAGAGGTGGCCATCTGTAAAATCTAATCTTTAGCCTATTTTAGCACTTTTGAGCATCCCTACACACTCACCATAATCTAAGGAGAAAAATCGAGCCTTTCCCCACCTTCCCAGACCCTAAATTGACGAAAATACATTAAACTCTAGCGAGAGGTGGTGGTGGTTGACGCCCGATGACTGAGAGGAGGCAAGCAGTACACTTACCTTAGAGCTCTCATCCAAGAACATTTTGAATTGATTCAACCACTGACAATGGTTTGAGGTAATTTCATCAATCTTTAGTTGGCCATAGATCTCTTTGTTCGTGATAAATTTCACATGATCTTAGGAATATCCATTAGATAGCCCTTGCACAGTAAATTTTAATTGATCATAATGTGAGAGCGGGCATTTTTCTGGCCAGATTCGCCAAAATATCAAGCCTGAATGGACAAGAAGTGGTGGATTTCGTTCGCCGGTTCTGGTTCGCCATCCATGGGGAGGATGAGCTAGCAACCATCTGATCCCCATTAATTAGGAATGAATGGCTGAGATTAAAATGTTAGAAGATTTGATTTCATCCCTTTGATCAATAGATTTGATCGGACCATCCGATCGATGGTAGATCTACACTGGTGGTTTTCTGCTGATTCCACATGGACCAACCGGGTGCAGTAACGCAATTACACGACGCATAACTAGCTTAAGTAAGAAAATGAGGATTTTTCAAATTAAATAAATGCTAAAAAAGGACTAAAACTTATAAAAAAAAAAAATTAAATTCTCATTGAAAAAATTGCAAATAAGGGATCGTTGGATTTGTCTTTACGAGAGGAATCTAATAAACCCAAAATCCTCAATTTCTATTGGGTATGTTGAGCTTAATTTAGGTTTTAGGAAAGATTAAATTTTATTAATTAATCTAAAAATATTAATGAGATTGATCTAAAACTTTTAGGGATTCAAATTGAGGTTAAAATACACTTACCATAAAAGTTTCAAATCAACATGATGAATGGATTAGGAGATAATGAATTTCAAAATTTAAATGCCTAATTTTATGAAATAATTAATTTAAAATTCTAGAAAATTAGAAAAATCATCAAAATGGTTTAAACCACTCTAAATAACATCAAATAACCTTATGAAAATACTATAATAGTTTGAAGTTGAAAAAATAATTAAAAATTAGGGTTTCATAAACCATCAAAATTAACATTAATTGAATTTACCAAAGCTAAACTATAATGAATTAAAATAACCAAGCTAAAATAATAAATACCACACTCTAAATTAAATCAAGTAAACATCACATAACCTTCAGTTAAAACTAACTAAACCTATGCTTAATCAAACATAAATTTGAACTTAATTAAATCACAATTAAATATAAATTAAATTTAAAATTAAACTTATCCTAATAAACCTAAATCATCAAATCATTAACTATATCAACATGAAATCAAATTAAAAGATTCAACAAATAAATAACCTAAATCAAATCAAACTTTACTCAACTTGATAAGAAGACTAATCAACCCATGCTTAAATGTTAATTAAGGCAATCCAACAAATTAAATCAGTCAAATGAAGTAAATAAAGATTAAATTAAATTAAATAATTGAATCAAATTAAAATAATAGACATATGAATTAAATACATTCTAAACAAATTAAACATAATTGATCAAATCAAATCATAATTGATTTAGTTATGTAATCAAATTAAAATTCATTTAAGGAAATTAATCTAAATAAACTAAGACAATCAAATGAAACCTAAGTTACAATGAATCAATCTAAATGAAGTAATCACTAATCAAGCTTCTATTAGCTAATCAAATCAATTATGAACATCCAATCATATCCAACTAAACCATTAATCAAAGCAAAAAATTCAATTTAGTTAATCAAAATGACAAAGAATTATAACTAAACTTTAATTTGATTAATCATCTAAATTAAATTTTAACCAAACAAATTAAAATAAACAAGCCAACTTTAAACTATCCAATGCTTAGTATATGAAACCAATCTAATTAAATTGATTTGAATCTCATATAAAATCACATAAATTCAATAAACAAAACTAAATTGAGCCCTAATTAATCATCAAACCCTAAATCAAATATATCACAACTCATAATCAAATCAAATCAAATGAAACTAAAGTAAACCTTAATCAATTCAATATATAATTAAGTTAGGTTCAATTCAATTATTTGAATTAGATAAATTAATTAATCATTAAAGCATATAAGTTTAATAATCTAATTAAACATGAACTATCATTCAAAGACATTAACCAAATTCTAATAAAGAGAAGGAAACTCTAAATACAAACAATCAAATTTAATTGAACTCAAAATAAACATTTAATTCACTTAACCTAAGAAATTCCATAAACTAATAAAACTTAACAAATCAAATCAATTAAGTCAAATTAAAGATTAAATTAAATAATCCTCAAACTAAATCCAATATATAAATCAAATCACCAAATTTAGTAAACCAAATGATCAAACTCTTAATTAGAATCTAGATAAGAAGTTGCTTTGAACCTTGATCAAATAAGAAGTTAATTAAACTAAAATATTTTAACTAAATCAAGTCAATCTTAAATGAAAAGATGAAATCATTAAATTTAATTAACTTTGAAATAATTTAACAATATCATATTAATTAAAATCTTAAATCAAAACCCAAGAGAAAAGAATTAGATATTAATTCAAAGGATATTGAATTATCAAAATTTATTAAATCAAAATAGCTAATCCAAAAATTAATCAACCAAAATACATTAATTTAAACAAACTCAAACTTTAAAGTCTAAATTAAATCAAACAAACATTAATCAAATCAAATCAATTTAGTTGAATCATTTACATAAATTCAAATGGGCTACTTAATATACTTAGGTTATTTGTTCGACCCTTTGAATAAACTTTCATCTGATGAAAGTTTCATTATATTAGGATTAGGATGTTGAATGAAATGAATTTTGTTCTAAGCAAAAATTTTTTTATTCTTCATTCTTTAAAGTCTAAAATTAACTTAAATATAAAAATGAACTTAAAGTTGAGACAAAATAAAAAAATCAATTATGTAAAGTGAAACCATCCAATGGTAAAAATAAACAAATTCTAAATTCAAATCAAACTTAAAATGAAACAAAGCCTAGAATAGACTTGCAACAAAAGCCTTCTTTCCACCCAATAGAATAATAGGTCACCGACCCTAGAATTAGGTTAGGTCGATGTGTTGATTATGATGTGATACATTTTCTTGTTTCATGGTGTACTATTTTAGACTAGATGGATAGGATTATTTGCTCAGTAGTCTCGATGTTAGGGCATTCTATTATTAGCCTAATCATGTTTTCTGCAAAGGATTATGCTTAAGGGGTTACTTAAAAATAAATATAAATATCTTGCTTGCAGGTTGCTTAAGCCTCTAAGCATAATCCAAGTTAGGACAGGTGGGCTTGGATGCAAAGTGCTAAGTCCAAATTATGAAATATATTGGGATTATATGTATATTTGGCTAACATCTATTTTACAGGTGTAGTAAGATTTACTTTTCCTATAAAACTATAATTTTGCAAATAAGAATTAGGATTAGTGCTATGAGGATTATGATGAATAGTGGCTAGAAGGGTTAGTCTTGAGGTGCCTTATGAAGCCTTGGAGCAAATCAAATCAAGAGAAAGAAGAAAGAAGATATAAAAATATGAAGGAATGAAGACCCCCATAGAATGTATTCAATTCTAATTCTAATTATTCTTTTATATTCTGGGTTGTATAAGAGTAGAGCTCGGCTACTCATCTTTTCTCTTTTCCAAGGTGTATGGCAATACCTCTTACCTTTTAATCTTTTGTGGTAATCTATAAAATTGTTTGATGTTATGTTTAGATTGCGTAATAGGATGTCATGATTTTCATAGTTCCTTTATGATTGATGTTTGAATGTGTGGCCTGGATATGGTAGCCTCTTAGGATAAAATTATTTTTTTACCCGAACTCTCGTAATTAAAATTTAAAACAACTCATAATCTGATCATAAAGCTTAGGACATAAATAAGATAATTAAAAGATTTAGCAATCCATTAGCTGTATGTCTCACATCATGAGGGATGTCTCACATCATGAGGTATGTCTCACATCATGCATGTCATATTCCTACTTTCTTGAATATGAGGGATCTCCATTCTGGCATGATAGGGGAATGCTTGACTGTGAGGACATCCCTTGGTGGAGAACACCCTCTTCTCCTGATTTAGCCAATAAATATATTTCATCATACATTTAGACATAAGAAATCTTAAAACTTTTGTTCAAAATGATGTGTCAAAAATGAAAAAAAATCATAAAAATTTGCATTTTAGACTTAGTTGTGATAAATCCAAGCTCATTTTAGAGAAATAATCACTTTCTTAATACTTTTAATACCGATGAGTACATCATCTCCTTGCCAAAGTTGAAAATTTTAAGAAAATGAAACCATTACAGACATTAATAATGAAAAACACTCAGCCTCAAAACCATACAAAACTTCATTAGATAGAAAGATAACATCTCTAAAAAAAAATATACCAAATATTTCAACTGAAATCATCATTTCAGACCTAGAATATTAAATGAATTATACCCTTCCTGCTCCTCCTACCGCTCTTCAAAAATCTCTGACTCGCTTCCAAGAGTTTCTGTATGAAACTCAACCTCCATTGGAGATTCATTTAGATCCCAGATAAAGTCAACCGTCATACCATCAATATGAAACTGAACATTTCCTTGAAATTTTTGCCTTGTTATCACGACCTCCTGAAACAACTTTTCATCAATAACCAACCTCAATATCCCACCTTCCTGAACATTCTTTATCAGCCATATCTGAACGTTGTGTGGGTTTCCATTGGTGGTGAAACGAGCCTGAGGCGGTGAACCAGCTTCACGATCTCTTAGACAGTGTGGATCTTCTTGTTGAAAAAATGAAGTTAGGTATTGGAGCTTCCATAGGATCTCTTTGAGTAAGCTCAACAATGGGATTCAATGGTGAGAATCTTCATCACCGCATAAGTTCATGAGCTTATTCATTGCGATTGAAGGAGAGAGCAATTTTGATAATTTTACTTTATTTTATTATTGTATTCTTAAAAAGAGCTTAAATATTAATTTATATAGCTCTTACGTGAATGAAAATTTAGGAATTTTAAAGATGCATGCATGAGATTTTTTTTTTTTTTTATTTTTTTTCTGCAGGTAATAAAAATAAATTTGAATGATTCCTAAAATAGAAGGGTTTTTGTGACTCTATGTTACCTAGTTTATATAAGAATTATAATGAGTAAATTACAAAGGATTTGGAGTGGATGTAATATGAGGGTTCTTTGTTTTAGACCTACTATTAAATATGGATGATAGTATAACTTTGGATGGAGATTAATGAAGAAAATTATAAGGAATTAAATCAAAAAATTTTAGGAGAACTGAATCTTGGGTAATCAATAGTTTTCCTATTTATTTCCACTTTAATTAAGAAAGTGCAATAAATTTTGGCTTGAGTTTTTTTATGTTGGAATTGTCATTGAAGAGGAAATGATATTCTCATAGTTACATAAAATTTTTTGGACTCCTTTTTTATTGGATTGATTTATCTATGACAATGCTAAAACCCGTAAAACTTACAAGGCTTCATATGATAGAAAACAAAGAAAATTAAAGAAGGAGGAGAGAGAGAGGGAGAGAGGAAAGGTTTAGATATTTTATTCATAGACCCAAATACTCTTAAAGATCCTCCTTAAAAAATATATTTTGACCCTTTATTTATAGGACTTTTGCACACTATAATGAATGTTATATTTTGAACTAATAATGAATAAATAAAGAGAAATATATAACTGGATAGTTACAAATAAGTGGACATCATGGTCAAAATAATAATGAATACACATGAGTATCACCCATGCTGAGTGATTCAAGGGAGTCACCAACATGGAAGATGACACAAGCATGTCAACAAATGAAGAAGGTGATAACATATGTTAACTTGGCTATGTAGCCAATTATGTCTAGGCATATGATCCTTAGGCCTAGGTGATGGATTCCTAGGTCTAGTTAAGTGATCATTAGGCTTGGACATGTGATAAATAGGCTAAGGTGAGTACTCTTTGATGGGGATGGGTTGCGAAGAGAAGATGTCACAGTGGATGGTGGAGAAGAGATGCCCTAAGGATCTTCCACTCACCAAAGTGAAAGGGATACAAAGAAGTTCTACTCATCAAAGTTGAATTGTAGTGAGAGATCACCAAATCCCTTGGACAGCTAGCCATCAAGCTCCAACCATAACATTTTCACTCAATTTTCACACATAAAAGCCAAATTCCTTTCATTAGGTTAGAAATAGTGTTTAAATAAGTACAATACTACAACGGATGTGACCCTTAGAGAGAGAACTACTAAAAACTAAAAAAAAGTTGGAACCTTCATTTTGCAGCACATAAGTGACATAGATTAGCACCATAATGCCACAGTCTAGTGTTGAGGTGCCATAGGCCAGTGCTAAGGCACTAGATTCTCTATCCCCAAACATTAAATGCCACGAAGTGCAATGCCAAGGCACCAGGAAGACAACGCTTAAGCACTAGACTGACACCTATGCATTTTAACACATGAACTCATATATTTTCAACCACAACACTTAAACATGATTAAATGCATCCACTATAACATAATAAAATACATGAAACATAAGTTCACAACACATAAAATCTAATAAAAGTATTTTTAAGATCAAGCTTTGGTTTGGGACCTTACGATAGGTCATTTCCTCTTTTGATGTGCTACATCACTCTTAAGCAAGAGTGAGTGACACTTGCGAGTCCACATGGTCCTAGTAAGCAGACCTTGGTCCTTAATTACTTTAGATATACATTTAACTCCATAATTCCCTTGTACCTTTTAAGAAAAACTTACAAAAAGAGTAAAAGCATTAAGTTAAACATTTATTAATATAACTAATTAATTAGAGATCTAGAGAAAATAGAATAGAATTTATAATAAGGATTAGTTGTTGCATAAGGAATAGTGCCCAAATTATGCTTTAAAATGTCTCTAATTTAACTTTTGGGTATAACATTATTGATCCAAACACATAACATGGTGTATTTTTTTGAGACTTCATCTTCTCTCTTAATCCTCTCCTTTTATCTCGATTAAGCAGTTCCTCTTATCCTTAATTAGCTAAGTAACTTATAATTAATGCTAAAGATATTTCAACTTATTTTGGAGTACTCCTTACTAACACAAGCATTAATGTTAAGAGGGGGGAAAAAGAAGATATTATCTTGTGGAAATTAAGAAGAGAGGGTTAGTAAAAAGTGTAGAAGGTAAAAACTCAAACAATAGTGAAGAAGCTACTTTAAATGTGTTAGCTCTACTCAAACAGTTGCCCTGTGATGTGTAGTAGATCTATATGTGCAAGTGCACATGACACTTAATTATAATAAAGTATATGAGTACAATATCTTTCCCATGAGAATTTTAAGTCAATTAATCATACTAGATTAATCCATTATTATTTGGATGGTGAAATTGGGGTGAAACTACAAAATTAAAAGTTACACTTAAAAATTTACCATATAATTGACTAATTTAATTAACTAAGGTAGAAAATTATTAGGAGATCTCAATATGTTTATAACATAGGGATTGGAGTTCACTTATATTAATTTGTGTGACTATGATTTCTAATTATTTAGTTTTTATTAATTTTATTAAAGTCTAATCACGATGGCCACTGCCTTTCTCTTGAAAACCTAGTGACCTTATTTTCTCTATATAGCCTACCACATCTCAATGATAAATTTAATATAGAAAAAAAATCCAAAAATGCTTTTAGGATCTTAACATAAGCTATATGGCTTCTTTATAAGTACTATTATATTTTGTTCAAGATGAGTATGTTCTCCACCTCTCAATTTCAAATAGACCCTTAGAACTATAGTCATAGGGTAGTCTATCAAAAAGTATAAAACTTGAAATAAAATATATGATAATAAAAGAGAAATAAAACTCTTAGCTTTCATTAAAAAATTAAGACCAACATAAAACAATAATGACTACATCCTAATTTGTAGAGAAGGGAGTTTAATTTAGGAGGAAATAAAACAAAATCATACAATATCACATTCAGGATTATAACAATAATTGAAAATGTAAAGAATAGAGAAAACTTAAGAAGAATTCTAAGGTATAACTTTTTGGCCTTATCTTGTTGGCCCTTTATATTTCCTTTAAACAATTCCTCCAATACCTTGAAAGCAACCTCCAAAATTCTGAGATGCTGACCCTTTAGTGCTGAGATGCTAACCCTTTAGTGCCTACACATTACTAATATAATGTCGAGATGCTGACCCTTTAGCACCTAAGCACTTAGTTTTTAGCACCAAGGTACTGCCCACAAGAAGTGAGAATTAAAAATTCACAAATGCAAGCCATCAAACCCATATCTTCACCATGCGAACATTTAAACCCAAACTGACATTATAAAGGGATGTATGTCCAATCTTTTTAATTCACCATGTGAGTATCTAAATCTATCTATCACTTCAAAGGGATGTAAGTACAATCTTTTTGTTTACTATGTGAACAACCTTGTAATTTTGGCATTCCAAAAGGATGTAAGTCCAACCATTTTATTCACCATGTGAACACCCTTATAATTATGGCATTCTAAAGGGATGTAAGTCCAATTTGTGCTCACAATACAAGTATAGTTTAAACCCACCTACACCATAACATCTACACTATAACTTCCTTTCGGGATATTTGAGACAAGGCAACCCATGACTGCTAATCATACTCCCTGGACATTATGACTCCTAGTCCTCTGATATTAGTAGACTAGAATAATATAGTTTTGGGATGATGGAGCCATGGGATCTTGATCGAGACTATCCTTCTCTTTCCGTTAGACAATCATCCAAAACATGCAACTAGACACCGATTCATATCAGAGATATGCTTACTTCTAAACTTAATTGAGAGTGCTTTCTTATAGCGTTAAGAGGGGTAATTAACTAGGTATGCTTGCATTCATAGGAAGTAAAGCCCATATCTAAATAAACCCTAACATAATGTTAGGGGAAATCTAATTAAGTATATATCAATCTGTCTTATGAGAAACGAACTCCCTAACATCCTATAAAGATCGCAGTGTTGCAAAGGTGTTTTTCCTGAGTGATCATGCTTATACAAAATATTTAAAATTTAAATCTTTACTTCCCCAACATTTATAAATTTATGCAAAAATATGTTATGTGAATAATCAAATGGAAGAAAAAAATATATAATTTTCATGCTTGTCAAACTTTCCCACATTCAAATATTTGTTTATCCTTAAGAAAAATCCAAATATGTGATTAATGATAGCATGCAATATTTTTAATGTGAGATAGAACATTCAATTAATTTTAAAGATCTTATGTATTGAAAAAAAATTGTGTATCTATTTGATGGCAATCAATCTCATTCAATTTATGCAAATAATTTAAATTTGTTATTGTTTAAAATAATCTATTAGGCAATACACTATCACATTAACTTGTTCTAAGATATACTATATCAATTCACATTTACTACATACATATATACATTCTACAAATTCAAGTTAATTGTTCAACAAGAAGCCTTTCAACACGACTAACCTCAAACTCATATACATAGCTTAAAAGAATTTTTTTAGTGTATGCACCTAGAATTTTTTTTGTGATCAGATAAATAAATATTAAACTTCTTTTATAAAGGATCTTTTGATCTCTAAGCATTAGGCCATAATTTTGCCTTGTGGATGTAGATTTGCATCCCTATTTTCAATTTTAAGAACATTGATTATATATATATATATATATATATATATATATATATATATATATATATATTTTAACTTATGTAGTATGGGCGGTTTAGCTACTAAACTCCAACTTAGCTTTTTTTTTATATGCACATAAAATCATAGAAAAATATGATTAATGATACTAAAAGCTAGAATGGTTAATTAAGCAACATATAATTCAAGTAAAATATTTTATTCAATAAATTAACTAGGAGTATACAATAGTGATTTTAATTTTATGTCTTCCCATTTCTTATAATTAAATAAATAAAATTTTATAACACCAATCTAGTCAGGATTAGATTAATTTTTTCATGGTCTTACACTCTTATTCCTTCAAAAAAAAAAAAACCTAATGTAGTACCAAAACATGTCATTATTTAGAATTTTTAGAAACATGGTTGATAACTTATTTAGAATTTTTAAAAACTATTAAATAACTTAAAAAAACAAAAAATTCTTATTTTTTAATCAATTAAATTTATTAAATAATATTTTAAAATCTTTATTAAACTTTGGAAGGTACCAAAACATGTCAGGAATATCATTTAAACCTCCCGTATAGAATTTTTATAATGTGTTCAAAGGGTCATTTAAACCTCCCGTATGACTATGAGATTTTTTTTCAAATTTGTTTGAGATATTAAATCATTAAAATAGTTTTTTTAAAAAAAATTTAGAATTACAAAATGTAAAAAAAATATAAAGAAATAAAGTTTTTTTTTAATTTCTCATTTAAAATCCTACTTAAGTCTCATTTCTTTTAATTTGGTTTATTGACTTATATCTAGAGCAAAAACTCAAAAGAAAATACATAAAATTAGGAGAATTAGAAAAAATTGTGGTTTAATTAAATCATGTTCAATGATCTAAGAAGAATGGCCATGATTACATCTTCTTACTTTAGAACCCTAAGAATTCGTATGAACTAGAGCCTAACTTTTCCTTCACAATAAATAGATAAAGATAAACACAATTTAAATTTCATTATGTGGTTAAGGTTTACCAACCATGGGCTTAACTTTGATAACTTAGTAAAATATTTTACTTGAGGAGATGCAAAGAAAGGTCAAAGAAAGATCACCATGTCTCAAGTAAACTCAACAAAAATATTTAATTGAAGTTAAATCATCAAGTTAATAAAAATGAAATTCATAGAATGTAAGTTACTAAATCTCTCAATAAGTTTAGACTCTCTTTTGTTAATTATACTAGATGACATCTCTAAGAGAAACTCTCAATAAGTGCAAACATGCCTTTATTTTGATTTTATTTTATTATGTTTATTAAGGAAGAATCATAATTTCGTAATTATTAGCATGATAGAATAATCCATGTATTAAGTGTCATTCCTTAAGCTAAAGGGTAAATCATCATAATTGAGCATGATGATGGTCCAATATACAAAAATTATATATGGTAATTATTATTGAACTGCTAAAGCACAATAAAAAGTATGATGGACTCAAGGTAGTAAGTGGGTATGGCAAAAAATCAAGGAAAGGATTTAAAGAGCCTTAGTGTAACTTTAATGGATCCATTATTCCATGTTATCAACCATATCTTGAGAAGGTAATCAACCTAATCTAGCTATAAGATGGTTTGTTAGTAATCATGAATTATATCTTTAACAATTTATATCATGCCTCAAAATAGGAATAAAAAACTAAAAATTTGTTAAACAAATGATTTCTATAAAAAAGACTAAAAAGAAATAGGATTTACATTATCTACCTAAAAAGACAAATGCCTACATAAAATAGGGATATGAGATACCCTAGAAATACTCAGCTAAAGCTAATGATTTTGGAATTGCAATCTTGTCTGGGTTAAGCTGACACTTGGTAGCATATTAAGGACCCTCCTAAGTGTTGTTAAAACCATTCCAAACCTAGGCTCTACCTTAAGTGATATGATATATAATACATGCTATTTAATCAAAAATAAGAATGACATCTAATGTATTCTAGGATTGACCATGTCAAGAAAGTGCACCACCAATGCTTGGGTGTTATTTGTTAGTTGGCTCCATCTTATACCTCTATTAGGATATACAAGAGAGAAAAAGTAAATTAAAATATTTGGCTAAAAGTCACCTTAATTTAATTTTTAAAGTATTTTTAGTTCATTTTAGGATTATTTATTATTTTATTGTATTTAATAGAAAATATGTTATTCTATAAGCCTAATGTATAATCGTGCATTACCTAGACAATCACATTACAATAAGAAGGCTAAGATACTAAAAAATAAAATCAAAATAAAGAATAACGAAGCTATGGCTATAAAAAAGATGCAATAATTGAGTGCAACAAATTGTTTTGCTTATACATACCTTAAAAAAGTAATCAGGAGAAACCAAGTTAAATTTAATAAGCTCAAGTAATTAAAAAAATAAAGTATAAATATTTGTTTTCCTCTTTCATGGTCCTTTCTCCTAATTTAGATTATATACTATTCTTCACAAACTTTGTACTTAGGTCAAGAAACTTTACTTATACATTATTGCACATAAAATATCTAAAATGCAATAAGAAAAATTTTTTAAATTAAATGGAGCCATCAAAACATAGTAAAAATAAAACAACATAATATTGTAATATTAAAATGCTGACACATGACATTTATAAAAGTAAAAGAAAAAGTAATGGTCATACATTAGGAACTTGCAAAATAATGTCTTTTATCTTAACGCAATGAAATAATAAAGTGATGTAGCCTATCATAAGGTAAACTTAAAAGAGGATCTAAAATTTTTATTAGAGTCAAAGCAACCTTATTTCAAGAATCAAATCATTTGTGCATCAAAATGATCTAACTATATTTTCCTTATGCTAAGTAACTAAAAGGATATGGACTAAAAGAGCACTTAAGTGATTACAAAACTTGGTGTACTTTAGGACTAACTCATATAATCTTAATGAGATTCCAAATTAAGTTATTCATATGAGTAGAATTATTCTAAATCTTATTGCTTTATTAATGACTTGAGTGATAGGCCATAGAATAAGTATAATAGTTAAATGATCATATGAGATATAATTTTGGTTAAATGATTTCTATTGTAAGATGAATTATTGCTTAGCAATGATAATCAATTAATCATAATCATAGATAGGACTTGAAACTAATAGGATGTATCCTTACACAAAGTGATGATATTTCTTTGTATGCTTATAAATGCACCAAAATGATGGAAATAGTTGAGACCATTAAATATTTAATACAAAATTAAAGTGTTCAAGTGGGTTATGTACACTTGAAGATGTATAGTTTATGGATGTATAAGAAAACATTCCAAGTATTCCAGTTGTAATATAGCACAAAATAGATGCCTTCTATTTTGAAAAAGAAGGGATGATATCAAGTATATGTGTATGCTTAGAACCCAAAGGTGTTCAATTATTGGGTGAGGCAACTATAAAATGGCTTTATTAAAATGATAAAACTCAATTGAGTGAAATTTGATCAATGGGGTATTAGCTAAAATAAAATTGAACTTGATCCAAATGGACAATCAAGATCATGAAAGGATACTAGGATAATCACAACAATGTATCTATTTAAAGAATAGACTAAGTAAAAATAGTATGACTAATCTATGAGATTTTTGTGGTCAAGTGGGCATGACTGGGGAGACATGAGTATTGGTCAAATGGAATAGACCAACATAAGTAAGTACTAAGCCAAAAGAATTAACTATGAATTGAAAATATAATAAAGAATGTAATATTAGGGTATAGAATTAACTCAAGAAAGTAGATCAACACATATGATATTGATAAATTAAGGTATCAAAATGATTCAAAAATAATTAAATCCCTAAGATGTTGTGTCCTAGTTGGTTAGAGTGTGTGTTCTCACCAAACTTAACTTACTTAGGAGGCTATGCATACTAATAAAGAGTAGCTCATAAGATTTTCTTACTCTTGATAAGTCTTATCTTTATTAAATGAAAATTTAAAAATTTAAAGTGCTATAAATTAAAGAATAATTTAATCAATTAGTATTACTATTTTAAAACTAAAAATAAGGTCTATTAAAAAAAATAAGATTCCAAATAATAATAAATTATTTGATTATTTATATTATAATTTATTTATTTTTATATAATTATATATTTAATATTGAAGTTAGTTTTTATGTCGAAATAGCCCAATCAATTTGATAATTATGGTTAAATTGATCAGATTGGCTCAATTATGTCAATTAGGCTAAGTCACTTTCAATAGAACCAATTGATAGAGTTAATATTCATATTAAAATGTTTTAACATATAGTCACATTGGTTGGCCAAATTGAGATGGTAACATAAAGCCCACATACATTAACTTTAACTTGAGCCAAAGGTGGACCTTGATTAAGCTTGGTTTGGCTTTCCTAGTCTTGGGGTTGACCATGTGTTATCAAAGGATATAAGTGGCCACTTTTTTTATGACCATACTAGGAACATTAAAGCATTGAGTATGTAAAATGATTAATTAATTTAATTATGTGGAGTAGTTACTTAGTTAATAACCAAAATGGGGCAAAGGTAGTTTGGTACCTTTGACTTAGCCAAAGCCAAATTCCTAAGATGAATTTTGAGGATTGCTATGCTAATCCACAAAGTTCCATGATCATTTACATATAGAATTTAATCAATCAGATGGATTAATTGTATAAATTTAATACTTGCATTCATTAGGAAATGGTTGAAACCATGCATTCAGGGATATTTACCATAAGGTTAGTTAGAGTAAATCTATAATGTAAGAATTTTCTATGAGTGACCAACTTATATTGGTTCCTGTTAAATTTTTTTACATTCAACCTAATGGGGTAGGTTAGCTAGAGTTTGATCTTATTAACATATTTAAAATAGATAATAATTAGTTTAATAAATTTTAATAAAGTAATAAAATATATTTCTCACCACAATTAATGAGAGCTCAATGATGGTAGTCTTTTATTATTAATTTTGCCTTATATCTTTTGAATTTTTTTCTTTGGCATTATTCTCAGATTTGTACGCTCACTTAACACCAATTGCTTTATGTCTTTTTAGAAGTGAAACTGTCATTTTTATATATTATTTTGAATATATTCTAGGTAATCCATGAGCTTGCAATTTGTTAAAGAAGCAATATAAAGAAATATTATATTGATCCTTACTGACATCATAAAGATTTTAGAAGCTCCAAAAGTTTGTTGCTATTTTAGTTAAGCTTTTGCTTGAAGTTTAAGAGCTTTTGCTTGAAGTTTAAGAGCTTTTGTGAACACTTGTAGTTGCTAGGAATGGGTTTACTCACTGGAGATCTTTGAGCTTCTCTAATGTAGAAATTGAATCCCTAGGGTGCCACTTTTGCTTTGTGCTTAATGGTGGCCGAAAATAACCACTAATGGTGATTTTTGGCTCCTAGTGGGTGTCTTATGGCTGGTGGTGGTTGGGAATGGTAGGGAATCATCTTAGGTGACTTGGTTTATTTTGCCAAGTCTTGGGAGGTAGTTTCCAAGAGGGGTTAGTGGGTGTCCTATGGGTTTCAAATGCTCGGATGGGAGAGGTGAGGTGAATTCACCTCCTCATAAGTCATGGCCAACCAAACCACCTCTTGGGTTAGGTTGGGCAGTGTCTTAGTTTCCTAGGTGGACCATTAGGAGGGTGAGAAGTGGCCAAGAAATGTAAATGACCACTTACTTAAGTGATTTATTTCTTGTGATACCCTTGACCCAAGGGTAGAATGGTCATTTGATATTAGATTTGATTTGGCCAGATTTGAAATGAGTCAAAAGTGAGTTGGGCCAAATTTCAAGTCATTTGGAGTTCATTAGGTTCATTTTGACTCAATTTGACCCATTTAGGTCAAATTGGGTCAAATTGGGTTAGGTTGACCAATTGGTAAAGTTGGATCAAACCAAGAGTTTGGTCAAGTTCATATGATCATTTGAGATGTGTTGGTATCATTGGTTTGATTTAATTTGGTTTAGATTTGATTTTGGTTCATTTAAATTCATTTAGGTCAAATGGGTCAAGTTGACAAATTAGACCAAATTGGCCAAATTGGCTTGAGTCATGGCTTGGCTTAGGTTTGGTTGGTCATTTGGAATGTGTTCTAAGCTTTGGTTGAGTTTAATTTGGATTTGATTGGGTTTTATGCTAGTTTGACCCTTTAGGTCATGTTGGGTTCAATAGGTCATTTGGGTCTAATGAGTTAATTGGGCTCAATTGAGGCTTTGGTCAAGTTTAATGGTTAATTTGGAATGAACTTGAGCCATTGGTTGCAATCAATTTGGTTAATATTAAGATTTGACCCATTTTGGCCATTTAGGTCAAATTGAGTCAACTTGGGTGAAGAGGGCTAACTGGGTTAAATTTGGCTCAATTTATGGTCAAGTCATCTTCAAGAATTAATTTTGGGTTGGTATGGATCATTGGTTTCAAGAGATTTGGCTTAGCTTGTAATTTAGCTAGTTTAGGTTCATATGGGTTAAACATTTGACTTGGTCAAAGGGCTAGCTTGACTTGGTTTGACCTAATTTATGATAATTGATCAACCTAGGATGATCAACAATCATGCCATAATATTTGGATTGAATTGGATTTTTGTTCTTATAAATAATTTTGGTCACTTTGGGTCAAGTGAACCTATTGGGTTTAGTTGGCTTGATTTTGGGTTGAGTTTGATTTAGTTGAGTTTATATATGGATTTGGGATTAATATATAAATCCAACTGTAATTAGTTTGGGTTCAAATGGGTTTTGGCTCATTTGAATATTTTAAGTCAAATGGGCTAAATTGGGTTTGACTTGGGTTGATTTTGATTTGGCTTGGTGACTATAGATTTCATTTATATTTGGAATGATTGATTTGTGAGAAAATCAATTCAATTTGGTTTAAATTTGAATGGCATTTAGCTAAGTCCATGAAATTGTCTTAAAGGATTTAGATCTGGATTTTTATTTAGTTCAATTTTTTTATGATTTAAAAGTATATTTTATTTATACTGGTAAAGATGACTGAAGATATGATTGATCCATGAAAAAATAAATTGAATTGGAAGGGATTTTGGCTTAGATTTGGCTAAGCTCATGAAGGTTGACTCATATGGCTTAGGAAGGGTTTTGATTTAATTTGATTTAGTTTGATTTAGCTTTGATCATTTGAATGTGGATTTGATTTATATTTAGAGAGATAATTTAAGATATAAATTGATTATGAAAAAAATCATTTGATTTTCGATTGATTTGATTTGGATTTTATCTAAGTTCATGAAGGTTGATTCACATGGCTTAGATTTGGATTTGATCATGGGCTTCAATCATTTGGCTTAGAATTTGAATATGGATTTGAAATTGAGTTTGATTGTAGGTTTGATAGTGTGAATTTGGATTAGATTTGGGTTGTAGGGTAGGAGGGTTATCCTAATCCCTAAGGCATAGCCTAATCCTATGATAAACCCTTCTACGTCTCTATGCTTAGATTAAGTGTTCACCTAAGTGGTAGAAGTATCTTATTACTAGGGAAGCCTTAGTGTTTAGAAGACTCTTAAGCCTAAGATGAGGAGATTGAGAACTCACTCCAAAAGTGAGGTCAACAATGCCTTAAATACTTACTATGATTGCTTGCAACACAAACATAAATAAAATAAAACTTTAATTTAGGCAAGCCATCAACTAAAGGTGCATTTGGGCAGTAGTGCTGTGCAAAAATGCATCGTATATGAGGCGTGAGAAATTGCATTTTGGAAAGATTTTGGAGAATCTATGTGAAAAAATTGCATTTTCCAATATGACCTAGTAGAGTGAGATGGTTGCTAAAAAGCTATGATCTGAATTTTTACAATAAAAAATTTGTAATATGAGCCGTAAAATTTTTAGACAATAGCTTCTTTTGTAATAGTTTCATCATTGCATTTTTAAACTTCTACGGCTACCCCTAATAGACCATAAATCACATTTAGGGGCTACTTGATTGGATGTATTTTGGGGGTAAAGTAAATCAAATGTAGGGATTTTAACTTTTGGTGTGTTTGGTATGGTGTAAAGTAAAATTATAAGGTAGTTATAGCGTATTTGAAATACATTGGAAAGGGCATTTGGGGTGTATTTGAAATTTTCCAAATTGGATGAATTCCAAATACATCAATTAGTGTAAAATGAGAACGATCACCTCACCCACCATTTGCTGCCACCTCTTTCCTTCTACCGGCTACCATCATCGACGATAACCCTTGCTGCCAGTTGTCACTACCACCTCCCTTAACCCTAAAAAATATTTTACATTACATTCATTCTACTATAAAAAAATAAAAAAATAAAAAAATAAAAAACAAACAAACAAATTCATGCATTTGAAAAGTTTCCAACCAAAAAACTTTAAAGTAATTCAAATACATCACATTTACTTTACGTTACATTTTTTCATTGCACCATTTTTTAGGCAACCAAATAGCCCTTTAGTAATCATATTAAGTGAATATATGTTTTTGTGCCATAACCAAACATCCTCAAAAGTGCTTTTAAAATAAATTAAATTTAAATTTTTACGTCATGAATTTTCCAAATTAATTAATTAAACTTTTTTTGTATCTATAGCTAATTAACAAAATATTTTCTTTTCTGTAATGATGCAATATGATGTGTGAAATGCAACATTTAATCCTGTTTCATAAAATTGACTAATATAAATTAAATTATATTTTAATCTTTTACAAGAAATTAACTTTATTTAAGGTTATGGAATTCTTACTTATAAATCAAATGCTGATGATTTTACCTTTCTCCATAAGCTATGAATCTGTCTTCACTTGGCGTTAAGTAATTTGTTATGATCAATAATCTTTTTTTTCTTTTGTTTTGAAGGCATTCCATCAAAAATAAATTCATGAGTAAACTTTAATTTGGAATCCAAACTTGTTTGGATCACATTCATTATTGTCATGAATTAGATAGGTCATGAATTAATGCAAATTCATTAATGAATTTGAAAATCAATTACAAATTTAAAATTGAATTTAGAATGTGTCATTTCCAAAACTAGAATTTCACAAAGAAAGAAATAATTCAATTCAATCTAATTTAAGTTTAAATTTGAATCCACTTAAATCAAATCAAATAAAATTGATTTGAAGATAATTTTGGAGAAAATAATGAAGATAATAATTTTGGAAATAATTTAATGCTTAATTCAAATCTGAATGTAAAAATATATATAAATGAAAATGATCAATGCAATAACTCATTAAATTAAATAAAAATTTATTTTGAAATAAATCATGAAATTCAGCCGTGCAATGATTTCACAAAGGAGTTTCCTTTGATGACACGACACTTGAAATCGGTATGGCACAAAACACCTTTGCAAAAGGCATTTTCATGTAGAAAAATTTCTTTATTTTTTAATTTTAAAAAGGAATGAAATATTTAGAAAATTAAATATATTTTAATGAATGAATTTTAAAAATAAATAATTTTTTGTAAAAATAAAAATAAAAAGTGTTTTTCTTTTGAAATAATTCTTCATTTTTAAAAATATTATTTATACATATTCTATTAAATATTTAGTATTTTTTTCAAAAAAAATAAGTTAATAAAAACTATTATTAAATTTAATTTAAAATTTTAAACAAAAAATACAATTACAACAAAAATTAGTATACAGTTTCAATAAAATCTTATTAAAAATATTTAGATGGAATATCTTAATTTATGATTTTAAATTACATAATTATTGAAAAAAAATTCTATTAACAATAATGTTAGGTATTTATTAACCTTGATATTTTTTTCATTAAGTAATTTATGCATGCGTGATTGAAGATGACTTTGTGTCAGGCAGTAATGCAAGTAATGCTCAAAATCTTATTGTATTTTTTGTCAATCACCTATAGACAAAAAGTTTTGCACCTTTATTTTTGACCCATTACACTCATCTTGTCATCATATAAATTCAATAAAAAATCTTCTGTCTCACTCCACTGGTGATAAAATCTCACGTTTAAAGCAAGTTTGTCATCACGAACATAGTTTTTTGTTGATTTATATTTTAATCTTATGAGCTCATGGTATCAAATTTGTAGAAATTAAAGCCCAACGATATGATAGTCCTCATCCTTAAAATCTTTTGTTGATTAAATTTGCAACATGTCCAATAATAAATTCTCTTGTAGAACAACTATACACACTCATAGTTTCTCTGTGTAGCCTCCAAAGTAACTCATCCTGATTGCATGTCCAATGCATGCAGTAGTAATAAGCTTCATGTACGAGTACTTGCTGCTCTAATGAAGGATTTATTCATTCTTTCATTAGATTACACACATTTAGGATGACAATTTTTAATAAGTCCTCTAAGTATCATTCACAATATTTTAAGCAGTGCTTGTCATTCCTTAAAATTATATAGTATATGTTGCATCACTCAGTTGTTGTAAATAGATTTAACTTTTTTGTATTATATCTATATTTGAAACATAATAACTAAGGCTGAATAATTTTAGCATTATAATTTTTAATATAAATAAGTCAAAATATTTTATTTAACATAACTGATTTTGAGTTCAAGATAAAAATATAATCTTATTTAACATTATATACTAATGCTTTCTATGATGTTGAATAGAATTCGACCTTGCTGTGTATCTATTAGGTGCTTGTACTGGCCGAATTCTACGTTGATGCTCCTCATTAGCTGTACCCTCTTAAAGCTCTTGTGGTGTCACGTTAAATGATTGAGAAGGTTGAGACATTATATATTGCTGCTTATAGGACATTGGTGATGGCAAAATATATGGGTTTGAAAAATTTAACATTCATGAGACCCCAATTGGAGACATCATAAGTGCTCCACAGGGCATAAGCATATATGACATATATTATTATTGCTTAGTTATTATTATTATTATTATCACCGATACATAAGTGAGAGCTTAACTAGTCATTGAGAGAGTTATTATATATTGACCAACTTTACATTGCAATTATTCAAAGTTATTATCATTAAGACTTTTACTATGATTATTATTATTATTATTATGATTATTATTATCATTACTAATTTTATTACCAATATTGTTAAGATTGTTTTCATTTTTATTGTAGTTCTTATTTTCAATGTTATTGCTTTAATTAACATCAATGTTGTAATTATAATTTTTTTGCTATTATTTCTAGAATTATTACTATTATTATTATTATAATAAATACCATTATTACTATTGTTATTATTATAATACTAACTATAATTATTGTTAATACTATCACTATTAATTTTATTAGTAATAATAAACTTATTAAGATAAATATTACATTACTACTTTTCTTATTATTACCATTATTAATTATACTACTAGTATTGTTATGATGATTAGTAGTTATACAATTGTTATTATTATAGCTTCTACTATTATTTATATTATTAGGGTTATAATTATCAATATAATGCTTATTATTATTCTTCTTAATACCATTACCTATTAATTTTATTAGTAGCAAAACACTTAATATTGTTATCAACTATGTTATCATTATTTATATCATTTTTATTAATATTATTATTATCATTATCAATTTTATTTCCAATATTATTATGAATATAACCATTATTATTAATGTTATTATTGTAACCATTATTATTATTGTTATAATTATAAATTTCATTTCTATTATTACTAAAATCATTACTACTACTATTATCATTATAATTAATATCATCATCATCATCCTCATCATCATCATTATTATTATTTTTATTATTATTATTATATAATAATAATAATAATATTATTATTATTATATTATTATTATTATTATTATTATTATTATTATTATTATTATTATTCATAACAATATTACTATCAATTTTATTAGTAATAATATACGTAATATTATTATCAACTATGTTATTACTATTTATATCATTTTTATTACTATTATTGTCACTATTACTGTTATTATAATTAATAATAATATTATTATTATTATACATTTTATTACTGTTATAAATATAAATTCAATTACTAGTATTATTATTATATCATTATTATAGTCCATTGTTATATCGTTATTATTCCATTATTTATTATAGTTATTATATATTTTATTACTAGTAATTATAGAATCATTACTACTGTTATTATTACAATTAATACCATTATTACAATTATAATTATAATTTGTGTTATAAGTATTATTGTAATGCTTATTATTATTATTGTTAATAATATTACTATCAAATTTATTAGTAAAAATATGCGAAGTACTATTATTAACTATGTTACTACTATTATCATTTGTTTGTTTATTATTATTATTATTATTATTATTATTATTATTATTATTATTATTATTATTATTATTATTATTATTATTATTATTATTATTATCATCATCATCATTATTGTTATTGTAGTAATAATTATTGCCATTGAAAATGTCATTACACTAAGTAATAATAAGTGTATGTTTTTTATTTTATTAATTAAAGTTATTCTTATAATTATTGAATTAACTAT
The DNA here is from genome assembly GCA_021442155.1 of Cymbidium sinense. Taxonomy (NCBI): domain Eukaryota; kingdom Viridiplantae; phylum Streptophyta; class Magnoliopsida; order Asparagales; family Orchidaceae; genus Cymbidium; species Cymbidium sinense. The sequence continues at coordinate 56,993,603 of CM038233.1, read as the reverse complement.
TATTAGTGCTAATAATTATTATTTACTATTAATTATAATAATTAATAACATGCATTACTTTTAATATTATTATTATATTATTATTATTAATCTATGTTATAATTATTAACATACTTTAATAATAGTATAACTACTAATGTTTTTAGCATAATCACCATTATTGGTATCAATATTATTATTAAAATGATATCTTCTACTAATAACATATTTTGATTAATTATCATTAGCATCCTTATCAATATTACTATTATGATTGTTATAACTTATCAATCTTATGATTTCCATTGCTATTATTATTAGTATTGGTGTTATTATTATTATTCTTATTATTATTATTATTATTATTATTATTATTATTATGATTATTATTATTATTATCATGATTATTATTATTATTATTATTATAATTATTATTATTATTATTATTATTATTATTATTATTATTATCTTTATAAATGTTACTACTAGAAAGTCATTACTTATGTTATTTTTTATTTTATATTTTCATATTTTAAAATATTTTATCTAAGTTCAAGAACCTAATATTCATCATTATTTAAAAATTTTAATTAATATTAATAAATTATAAGATATGTTTTAAGTACTAAATTGTATATCACTATGCCTAAAATCAATATTCTTCTACTTATATTACATTCATTTTATTTTGTCAAAGAACTATTGATTAGTCAATGAATTATCTTACTATTTGTTCAAATAAATTCATAACTTTAACAATATGTTTAGATTTGTGATTTATGAGATGGATTTTTTTATTTTTTTACTTATAAAATTTTTAATTATTATTGAATTTATATTTGTATTTTCTAGATAATTTTTTTTTGATATGTGAAGCTAATGAAAGTTTATTATATTTATATATTTTCTATGTTCACTCTACTAAAGTAGTTAATTACTAGTAACAATCAATGTATGAGCTTTTAATCAGCATATAATTTCGGGAGAATCTCCTACTCTTATGATATATGCAGGGTGAGGTTTATAAATAATGAATTGTAATTATGTTTAGTTAGATAAATTTTATTTTATTCAGAAAAATACTCTTATGATTTTCTTAACATTTTATTTAAAAGAATCACATGCATTGCAATGGTTTTCTCGATCTACAATTATGTTTATTTATACATAATTTTTGAAAACCTTTAAAATAGAAAAGAAAACAAACACTTTGTTGCACACTCAGAATACACTTTATTGCATACTAAGAAACAAACTCACCAAGAACCTACACCACTTTGTTGCACACCAAGTACCTCTTTACACATTGAACACTTTTTTTTGGGGAACCACATATAGGGGAATTTTATTGCTCACAAAAAAGGGGTTACAAGATCCTTAAGAGGGGATAAATTCAGAATCTATTGGTCAAAGAGCTATTATCATCCTAAAGAGTGAATCCCTTCTCTAAGTACAACCCACTCAGAAAAAGGAAAAAGACACTACCAAAGAGAAAGAAAGAGAGACCGAGCAAATAAAGCTAACCAGTGTAGATGTTATGACTAAAAAAGTTTATACCTCCAGAAAGAAATGACCTGCATGAGAAAAAAATTGAATATGCAAACATCTAGATGAAAAGTTAGCACCGTTAAAATGAAATGAGTTAAATCAAAGGGATAAACATATCAGCTGAAAGAGAGAGGGAAATTGTAGAAAGGGCTCTGGAACCCTCACACCAACTTGGGACAACCACAAACATGTGCATCCAACACCAAAGGAGGGATACAACATACATGCAACTACCAACCAAAGAAGGGGTGAAGACAACCACCCATCAAGCCAACAAACCTGGGGAGACATTCTATCCATTAGAAGATCATGTGGCCCAAAAAGGCAGTATAACCAATGGGTAGAAAACCATAAAGGTTCAAAAGATGAAGGAAAGACAACAATCCTTTATCAACTGGAGAGCTCAAATAGTGCCAACAACTATCTCGAATACCCCATCATCCAAGTTTCATATCACGATGATTAAAATTTAACAAGGTCAGCATGATAGGAAATAACATCCAAATTCAGAAATGCTTGCATGAATACTGCCAGCTATGAGCGGTTCAATAAGAACAGAGCATAACAGAAGTAGTGAGAATATCCACACAGTAGAGCCATGAAGATATGATAACATACCTTGTGAAACAAACTAAACCATCATCACAATCCAATGGGATAAAAGCGTAAATCTTTATAACCCAAACAATCATACACAAAAAAACAACAACCACAACCTCCAAGTTGTTACAGACTGAATACCATAAAGGACCTAGCAAAAAAGAAAATAGTGATTGCCGAAACATCAAGCAATTCACAGCAGGAAAAATGAAATAATCCCTGGTATTGAAAGAAGAGCACTAGGCCAAATAGGAGAACATATCGCCAAAATATAGAATAATAGAATCATTCCAGCAATTAGAAATATAGAAGGAACTCGCCTTGGAATACATCCAGAAAGGCTGCCAAGGAAGACTTAAGAAGTGCACATAATACAGAAAATGATACACCAATATCAGCATAACCCAAAAGAACATTAAATCATTCCCATGGTAGCAGTCTACAACACAGAGCCATTCTACTTAAAGAGGGGATACAAGTACCACACCAACCTAAAATGGGAGGTAAACCCCCACCCATCCAAAAAATTGAAACAAAAAGCAATAATATAAATTTATAGGTTTCTAACATAAGGCAAACCCATTTTATCTAAATTCACAAGCCCCCGTAATAAGGAAGGGATATTATCATAAGAGAGAATAAATTCTGAAGCACCCCAATTAGCAAGGAAATCAGCACAGAGTTGCCTTCCGTGATAGATATGAGAAATATGGTAATCAAGGGTGGCAAGAAGCCTCTCGTGGTTAAGTAAATAGAAAACTTCAGCATTGCCATGATCTAAATTTAATAAATCCAAGAGAAGGAGAGCATCAATTTCAAACCATTATTTTGAATCCTTTTGAATCTAGAATAAAGCATAATAAAGACCATAAAGTTCAACAAAAGCACGTAAGTGGTCTTAAAGGAACAACAAAAGCAGTAATCACCTTTCATCTATAGTCCCTTAAAATCCGTCCATAACCATAAAATCCATTAGAAACTGATCCATCAGTGTTTACCATAATGACATGATAATTGGGCTTTATCCAATGTATAATTTTATGAGTAAACTCAACCTCAAAAGAGGGGAGGTTAATCCCAAGATTAAGAGCCAGATACTTGAATCCTTTGAAGCTAGAGGGAGTAAGGAGGTTAGCTTTATAAAGAGAAGTAATTTTACATTTTGTTCTAGCAATAATACGATGAAAGTTCATAGGAATGCCATGATGCTTAGCATCATTTCTTTCCCATCAAATATACCACAAAGAAAGTAGTAAGCACACCTTTGACATGACCCTGTATGAGAGAGAAAGTTTTTTAGAAGGTGCAAGATAGAGAGGGATCCATCAAAGAGAAGAGTATTAGACATACTATCATACCAGTTCCAAACCTTAGCAGCAATAGGTCCATTCACGAAGACATGATCCATAGTTTCAATGTGGAAGCAACATTAGCATTTGTATGGAAGTGAAAGTCTTTTTTAAGGAGAGTGGCATCAACAGGAATGTAGTGTTTAAGGATGCACCAAGTTAGAACCGAGAAAGAGGAAGGGATAAAATTACTCCAGATTTTAGAAAAAAACTAAAGATTCTTGACTTTTAACTCTGAATGTATGCCACACATCCTTGAAGGTGAAATCTCTAGAGGAGGAATTTTTAAACAGGATTTGGTCAGTTTTATCAGATGTTGGATTAATATTAAAGATTTTGTTAACGATCACATTAGGAATATAGGAAACTAATTGAGCTATATCCCAAGTATTATGTGTAATGAAATGGTGGACCTTAAGCCTCTCAATAGATTGAGTATTGAGCACGGAGTCAATAGAGCCCAAACCCAGCCAATTACCTTGCCAAACGAAGAAGGAACTTGAATTCACACCCTAAGAGATCAAATTCTCAGTAGTCCACTTGATATTGCAAAGTCTTCTCCACACTGGGGAATCCCCAAGTTTGAAAGAACAAATGAGGGGGTGTTTACCCTTACAGTATTTGACGAGGATAAATTTTGACCAAACTATGATTGCATCTAAGATTCCACCACATTTTTTATGAAAAGCATTTAATGGAATCTTCTAAAGTTTTACAACCTAAACCACCTTCATTCAAAGGCCCACAAGTGTGTACTAATAGCCCAATGTGTTTTTTTTGGAAGATGAGGTAGAACCCCAAAAGAATTTTTTAATAAGCTAATCTATTTAATGATGTAAGTGGTAGGTACAATAGTGGATAGTGATAGAAAGGCAAGAGTAAAACAATGCTTTTAATCGAATAAGTCTAGCTCCAAAGGATAGTAAATGAAATTTACTTAGTATCAATGGATATAACATTTTTCTAGGAGGAGAAATTTATTAGCAAGAACCACTTTTATCAATCAAGCCACTCTCCCAAACAAAATAAGGAATTTACAAAGTTTTTTTAACAGGGTAGATCCATTCAAATATAATGAAATCATCCACAAAGTTGAGGTGTGAGATAGGAAAGCCACCCCTAGTTTTATAGAACATGTTTAGCACTTTATTAAACATCTGATCAAGAATTCTAGAGAGATATTCCACCGTGATAATGAAAAGGGCCAGAGAAAGGGGATCCCCTTGCCATATCCCATGAGAGGAAGAGAAGAAGCCATGAACCTTGCCATTAATAAGTAATGAGAACCAAGAGTTCTCAATACCATTCTTGATTAATGTAATAAAATGATTGGAAAATCCAAAAAGAGACAAAATTTTATATAGGAAAGTCCAACCAATGTTATCATAAGCTTTGGAAATGTCCAACTTAAAAACTAGGTTCCCACACCGAACCTTAGTATTTAAATCATGAACAATTTCTTGGGCTAACAGAACATTATTAGAAATAGATCGACCTTTGACAAAACCCGTATGATTGGGAGAGATAATTCTAGGAAGTAAATTGCCTAGTCTTTTAGCCAGGATCTTAGAGATGAGCTTATTGAAAAGGGTACAAAGGCTAATAGGCCTAAAGTGGTTGTAAAGTTTTGGATTATCGATTTTAGGGATTAAGGTAATTGAAGTGCTAGAAAAGTATTTGGGGAGGATACTCCCTTTAAAAAAATCCAAAACAGCTTTAATCAAATCTTCTTTAAAAAATATGCCAACACTTTTGAAAAATAAGGTCAGTATCGTAGCCACCAATTTTTATTCATATTTTGTAAAGTGGAAGCTATTTCGACTGAGGGTAAAGAAGTATATATTATCTTCAAGAATGATCTTAGGGATAACTTCAGGCCAGGATAACTCATCATAGATCCCATTATTGTTAAGAAGTTTAGTGAAGAAAGATACACTAGAATTCGCAAGCTCCTTATTATTAGAACACCACCTATAAACATTAGTTTTAATTTTTTTAATGTGATTGAGAGCCTTCTTCTTTTTGACCATAGCATGAAAATATTTCGTATTTCTATCTCCATCAGATATCCTTTTTAAGGAAGCCTTTTGCCTTCAATAGGTCTCCTCCATGTCTTGGTAACATGTTAACCTATCTTTGGCTTAGTTTAATAAGATAATTTTGGAGGGATCATGAATAGAAGCTTTTTCTAAAACTATGACTTCTTGCTCTAAATCTTTGATGTTTGTGAAAAGACTTTTGAAGCAGTATTTGTTCCACCAATTGAGGTATTGTTTAAGCCTTTTAATTTAAGTCATAATCTCGTCATCCCAACAATAGAGTCATCAGGGTAGAGAGGATCGCTCCAATTAGTAGCAACCACCTCTAGAAATCTATCATTCATAAGCCACATATTTTGAAATCGGAATGGAATATGAGAAGAGGGGGTATCCGTACTAACCTTAATAGAGATGAGCAAAGGGGAATGGTCAGATAATGTTCTACTGAGGTGTTCAATAGAAGTAATAGGAAAAGAATTGATCCATAGGTCATTAAATAGAATCCTATCTAATTTTTGCCAAAGTCTATGATTATTCCAGGTGAATTGAGATCCAATAAAACCTAGATCGATAAGGTGACAATCCAGGATCATGTTATTGAAGTCCTCCATGGAGAATAGGTTAGCATACCAACACGCTCAAGAGGAAGAGATAGTGTTGAAATCCCCACCCAAAACCAGAGCATTAACCAAAGATGAGAAATTAACCAGATCTTCCCATAGGATCCTTCTACCATACCTATTACAAGAGGCATAAACAAAGGATCCAAAACAACACCAATTATCAAAGGTGATTTTAACATTAAAAACCTAGTAGAAATCCTGCATAACATGTAAAACAAAAGGACTTCTCGAGAAAATCCAAATTTTATTACTCGAATAAGAAACTATCAACCAATCATTCTAAATGTGATTGGATGTTAGAAGGAAGGATAAATGGTTCCAAGATTGCCAAAAAAGAAATATTATGGGACCGAACTAAATTACTGAGTCTATTGCGAACAGAGAGGGAACCAATCCCTCTCACATTCCAAATCAAGAAAGAAAACATTTATTTTGGATGAGAGGAGCCAGATCTTGTAACTCTGGCAAAGCTAGAAAATTTAGATTTAAAGGATTTGTTTTACTTTTTTATAACGGTTTGAAAATTATTGGCCAAATCTACAGCCTCACCATCAGATAAAGAGTGATGAGTCAAGTGTTTGGCCAAATCTATAGCCTCACCATCTTTACACATTGAACACTTCTTTGCATGCTAAGTATATCCTACATAACAAGCATTATCTCTACACAACATAAGCTCTAAAATAATGTAAAATGAAATTGAATTCTCCTCATGGCTATTTATAGCTTGCAGGTAAAGTTTAATATAATTATAATTAAATTTAATAATTACATTTATGTTAATTTGAATGCCAATAGCAATACAATATCACATTCATATTAATTTTCTTCTATAAATTATGTTACTTTAGATCATGTTTTTGAATACTTTATAATTTTAATTAATTTTTTCCCCAATGCATCCCTTTATTTCAAATCTATCATGAAATTACCTATTTTTATTTCAAAATTTTTATTTTTTACTTCATCTTTTTTATCAAATCTAAAATGCCACATGAGAGAAAAATGCCTATTACAAAGACGTTTTCAACCCACGTGATGGTCAACACAAACCAAATATTATAAAACGCCCTCATAAATGTCATTTTCTAAAAGAAAGCTGTCACTTAAGCCATGGAAAATGCCAAGAGGTATTCTCTCCTATAAAGTTTGGTGCTAGTAATCCTCAATCCTTCTACTATGGAAGACAATTGAAGGAAATAGGTGAAGTAGAAAAAATGAGTTTTGCGCACTTTTTCTCTATTATTCTTGAATTTAAAGAAATTTTTTAAGATTTTTTAATCAATGTTCTTACTCTTATGAAAACCACTCTGACTATCCATCAATTCATTGCATCTATTCTTTCTATGCCATATTTTCACCTTGTATTGTTTAGTAAGCTCATGGAAGCTAGTTGAGCTTTCGCTTATCTTCTCCAAAGACAAAGATTTTGGAAATGGCTTTAGCCTTTACCAATCTTTCTTATTGGTTGCATAGGGAAAAAAACCATGAAGGCTGCAACTTAGTTCTACATTCTTCTTTTGATCAATAGTGTGTTCGTGAAGCATTTGAAGTTTTGTATGAATGGCCATAGAATGCGGTCATCCTCAAGAAAATTGAAGAGGAAGTGGCAAAACGAAGAAGAAAGAAGGATAATGATCGATAGAGAGCATGATATAGTAACTGTACGTGCCCTCTAATGGATGTTGCTTGCAGGATTTGAGTCTAATGATTCGGATTGGTCAATTGGCGGGATGGAACCTTCTGCTTCTGATTTCTAGAGAATGGTGATAGTGAAAGACGCTTTGTCATTCCTGTTCCTTGCTATAGTCATGGTCAGTGTGAGAAGATGAGTAATAACAGTAGTTACGTCTGATCGAGCTACCAATCAACAAATTGTGTTTTCTTTTAGTGAGTGGGGATTAATATTTACTTTTCTTTCTTAATTTCCAAGATTAAGTTCTTGTGGTTTTGTATGTGGTACATTGTGTGATTCCATTTCGAACAACAATTTAATAGTCCCTCCTTGTTGAAATCCAAGAATCTACTTTTGGAAAATTACAAAACACCCAAAATGTGTTTTCATTATTTTTTTTTTCAATAGTTCAATCTGTTAACCCGATTTTGATCCTTTATCAGCTCATTGAGGTTCAAACAAAAAATTTTAGAAAATCTACATCAAGAAAAATTTCAATCAGCAGTGTACTGGTTATTATTATTCAACCATGCATCAGATCATGTTAGTTAAACTTAAACACAATATAAATAACATGTTTTAGATTTAAAAAATCATATAGAACCACAAGAACTGATCTAGGAATTCATGATAAAAAACTAAATACTAATCACCACTCTCTAGAAATAAATCTAATTTGTAAATTAGCGGCTCGATCAAACCTAACTATTGAGATTACCGAGCTTCTCACAATGGCCACGGCTATATCAGAGAACAAGAATAGCAAAGCTGCTTTCGTTATCACTGATATTGTTATGGAAATCAGAAGCATGAGATTCCATCCACCCAAATGATCAATCTGAATCATCAGACAAAGATCGATCCCGACAAGCAACCTCCCTCGGAGGAAAAAATATTACATGCAGAGTCCTGATACATCAGGACTACAATAATAATGAGACATGTGGCATTAGTTAATTGTTTATATTAATTTTAATATAAATTAAAAAAATTGAGTAGATGTGGCAGAATATGATTGGAGTCCTGATGTAAAACTACATCAGGACTCGCATGTAATATTTTCTCCCTTCGGAGGGCACATTTATGATATCATGCTCTATGTCGATCCTTATCCTCCTTTCTTCTCTGCTTTGCCACATCCTCAACAATCTTCTTAAGGATGACCTCATTCTATGACCTATTCATAGACAAAAAATTCATAGAATCGAGCTTCTTGAATACAAATGGTAGATCAAGTGGAATGCGACAGTTGCGTGTTTCATGGTGATTTGCCCCACACAACCAGTAAGAAAGACTGGTAAAGGCTAAGGCCATTCCCAAAATCCTTGTTTGTCGACAAGATAAGCGAAAGGTCAACAACCTTCTGTGAGCCTAATAAAAAATTCAAGGAGAAAATATCATCTACAAAGAATAGATGCAATGAATGGATGGATAGTGAAGCAGTTTTTGTTAGAGAAAGAACATCAATTAAAACAATCTTAAAAGAATTTCTTTAAATTTGAGAAGAACAAAAAAAAGCACGCAAAACTCATTTTTTTCTACTTTACCTCTTTCCTTCAGCTATTTTTCGCAGAAGAAGAAGGATTGAGGACTACTAGAACAAAAAAACCGTAGATGACCTAATTTTAAAAGAAAATTATAGATGATAATATGATAACTAGAAGTAAACTACACTTGTTCACAAAAAAGATTTGTGGATCCTAGGTCCTGGAAAACCCTAGCTCTTATGATGTACCGTTTTGCTTGTAGACTCTAGAACCGGGAATGACTCCTTCTCCATGCCCTAGGAACTTGCAAGAAGGAGCTAGTGCAATATCGGAGAACCAGCAGAAGTTAGAAAAAGAAAAGAAAACAATGAATGGCCAGAATAAGGTTCTATATTGAAGTAATATCAAAAACTCCCCTCTTTCCACTTCTGTATCTCAATATATACCTAAGCTATTTCAATGAAATAGAAAACACGTTCTACTAACTACCAAGTGTTCTGAGCAGCTGCTTCCAACTAACTCAATAATATAAGTTCTAATAGAAGAGAAAAATCAACAATGTAATTGAGTGTAAAGCTAAGATGAAATATAAAGATGATGTATGGTGATAGTGCTCTGCATCATTAGGCTCCTCCATCTAAAGAACTCATCCCGAGTTCGAATTGGCCATCGTCTGGTGGATAATAGTTATAAATATCAGAGATATTAAATGTTGATGAGAGGTTTAAATCTTGTGGGATCTTAGTGATATACTCATTATCATTAACTTTTTGATCGATAGGAAAAGTTCCCATGTTACGAGGGCCTAACTTATGGTTCATTCCCAGTGGTAGGTGTTCTTTTCTGATACGAACCATTACTAAATCCCCTAGTTGAAATTGTTTGTAACGTCGATGAACATCAGTCTTGGAATTGTATTGTTGAGTGGTCTATTGTAGTTTATTTCTAACTTCCTATAACATGTTAGTAAAATCGTAGTCAATTGTTCTACAACTTGATTCTTACATTTTAGTAATATCGAAAGATCAATTGATTGGGTATCTTTGTATAGACAATGGAAAATGGATATTTTCCAGTTGATCTATTTGGCATCGAGTTATAATCAAATTCAGCACGGCTTAGCATTTCATCCCATTATTTCGGCTGACTAGTTATGACACAACATATTGCCCAAAGTTTGGTTAACCACTTCTGTTTGACCATCTGTTTGTGGATGGTAAGCTGAACTGAGCCAAAGATCAATGTGTAAGAATTTCCACAATTCATGCCAAAAGCAACTAATGAATTTTGTATCTTTATTTGAGGTAATACTACAAGGTAAACCATTTAGTTAGACAATTTCCTAAAAGAATAGGCGTGCCACATTGCTAGCATCAAATGTTCATTTGCAAGCTAAGGAATGTGACATTTTGGAGAATCGATCAACGACCACCATAATAGAATCTAAACCTCATCTAATTTTTGGCAAACCCAAAATGAAATCAATGGTAATGTGTTCCCATATAGAATCTGGAATGGGGAGAGGTAAATATAATCCAGTGTTTTGAGCAGTACCCTTATAGCTTTGACAAATGGGGAAACGTTCCACAAATTGATTAACATCCTGTCAAAGATAGGGCCAAAAAAAATGAGCTTGCATTTGTACATAAGTTTTATCTTGGTTGAGATGGGTTGTGAGACCTCCTGCATGAATATCCTTTAGTAATTGTTCACAAATAGAAGTTTGCAGAATACAAAGTTGATTTCCTTTAAATAAGAACCCATGTTGAATGCTAAAACCTATAGCAGGTTCCCTGTTTAAGCATTTATTCCCTATGATAATGAAGTCGGGATTATCATTGTATAAATTTTTTAAGAATTCTAGACCCATAATTTCTGTTTATAATGCAACTAGTAGATTGGATCGAGAAGAGCATCAGACTTTGTTCACTTTTTTCGATTTATGTTGAAAGATAAATGTGAACTGTTGAAGGTAAAGTACCCATTGAGCATGCATTTTGTTAAGTTTTTTAGAGAATTTAAAATCGTAAGGCTTTGTGATCACTTTGTAGCACAAATTCTTGATGAAGTAAATAGTGTTCCCATTGTTGCAGGCTCTAATCGGTAAAGCTCTTGTTCATAAATTGTCCATTTAAAGTTCACATAGTTTTTCACTAAAAATGCAATTGGTTTTCCTTCTTGAGATAATACAGCCCTAATACCCATAGTGGAGGCATCTATTTCCACCAAGAATGGCTTATCAAAGTTAGGTAATACTAGAATTAGTGCAGAGCTGAGAAGTTTCTTGATGTAGTGGAAGCTTTGTTGTTGTGAGGTTCCCCAATTGAACTGTTGTCCTCTAAAACAATCTGTGATTGGAGCCATTATTATGCCAACATTATGGATGAACTTCTGATAGAAGTTAACAAGGCCATGGAAACTTCGCACTTCTAATATAGAAGTTGGAACTGGCCATGATCTAATTACTTTGATCTTAGCAGGATCGACTGCTACCCCCTTTGCAGTTAGGATGAATCAAAGGAAAAGAACTTTGGAGGCTGTAAACTCACATTATGGTAAGTTGATGTATAATTGGTTGTGCTGTAAAATTGAAAGAATCTGTTCTAGGTGTTGTAGGTGATCAGGTAGATCGGCTGTCTATACACATACGTCACGATCCATCCTTTTTTGGGACTAACAATGCCAGAACGGCACAAGGGCTTAAACTTGGTTGGATCAATCCTTTTAATAGTAACTCCTTTTCTAATTCTTGTAGAATCTTGTGTTCAGTTGGACTCATTTTGTAGTCGGGAAGAATGGGTATGGTGGAGGCAGGAGAAAAATCAATATGGTGTTGTATTGTTCATAGTGGTGGCAACTGTGCTGGTAGTTCTATTGGGCAAACATCTTTGAATTTGTGTAACAAGGCCTGAACTTCATGAGGTAGAGTAGTATGGTTGTTTTTGTTTTCAGTTACAAATAAAGCAAAACATATGTGTAATTCCTGATAAGCTGAAATTAATTGTGAGCATGAGTGTGTAAGAAGTACATTAGAATTCTTACTTGACTGTTGCTTAGCTATCACAGTGGGCTTTACCTAAGAGATTTATTTTTCCACTAAAATGAATATGAGTTGGTTCTTCCATCATAAATAGTACCCACATCATATTTCTAAGGTCGCCCCAAGATAAGGTGAGAAACATCTATATCTATTTCATCGCAAAGAACATCGCATACATAATGCTTCCCAATGGAGAATATAATTCTGGACATTTCACTAACCACAATGTCGATGCACTTTTCTTTCATAATTTCCAAGATAAGTTCTTGTAGTTTTATATGATTTGTTTTAATCTGAAAACTTTTTATTTATTCTGTTTTTAAGTTAAATTAACATTATCTAGTGCAAGTTTCAATAATAATGACGAAAAACTATGTTGGTAACAATACCTAAGGATCATTTGAGATCATTTTTTATTTAAATTACTTGACATGATGATTCTTTTCATTCATGATAATGTTTTCAAAAACTAAAATTAAATAAACAACATAATCATAATACAACAAATGCAATCCAGCATTGACATATATATACATACATACATACATACATATATATATATATATAGAGACACACACACATACATACATATATACACACACACACACATATATACATAAATAACATATACATACATACATATACATACATATATATACATATACATATACATAAATATTATATCGGTATGATGAAGTGGCACACTTTACTATATTTATATATTCGCATTCTAGGGATGCCCTAACATTAACACAATATTATAAAGGATTCATGTTATGATTATTTCAACAAGTTTTATGCTGGCTGTCGACTAACTATCGCAACCCTCCACTTTTCCCATCCGGATTGGGAAAATGTAGTTAAATATCATATATAAGTAAATATAAAATTTTAAATATCAACTATAAAAATATATAAAGGATAGAACATGAGTATGATGGATATATTTAATTGATAGTAAAAAAAATATTAAGTTATGACATTTTAATAAATATAATTTTTCTTAGATTTGGTGAGCTTTTTGACTCTAGCATTATAAATTGTACATATTATTTCAAACTAATACTTAAATGTTACTTTACAATTAGGATTTAAATAATTTATATTAAAATTTTATGTTGACATATAAATTACTTATATATATATATTAAATACAATAATTATTATAAATAATTAACATGCATTATTTTTTTAAAGTTATTTTAAAAAAATTTTAATTTGAACATTTTAACTTACTTTTCTCTCTTGAGCCAACTTTAAGCCAAACTTAACTCAACTTGTTAGGTCACGAGCCAACTTGTTTAAAAATATAGTAAAACTAATTACATTTAAAATAAATTTTAATTTAATAGTACAAAATTATTAAAAAATATTTAAAAAAATATTTATAGCAAGTAATTTCGTATTAGTTTCCATCTAGTCCCTCATTCTCGTTATCATTTTGTTTATAAATATTATTTGAAATAGGATTATTGTAACTCTTCCATGCTAAAGGAGATAGCTCGTGAGCTGATTCAAGTTTGTAGAATAAAACTCAAGATGGAGTTCAAACTTGATTGATTAATCGAGCTCACGCATAAGCTAGGGGTGACTTGAGCTCAACTCGACTCATTTACACTCCATGGCTCCATTAGTAATTCAGTTATGGCCTTGCACCCATCATCAACTGCACCAAATAATTATCATATTTTTTAGTCCATTTTATGTAACTTGGATGAGTTATCTGTTGTTGATGAATTCTTGATTTTTTATCCTAGTTAATTATACCCTATTATATTCTTTTTTCTTGTATTCTAAAATATTGGGCATTTGTCATCAATTTATGCTCATCTTACTATAGAGAATGTTAAATTTAAGTTTATTCATTGGTGACACCTAAACCTAATTAACAATATTAACTATAAAAGCAAGAGAAAGATGGAGGAGTGAGAGTGACATAGAGAGAGAGAGAGAGAGAGAGAGAGAGAGAGAGAGAATAGAATTTTAGGATTTCACTTAATAGGAATGTTATATGAAAAGAAAATAAATAAATAAACTATGAATTAAATTTTAATATATACTTGTCGAAATAAAGAAAAGATATGTTGGTTGTATTTAGCTACTTATATTAAATGCATATTAATTACTTTCAAAATAAGTATTTGATTAGTATGATATAGTATATGCTTAAGTGAGATCTAATGAGTAGCCGTACTAAATTGTTTGGATGAATTCATCTTAAGAGTTTAGATTATCCCCATTTATGAGATCAAAGGGACAAGTTTATCTTGAATGACTATGTTTATTTTAATTGTTGAGTTTATAATGAAAATAAGTTCAACCCAAAATAAGAGTCCATTTTGAGGGATGAGATTATCTTGAGAGATGTGTTCATCTGTAGAAATAGGTCCATTCTGGGGGCATAGTTCATTTATAAGATCATGTTCATCTTGAGTGCAAAGTTCATCATAAGAGAAGTTCATCCCAAAGGACAACAACTAGAGAATAAAGTTCATTGTGAGGCTAGAGACTATCCAATGGGATGAGTTCATCTTGAGGAACGAGTTAATTTTATGTGTCTAGTTCATCCTAAGGGATAAGCTAAATTGTTTCTAACATGTATTTAATTTGATAACGAGTTGTACTCTCCTTTTGTCGACTTCAAGCTTAAGATGAGTTCATGGACAAATTTAGATTTACCTAACCTAACTCAATTAATCATGGGTGCATAATATATGTATATATATACACACAAACTCATTCAACTCTAAAAGCACACTTAAATAATTAACTTCTCCGATCAAAATAAACCATATATTTTAACCAAATTAATTAATAATTGATCAAATGCTGTCCAATTTGAAAAGTGAATAATACCCTTCAACCAAGTTAGTCTAGACTTTATTAATACTCAACCACATGACACCATCTGTCTTCATGTAGAATAAAAATCTCCATGGAGATTGAATCAGATGCCAAAAAAGTCAACTTCCATTTCATTGATGCCCAACACAAAATCTCCTTCAATTTTTCCTTTGTTATCATCACCATGTTATCCAAACTTTTGTTGATTTTTCTTTGTGCTTATCAGAATGTTGTGCTCATTAATTTCAGCTAATAAACGAGTTTCTCAGTTGTGAATTCACCACCTTTATTCCCTGCACAAATCCCTTGTTCGCTTCTTCTACCAGTATTTAATTATTTTTAGGTAGAAGAGAATCTGGGAGAAGGAGAGAGAGAGAGAGAGAGAGAGAGAGAGAGAGAGAGAGATGCTCGAGTGTTGAAAGAGAAGTTTGGAGGTTAATTTATAGAGTTCTACATGGAAATTTAAAGTTTTAAAGATATGCTAAATAAAATATCTTTGGTTTATAAATAAAAAAATATTATTAAGCTTTTGTGATTTTGGTTAATTTTTTAGACCTATTGTAAAATATCATTAATAATATAATATTTCATGGAATTTACTAAGTACAATTATGGGGAATTAAATCCTGGTAATCAAAATTTTTTATTGTTTATTTTCCTTATTAAGAAAGGGCCTTGATATTTGGGTTGAATTTGTTTGTTGCAATTATCATTTAAGAGTTTATCATTCATGTTATTAGTTTATGTTCCATACAATACCTACTTTATATCTATATGACTGATGATAGTTAGAGTTATACCCTATAGGTCTATAGGCTTGGGTTTAATGTCCTCTTACTCACTAGAACTGTCTTAGCACTAAAGAAGTTTTAGTGTCTAGAAGAACCCTAGGCCTAAGATAAGGGTAATCAACCTCACTCCAAAAGTGAAGTCAATATTATTAATCTAAGTGCATTTATTTCTAAAACTATTATCAATTTCTGAATAAACTCAAGAGAACTATGAAGAATAAAGCACACCCTGAAGGCTCAATATGTGAAGTTTATTTAGCCTAGGAGACTACGAACTTCTGCTCCAATTACATTAAACCCTAAGCACAAATAGATGATGTTGAAGGTGTTGAAGCTTCTCATAATGTATTATCTATTTTTTAGTCTTCTAGAAACATTGAATATAAGCATATCAAATATTTGAATGACAAAAAGCTAAGGGCAATGACAAGCAATGTTCTTATCACCATGATGAAGTTCAAAATTTTTTGAGTAAGTTTGTCGATACAATGATATCATTTTTTTTATTTGTACTCAATTATAATATTCATCTAATCATGCTTATTTTAATAATGAGTTCAGGTTATTCATCATCTCATTAAACTTAGATGATGCAACCATTATCGATAGAAAGATTGAAGATGACTTCCCTACATGGTTGGATTACATGTAAGCAATCACCACTATGACCATAATATATTTTATAAATTAGTAATGACACTTTCATATGCTACTCAATGCAATAGGTTCATGATTAGAGGAATGGAGTCGAGAATTAAGACTTTCATGACCTTTCTTGGGGATATATGCAAATTTTAAATATGTGACCAATTTATGATATAAAAGGCTATAGATTTCAAACAAGTTCTTGGTCAGAAGAAAAAAAATATAAAACTCAAGTGTTTGTATTAAAGGAAACAAGCATTCAGATGATGAGAAAAATTATTATGAGATTTTATAGAAAATAATGAAATTACAATATCCCTGATCAAAGTAAAGGAATGTCATTCTATTCAATTATGAATGATATGATCTTACACATAAGAGAGGAACAAGGAAGCCTAAGTCCAATGAGATCCATGAAATGAAGTTAACTAAAAAATATGCTAAGTTTAATCCATTTATTCTTACGTATCAAGCCATTCAATTATTTTACTTGAGATATCTAGGAAAAGCAAGGAAGAAAATGGAATGCGCAGTAATAATTAAGATCAAACCCAGGGCAAGAGTGAAAGTTCAAAAGACTATTGAACTTTCTCATCAATAGGATGAAATTATAAATTTTGGACTTCCAATTGATGATATTGAGCCAGTAGTAAGCTTGATTGATCGAAACACTTATTATGAGGATGATGATAAGTATGATAATATAAATTCAGCTTTTACTAATTTATTAGGGTACAATGAATAACATATGCATTTAAGGTAGCATATCTATTTATTTAGTACCTGTATGCACATTGCCTTTTAAAAGTAGGATCCTAAAGTTGTTGCACCTTATTTGGTAGCTTATACTATACTCACACACTATTTTTTTACTTTTCATGCATACTATTTGTTTACATACTTTTATCGCACACTATTTTTAGATATTATACTTGCACCTGCTTGTTTAGATATTATACTTATTCCCTATTTTTTTAAGATATTGTTCTTACATACTTTAGTTGCACATTGTCTTTTATATACTTTAGTTTATTACTTAACTTTATTTTTGATAGATCTAATCCTATTATTTTTTAAATAGATGGCATTAGGTGGTTGTGATGATAAACTATGATAATCAATTAGGTTCATTTTCTAATGGAAGAAGAAGGTTGTGTCATGATCCAATTTTTAGGCTACCACATTGTCAACACCATGACATCAATTTCGGTTTCCCCACCTCAAACTTTTGGACTGCTAATACCTGCTAATACATGAGCCTACCACTTTCCCAAGCCTAATGATACTACACCATTTACCCATATCAAGCACAAATATATAGTAAGGATCACAACTTTCACCACAAGTCAACAGATCAGATCAATCCATCTACGCCCACCGAGCCGATGACTAAATGCACTTTTATTGAACATTTATCTTTGAACTTTCATTTTTAAATTTCTATGGTGCTAATCATCTTAACTATATTTTTTAGGTTCAATCCTTCCAGAGAAGCCATACACAAAATTAGGGACATAAAACAAAGAAAATTTGATGCTCCTTATGTTTCATGGAAGAAGGTGCTTGTTGAAGTGCACGACATGTGGTTCAGAGAATTCAAAGTATTATCATAACTCTATAGGCATATCTAATATATTATATTATATTAAAATACTATTGAATATCATTAATGTGTTTTTAATTAAAGAAAGATTTTAGATGGTTGGTAGAGCACAACTAGAATAACAAAAAAAAGTTTTGAATCTAGAGGAATAACATGTTTACGCAATGTGTTCACCAACATACGCAAGTTTGGGTGAAGACTAGTTTGAATTGGAGAGGATATGTGGGCTAAGCTCCATGGAGTTTGGGCCTCCATAGAGTACATTCGAAAGAGGGAGAAAGCTAAACAAAATTGAGCATCAATGGGGACATGAGTAATTCTTTAAGTACTAGAGGTTTAGTTTCACAAATTGAGTACAGGCAAGGGATGATGAGTCATTCATTACTCATAGTAATTAAATTTATAATTATGCTTAATTTATTTTATTAGAGTGATTACAGGTGAAAGTTCTTGAAAGAGATCCCACCATTATAGAACTACATAGAAGAATATATTAGCATCAAGTTGACTAGCAGTGGGTTGATGTTCGGTCACAAAGAGAATACGTAAGTTGACATATTATTTTTGAATTATAATTTAATTAAAAATACATTTTCTTTAAATAACATTATAATTTCTTGTAGGACAATTACATGAGGTTGAAGGAGGTTGCTAGTTAGAGCTCTACCAATGTAGATAGTTCTAGTGAATAGTCTGAGCAGTCAGAGTATGACATATGGAAAGAGGCTATTTGAGGTAAGAAGAAGAGAAGGATATATGGCCTAGGCTTGCAAGGGCTGGCCTATGATGCACACCATTCATTCTCTTGAACGAGGAGTGATTCAATCGATGAAATAGTTAGAAGGCATGTTGCAGTGAAGGCTAAGGACATGGAGGCAATGATGACTACTCAAATGAAAGTTCGGATGGCTGTCATGGAGGCTAAAATGAATAAGATATGTAGAGATAGACGAAAAGGGAGGAGCTAATAGTGGAAGAGGAGGAGGATGAGGACATCGATGATGAGGAGATTGATGATGACTAAGTCTTTATTTGTATTGATATTTTTTATTTCTAGTTTGAGCATTTTATATTTATTTATATTTGTATTATATTATTGTTACTATTTAATTTAAGAGATTGGTCTATTTATTGAAATGTTAATATTTTAGAACTATTTAATTTTAGTTAAAGAAGTGACTAAACCATCTTTTTTATTAGTATGAACTTCTTGTGTAGATGTTATGAGTATGTTATAGTCAATTGTGAAGCAATTATAAACTTATTATGTAATTTTTCTACATGTTTAAAAATTAGAATATATGTGAAGCTCTTTCATTTATTTTTCAAATATGTATAGGTTTCTAGTAGATTTTCGATAGATTTTTCATTGCTAAGTTCGATATGAACTGTCACAATACATTTTGGCGGACTAAAAGTTTTGATGGCGATTTTTTTGGATTTGAGAACATCCATTTTCAAAATTTCTAGTGGAATGTTCACTAGAAATTCTTATTCTCCTCGTAGGCTATTCCACTAGTTTGTTTATTGATTTGATGTTAAACTATTTTTGATAGATTTTCCATAAAAAATTCACCAAAATTACTTTTTTTGTCGATTTTTTAGTGCCAAGATGCTTTTCCCAAAGTTTTACTAGTAGGGTGGAATTCATCAGAAAATTGTATTTTCGATGGATTTTTCATTGGAAATTGATAGTTTTGCTATAATGTGATGATTTAAGAGCTCTTATGAATTTTTTTAGGGTTGAAATGGGAGGTAATTGATTCTTTGAGTTGATTGGGCAAATTTTGATGATGCTCAAGTCAATCACAAAAATCACAATGCCAATTGTACCAACAATTTGGTCAATGTGATAGATGAATTGTTCAAATTTAACAAATATATCTATTAGGGAATGTTTGAACTCAAGCAAACAACCACAAGCCTAGTTATAAAAAAACCTATGATGTAGAAAGGATTTATGGGTGTCCATCCTACATGAGTTCCTCCTAAGGGTTTGCTAAGGCCAGCCTAATAGGATTGATTAAGTCAACGCTTTAGATACTTGAGGAAGATATGAAACTAGGTCATATTGATAATTTTTATGTAAACATATATGAAGTATTATTAAAAAATATTCATTATTAAATGAACTATCACTTAATATTAATAATAATGAATTAATCATAATTAAGTCTTGGCTCGAATAGAATGTATACTAACATAAAGTCTTAAAATCACGTTGTATGCTTGTAAGTGCACTAATATGGTGGGGATCACTAAAATTATCAACCATATGGTATAGGATTTATGTCTTCAACTAGGGTATAAACACTTAAGGATTGAAATACTCTAGGAATATAGGAAAATAACTAAAATTCCTATAGTGTCATGTAGCATTCTCGATAAAACATCCTTTAGAAAAGAAAAATATGAACAAGTATATGTGTATACTTGAAACCAAAGGTGTTCAATCATAAAATGTGATTGAACCACAAAATAACTTTGTTAAACTTGTATGATTCAATCAAGCAAAAAATATAATCATAAATTTTGTCTTCTAAAGTTAGCTTCATGACCTCGATCAAGAAAATAAAATTGAGAGTTTTCTAATCAGATAGTTTCTAAGAAAAATGCTAAAAAGATGTAGGACTTGTAATTTTTACATATGAAGGAAAATATCTATAGAAGAAATAAAATGAGATAGCTCAGTCATAGGTAATAAACTTTATTCAACATTTGACTTATAATTCTATTTTGGTTAGGCTTCCACTTCTTAGCATATTAAGACTTCATAATTGTAATTAAAATCATGTTTTTCTAAGGAAACATGCATTGTATGGTATTTACTTTTAATGAAAATCTCTAATGCATACTAACTTGGTAATGTCATGAATGTGCACCTATGCTTTGTGGTTTAGAACACTAGTTAGCTTCATCTTATGCCTTCTTGATGAGATATAAGAGAGGAAAAGTGAATTAAAAGATTTTGTAATAGAAAAACTTAATTTAAATTTAAAATATTTTTTAGATGATTTTAAGGTGATTTATCATTTTTATTAAAGTTAATAAGAAATATTTCATCTTATGAGCTTAGTATTAATACATTTATAGCCTAGATAATCACATTTTAATAATAAACATAAAATAACAAGCGAACAAATAAGTATAAACAATCACTCAGTTGTGATGTTAATAAAATAATAAAAAACTAAGTTGGTGTAATTAGATAATCTAGTTATACATAAAAAAAAGAGTAGCTAAGTTCTACTCAATAATCTTAGATAACTTAAACAATAAAATATAAGTATTAATTTTCATCTACTACTAGTTTATTCTCCTAGTTCAAATTACAGATTTGTTTGTTGGGATTAAGTTGGCTTACACCAAGCTAGAAAATAGATATAAAATTTTAGAAACATAATGAAGAATATATTCTAAAACTAAATGGACCAATCGTAACACATGAGAAACATAGAATGACAAATAATATTATTATATGATTTATATGTAAAACTAACCTTATAAAAGTTAATAAAAGTAATGGTCGTACATTAAGTACATACAGAAGAATATCTCTATCCAAGTGCACCAAAATAACAAAGCCGCATAACACATCACAAAAACAATATTATAATTGATTTTGAATTTTAGTTGTACTTAAAGTGCTTGGGTGCCATAGCATCTTAACAAAGATAAATAAATTAAGGTCATTTTTATACTTTCTAATCAAAATGTTTTTGGTTTGCCTCCACCTTTCTTAATATACTCCAATTCTAATGTATTCACACTCATAATTGGGTCATCAAATGACCTGCATTTTATGTGACCAAACAATTTAAGTTAACCCTCTCTGATTTTGTCTCCTACTAGAGCTACTCCAATTAAGCTTATTACGTATATACGTGTAAATCCACTCATCCACTAGGGCATGATAATATCTACAACAGTTAATTTTATGCTTCTTTTTACATGCTAACATTTTGTGCTATAAAGCATTATGTGCCATCTTATCTTGCTTTACTTGCTAACATTTTGTACCATAAAAGCAATGGCTTATGGTGAATAAGGAATTTCCAATGGAGATTTTTCTAGCAGAAACCCGCCATGGGAAATTTCTCGCAGAAATTCCCCTTCGGTGGTATTTTCCATGGGTTTGTCTATCAATTCTTCACAAAACTATTTCTGATGGATTTGTCATTAAAAATTTGCTGAAAATAGTTCTTCTTCTGAATTTGTAGATGTTAGATTGCATTTCCAACCAATGTTTTAACGACAGGGTAAAATCCATTTATAATCCATTTGAAATTTATATTTTTGATGGATTTAGCATGATTTCCAATGGATTTTTTTGCTGGAAATTGGCAATTTTCCTAAAGTCGATGTACTTGTACAAATTTAGTGCCTTAGTAGTGGGTGTTCCTATGCTTATCTTCTATAATGGCAAACTTTGAGGTTTAGTTCACTCCTATCAGACCACAATTGTTGGCTAACAATCCACTAAGAAAGATAGCATGGATACACTCTGAGTACACTCATACTCTATGGGTTTATATTTAATTGTCTCAATCTTCTACTCCATATAGAGGTGACTCAAAAAGAGTACAAAAGAATTAAAATAGAGATTAATTACAAGCATTCAATTTTTTTTTTTTGAAAAAAAATATATTTTTATTATTTACATCACATCACCTTTGAATTTATCTCTTCTTTTATCATTTTCTAGGCTATAAAAGGAGCATGAACCATTGGATCAAAATTTCCTAACTACTCTTTATTGTGGAGTTGATCTCACATCCTTTTGCCAAGTTCTTCTTGTCAGCAAAAGTGAGTACTTTCCTTGGACTCTAAAAGGCTCATGGTTATTTTGATACCCAGGTTTGGTCGGGTTTTAAGAGGAAGGAAAAGAAGACTAAGAGATTAATAGAATTCACTAGAGTTCCTCTAGTTGAGTCTAGTGCTTCATCGACTCCTGTTTAGAGTGAAGTTGCTTCTCCAGCTAAGGACAACAATAAAAACTTGTGAGTGGAGTTCATTGTTCCCATTTTGGTTGAGGAGAGTGTTGTGGTATTAGTAGAGCAATCTTTTGCTCCGAGTATGAAGAAGATTGCTAGGGCTTAAGAAGAAGAGGAAGAAGTTCCTCTTATTTGGCAGAGAAAAGTCTTAGCGAACATGCTTGCATGGAGGATTGTCACGTTGTGGAAGAACTCATCAGTTTTTGCAACTTCATTATTCTTTTTATGGCCTCTTATGATTTATTTTATTGTTATAACTTAGCATGATGAGTGTTTGAAAATTTGTAGAGGGAGATAATGGGAACTCGCTAACTCCCAAGGATATTTGTTTAGATCATTTAAGTAAGCCTGAGATGATTGTTCTTGTGGGCAAGTTATTGGGGCACAGTCTAACTGGCATGGAACTTCATTTACCCCTGTACCTAGGTCCACCACTACTTCTCGTCATGTAGGGTGACTCTATTTGAGTGTTGACTCTGGGCGTGAGTCTTCCATTATGGCTAGAATTTCCTCCTTTAGTGACGGATGTTGCAACTCCAACTCTTTCAAACACTAGAGTGACTAGTTTCACTTCAATAGATATACAAAAAATGATGGTGAGCTTTCCTCCATCAATTCATTGTGATAGTAGTGAGCCTAAGAAGAACGAGTTCTCCCACCAATGGGAAAGAGATGTTGAAGGAGTGCCTCAGTCGCCTTCTTAATCCTCCAAGTTCATTTTCTTTCTGAGGAAATTCACTCTGTTTGAAGAAGGTGCAAACTCGGTGAGACATGAGGTACCAACTTGCAAATGATGTTGGAGGCTGAGTTGCAAACGCGGTTTGTGATTGAGGTAGAGCCTTAATGGAGTTTGGTGGCCATAGAAATTGAGTTGACTTTACTTTATCAAAGCTTGAGTCGAATAAGTCCTCTCTTGTCATTGTGGGAGCCAGCTTCATGTTTTATCACCTGTATAATAAAGAGGCACTTGTCGACGAATGGCACTTAGACTAACCAAATTGTAAAATAGTTTAAAAAATGATGCAAAAAGTAGTGGTGAGTGCACGTGAAATTATTTGTTATTGTAATAAAAATTATTTATCTTAGTGAAAGAGATGATTGTGTTTTTTACTAGCCTTTTTTATGTTGCGTTTTCTTATTTTTTGTGGTTATGTGTTTGTTCTTTAAATTCCTTTGTCATGACTTAACGTCGTGTAAGAGTTTCAAAATATTTTATAATAATTTTATATTAAATGTTTGATGTGATATCTACATTACCAAGACCATTTATTTCACCTATAAATGGTTCTTATTGTGGTTAGGTAAGCATTTATTGATGTTTCTTCAATCTCATAGCAAGTTATTCCTTTAAAGTTTCTTCTAATAATCTTCATTAAATCGAAGGTCCTATGTCATTTTAGTCAATCTTATTCTTACTTGGCAAAGGCTGAAATAGGATTTCGAGTGAAGCAAAGTTAGGATAGAATTTATAAAATGCTCTAAGTATAAGAATGATGAGTATTGCTGATAAAAATTAATGCTTGAAATTTTTATAAGTATAAGATTGAAACAATCAAGTATATGAGTAAGTGAGACAGGTAGTGACAAATCTAAGCTCATTCCCTAGAACATTTGCTGGTTGCCATTTTTCAGGTAAATGAGTACATCTCCTTCCTACAACAAGCTTCAATTCGAATATATATATATATATATATATATATATATATATATATATATATATATATTTGCTTCAAAAGTTTAAGATTTATTTTCTAATGGTTTTGTTAGATATATGCCCTATCCAAAGTTGAACATAATAATACATACAAACATTGATCAATCTTTCAAATTTTAGTTTACTGTAATACATAACTCTATATAGATATATATATATATATATATATATATATATATATATATATATATATATATATATATATATATATATATATATATATATCTTCATTCACATTTTCTTGAAGAAATTACAGATAACTCTAATAGATCGATAGATAACTTCTCTAATAAAAATAAACAGAATATTTCAACTAAAATCAGTCAGTCGGACCCAGAATCTTAAATGAAGAATACCCCTTCTCCTTCCCATATTCCTGAATCTCCGACCCACTTCCAATAGTTATTGTACGGAATTCAAATTCCATTGGAGAATCAGATAGATCCCAGAAAATGTCAACCTCCATCCCATCAATATGAAAATCAACATTTCCTCGATATTTTCGTCTTCTTATCGTCACCTGCTGAAACAGCACTCCATCAATTTCCAACCTTATCATCCAAAGTTTATTAACATTCTTCACTAGTCTTATCTGAACGTTGTGCTGGTCGCCATTGGCTGAGAAGCGAGCTTTTGAGGCTATGAACAAGGCGCCATGATCGCCTAGACGCGACAGTGGATCTGGAGGTTCAGAAAAAACTAGGTTCAGGCACAGGAGCCTCCATAGGATCTCGAGTAAAATCTCTTTGAGAAAGCTCCAAGCTTGTATCGATTGGCAGACAGTCCTTATCATCACCACCGCAGCAAATATTGATGAGGCTACTCATCGTGACTGAAGAAGAGAGAAATTTTTTTTGAATTTAAGTATATTTTCTGACGTGATACTAAGAAAAGCATGAGAAATTCGGAATTTAAAGATACATGCATGAGATATTTTTTATGGAAGCTAATAAAAATAATTTGTTATAATTCCTAAACGTTATTGGGATACTGTGGAATTACTTTATTGAAGAAAAAGCACTACGTTTTATAATTAGTTAATAATAAATGGTTTGGGGTGGTAAGAATATGATGGTTAATTGTTCTAGACCTGGTGGTAAATAATGTTAATAGTATAATTTTGAATGGAAATAATGAAAAAAATTATGAGGAATTAATTCACGATGTTTTCGGAGTACAGAATCTTGGGTAATTGATTGTCTTTTCTTTATTATTTTCCTAAATTAAGAAATTACATTGATATATGGTTTGAATTTTTTTATAATGGAATTGCCATTTAAGAGAAAATAATATTCTCATAGTTACCTCGAACTTCCTATCCTACAAAGAGGATACTAGGATCCCTTTTGTTGGATTCATATTAATCTATGACAATGGCAAACCCCATTAGTAAAACTTATATGGCCTCATATAACTTTTAAAAAAAAAGAGAGGAGAGAAAAATTCTTTGAAGATTTTATTGACATGACAATACTCTTAAAGATCCTGCTTAAAATGATACATTTATCATCTATCTATATATAGGCCTTTTGGGCACTATAAAATGATATATGTTTACCTTATAAAGGGATAAGAAGAAATACATGACTATACACTAATAGATTGATGGACATCTTGGTCAGAACATTAATAAATAGACATTAGTATCCATGGAGGTGATTGGAGAGAGTCACCAAATTAGAAGATGACACAAGCATGCCAACTAATAAAGAATGTGAACAACCTATGTTAACTTGTGTGACAGGAAATTAACTTAGGGTTTATGATTCGTATGTGGGCCAAAACAAGTGGTTCATAGGCCTAGGAAAGTGATGAATAGGCCTTGGTGAGTGACTCTTAAGCTAAAGTGAGTGACCATTTCGAATACACTTTGTACCTAGTAAGTATACATTGGTTCTTAATTTTTTTAGATATACACTTAATTCTCTGATTATCATAATCTTTTAAGAGTAACTTACAAAAAGATTAAAAGGATTTAGTTTTAACATTTATTATTATAACTAATTAGTT
Organism: Cymbidium sinense; assembly: GCA_021442155.1. Taxonomy (NCBI): domain Eukaryota; kingdom Viridiplantae; phylum Streptophyta; class Magnoliopsida; order Asparagales; family Orchidaceae; genus Cymbidium; species Cymbidium sinense. Next base: position 56,966,662 of record CM038233.1, on the reverse strand, counting down.
AGATATCTTATAAAAGAAATAAATAGATTTTACAATCCAGTTTATTCATTGCATTATAAGTAGTACCTAATTTATACTTCGATAATGGATTTAATTTAACTTTTGTGCATATCAGTATTTGTCTATATACATGGCATAGTGTACTTTATTTGAAATTTCATCTCCTCTTTTAACCCTCCCCTTTTATCATGACTTAGCAATTACCCATGTCACGTACAAAGAAAGTGATGGATAATTCTAATTACGAGCTAAGTTAGAGTACTCTTTATGAATACAAATAATGTTAATGAGTGAAAGGAGAGTAGAGATTATCTTGTGGATAAGAAGAAAAAAAGGATTAGTAAAAAGGGTAGAGCATAATGAAGGTGTAGAGGCTCCATTACATCCTTCCTATTAGGGTTCTTAATGAGCCGATTTCGAGCCAATCCGAGGCTAGCTAGAAATATTTTTGAGCAGCTCGAACCATTCGATTTCGAGCTACTCAGATCATTTTCTATTTGATTTCTAGCAGGCTCATTTTGATTTCGAGCCAACTCGAATTGAAATTTTTTAACTTTTTTTGGCTCTAATTTGAATAGAGTTGGCTCATTTTGATCGAGTAGCTTGAATTTAATAAAAATGATTATTAAAAAATTAAAAAAAATGAATTAAATGCATAAAATGAAAAAAAAATATGATTTTCAAAGAAATAATATTTATACTTCTAAAAATATTATATTTATTTTAAAAGATTACATGTTATAACTCTATACACTTAATTTTAGGAATAATTTTATTATTACAAACTTAGAAGTATTATATATAAATTTAAATTTTTAATAATAGATAAATTTGATCCGATCTCGAGCTGGTTCAATCCAATCTATGTCTGGCTCAAGATCATCTCAAAAAAAAGTTTGATCCAAATCTTTGGCTCATAGCTTGGCTCAATGTAATCGATTCGATCTCGATCTGATCCAAATTTTGATTCGATTTTCGAGCGATCCTCGATTTTCAAGCTAAACTAACAACCTTACTTCCTATAAAATGGAAATATTCATTTAGTGTAGGAGCTCATAGAAATTTTACTTAACTTAAATCTTTTCATATAAAATCTTTCAATCAATCCATTTATGTGCATGGTTTGAAGAATGAAGGTGCCATTTTTTTCCTTCACTTGAAGACTTAATAAAAGTTGAGTTCACTTATCATACTCATTTTGAATTCCTTTAGTCATCAAAGATGAGAACTCATAGCCTAAAGATTCATTTGTATTTTTAAACAAAATATCATTCACATATACTTGTACAAACAAAATATTGTTGACTCCATGAGCCCAATGACTCAATTATTTGATTTTGATGATAACAAATATATGATTGAAAGCTACTAATATTTTTTCATTTGTTTTAAAAAAAATTATTAGACCCACGTTAATCAGTTAACTCAGGAAGATCATTTTAGTGGACTTCGATTTATTTAGAATTTCATTATTAATTACATAACATGACGAATAAAGCTCACAAAATAATAATGATAATAGCTAAAAAATGCATTCAATTTATTTTAATTGTTGGAATATTTTATCAAATTAATTTGCATTATTTTTTCTTAAAATTTCGTGAAATTATTTTTTTGGATAATTCGGTCACATGCATTATATAAAGTCTTATACATTTCACTTTAAACTTAATTTAGTTCATTTAAATGTTAAATTTATTTATCTCCATGGTTCATTTATTAAATCATCCATTTATTTTAAGCTTGTGACATGGAATATTCAATTAAATAATGTAATTATTCTTTTCTCTCTCCTAGTTTTTTTCTCTTTCATTTCAATTTTTGCATTTTTTTTATGGCTCATAATGGTATGGCTGAATTTCAATTGTATTTCAAAAAAAATTTCTTTAATTTATTTGATTTATATTTTTGAAAATTTTTAAATTTAAAATTGAATTAGGCTTAAATTATTTCCAAAATTGAATTCTCCATTTTTGGATTGATTTGGCAAGCCCCTTGCTTATTCAAAAAAATTTTATTTGAATTGATTTAAATTTAAATTTGGATTATATTGAAATTAAATTAATTTTTAATACAAATTATTTTTGAAAACTATTGGTGACGACCCTTGATATATAATTATAAATTCAAATTGAAATCTCTAAGTAATATATGATTCATCCATTCATGGTAACATCTTTGATTGTTTGATGCAACTTGAATTAATAGATTTAGTTTATTGATTTAATTCAATTTAGTTTCTTAATTTTCTCTTAGTTATTAAACTAATTGATTTGAATTAATATCTCTTCCCTGCACCCTTAGCTGCCCCACATAAATTTGAATTTGATTATTTCGAATTCAAATTAAGTTGATTTGAATTTTAAACCAAACTTGAACTCTTTCCAATTTAAATTACCTTTTAAATTTTTCCACTTTATTTTCTTTCTTACATGGCCAACCCCCTCCTTGATATTTTCTATTTAAATTTATTGCATTTGTACTATGACTCTCTTGATGAACAATTACTTGGCCAACCTCTTTTAAAATAATTTTTAAAGAACTTGCTCATTCAAGAGTTCAAGTTTCCTCTTATCATTCTCTTTCTTTCCAAGCATTCTCAAGAGGAGGTTGCAACATCTTCTTCAGGCTTCATCTTGCATTGAAGGAGAGTCATTCAAGCTTGATCTTGCCTCTCCAAACTTTTGTTCAAAGGGATTGAGCAAAATTATTCTCTAATTCCTTTAAGTGTGCTTAATGGCCATGATGATTTGCAAGATTAGACATATGTGATTTGGAGTTATACTTGCTCATGTAAATGATATGAGCAAAGTATATAGAAGAGCATTATACTTGCTCATTTAAGAGAGTATGTCTTTGGGGTTGTACTTGCCTGATGTAGCAAAGCATATGTGATTTGGGTTATACTTGCCTAATGTAGTAGAGTATGAAAGGTTATTGTGATCTTTTATGATTTAGTGAATTCCTAATTTGGGTGGATAAGAATAAGGTCAAGTTTTGGGTTTAGATGAACCAAGTAAAAATTCTTGTGCATCATATATTTTTACTTTTTGCATTTACATTTTCTTTGTTTTTGTGCCATGTTTTAAGATTCAAATTAATTTCACCAATTTTTCTATCAAAATTAAAATTCATTTTTAACATGATTTTTTTAAAATACTCAATTCACCCTCCCCACTCTTAGTTATCATAGGCTCTTAATAATTTTTTTTTGCCTTAAACTATATTTTGCCACGTGTTTTCATTTGATTATATGAATTTTGCAACACTTATACTTTGAATTTTAAATATTTAGAGATTATAAGAGAGAAAAAAATCCAGTCATTAATCCAAAAAATCATGTGGAGAATCATTCGGAGTAGATTTGGGGGCAAATGATGTCATATGGGGCTCAATTAGTGCTTAGGTGCTAGTTGCAGTGCTTAGGTGCTTAATTACATGAAGTAGATTTAGAAGCCAATGATTGCCTCCCATGGCACTTAGATGTTAAAATTTGATTCTAAATGTAATCCATGGAAAGAACTTCGGTGCATAGGACCCTAATCTTGGTTCCTAGATGCCAAACCTAGAAGTTCCTAGCACATGAAAAATATAACATATTGCCTAGTGTGACCTCGTAAGCTTCAAATTTTGTTGGATATTCATCAAATTCTTGTTTCTAGGAAGATTTAATGCACTATTTATGCATATCTTAAGAATGAATTTGGGAACTTCTCTAACCAATATTCTATATTTTTTTTCTCAAGTTTTTCATGGCTACTTCAAGTTTTATAGAGAAATTAATCATTAAGGAGATTTTAATATTAAGGAGACGTGCAAGGCTATGAAGATGGTATTCCTAGTGTAATTTACCTAAGGCTGTTTCTTCATTCCTTTTTATTAAGTGTAAAGATGTTTATATCTCGAGTTCTCATGATTTTTTTTTCATGAACTAAACTCTCCTTTCTAAAAGTTGGGTGTAGCCATATTATTTTCTTATTTGTTTGGATTTTGAATAAAAATTCAAATTTTTTGTTTCTCTTAACATTATGTGTTTTATTTTAGGTTTTATTGCAATTGAATTGATTGGTCATCAATTTAATATATTAAATTGTCTAGGTTAGAACTAAGGTATGAAAAATAGGCTCATCGTGGGAAAAATATCATGGTGATAGATCGTAGAGAAGAGATAACTATAACAAAATTATGTTGTCCTTAAGATCAAAAGAATTTTATGGATTTTTTTGTATGAAATTTATCACTTAAAGGAAGATAGGCTGTAAAAAAATGAGGATCCTTATCATTCAAGAGAAAGATAGTGACCCTCATGATCGAACTATGATAAAAAAAAATTAACTCTTTATTTTGTTAAAATCTAAATATCACAAAACAATATAAGTGAAACTTAATCCCTAAGTTTAATTATAATAAGATCACCCCTTACAAATTCTTATTGTTGTTAGTCTATTAGACTTTTATGTAGACTTAGGAGTGAATTTTAGAATTTACTTTGACACCCCATTTTCAATGTTCAATAATAAACATTCAACCCTAGTTTGATACTTGATGTGTACTCCTTGTAAGAATTATATTGCAATCATGTATTCAGTATTTATTAGTTGTGGGGACTATACACTCTTGCACAAGTGGGTTATCCCACACACCATCAAAGCATTCTAGTACCTCTTTTCAGTCTTGTTTATCTTATTTCTAAGTCTTTTAAAGCAGGTCCACTAATCTTTAAATTATTCAGCTCCTGCTACCACATTGCATCTTGCTTTCTATGGTGGGGGAACCTCAAGTGTGCAAGGAAATTTCTCCTCATCAAACTCCTATTGATGTCTCTGGTGTTCATCTTTTTGGTTTGGTGTGCTTTGTGTGTATATGTGAGGGGACACCCATGATCAACAGATGTACTTATTAGGGTGATCATTAAGGAATAGTATACTATATTGAGAGATAGAAGTCACTATCCTATAATGGACCTAATCACCTAATAAGGACTCCTAAGGCATGATGGGTCTTCAAATAAACTAGAGATTTTCTCTACTTTTCATGAAAAAGTAAAGCAGGGTTTATTTAAACTGGGTTCATTAAGTTCCCTATGGAGGCAAGCCTCCACAGTTAATTACATCTTCAGGAAATGAATCTCCTAAGAATACTCTCGATTAAAGTAGTCGATTGTTGTCTCCAAAAGTTCAGAGATAGGACTATTAAAGGATTGGTTGTATTTTTGAAAATCAAGTGGGAGAGATAAAAAGGGAAGAGTTATTATCGAAACCAAATGAGATGAGTAGGGAGTGCTCATGATACTAGGAGACCTAGTGAGCACTCCAATTTATCCTATGAATGGGCTTTATATATTTTAAATTGAGGAGATTTATTTGTTTGAGTTAAAAATTTATTAGAAATCTAGGACTTATAATTCCATAATGCAAGATTGTGGAAATGACTAAGAGGTGAGGAATTATGCTTGTATCCCTCAAAGGAAAAATGCAAAATTAGATCCTAAATCTAAGGAGCTTTGGTGAGGGCCAAAACACGACCTAAATTTAAGGCAAAAGTGAGTATATGGTTCAGCTCCACAAGAGGGAGCAAACCCCAACTGGGCTTATTACATGGAGTGGCGCTACTCTACGCTTTAAATCCATGTAAGAAAGTCATATTTTTTCAAGATGGATAGGTTCTTATTTATTTAGAAAAGAAACTAAGTCCTTAAGCTCACTCCCTAAGAGACTAGATCATGAAGAGAATGAGTAATGACATAAATTTAATGCAAATTTTGTCAAGTTTTATTTGATTTTTGAACTTTATATTTTGACACAGGCTATAGGATTTTATATGTCTAAATGCATGAGAAATTGATTATGGGCTAAATCAGAAGAGAAAGAGGAGTCTCTCCATCAATGGCTCTTACATGTTAAGCTTTTATTCTCTGGCACAGATGGAATCCCTCTCTTAGGAAGAGTGGAAGAATATGACATGCATGATATTATACATTCAATCATCCAACTAAGGGGTTGCTAAATATTTTATTATCTTGATTTAATTCCTAGACTTTTATGTGAGGTTATGAATTATTTTTAAAATTTTGGTTATGAGTTGTAAGTGGGATAGAAAATTTACTTTTATCTTAAGAGCCTAATCTCATCTAGGCCATAAAGCAATCATGAATCATAAAGAAACTATGAAAATACATGCTATTTCTAATGTATAAGCTAAACAAAATATCAAACAATTTTATAAAGTTATTTCAAAAGAATAAGAGGCCAATGTGTTCGGGTACTGCCATACAACCCGAAAATAAATGTGGGTAGCCGAGCTCTACCCATATACATCTCGATACAATGAAAGAATAATTACAATTATGAAATGATAAGTGTTATGGGGGTCTAGATTCTTCATCCTCCATTCTTCACTTATCATCTCTCATTTCTTCACCTTGATTAGCTCCATCTCTTTCTTTCTTTTGGTTTGATTGGGATGTAGCTTGCTCCAAATGCATCACATGGTACATAAGACATGGTCTTATAACCAATGCTCACCTTAATCCCCATAACACTTATCCTAATCCTAATGTAAAAATTACATTAAAAGGAAGGAAAGTAAATCTAGTTATACGTACGAAACAAATGTTCGCTAAACACACCATACAACCCAAGTAGTTATAGGAATAATTTGGAGTTAGCACCCCACACATGGGCAACCAAGTCCACTTGTACTAACTTGGGATGTGCTTAGGTGCTAAACAACCTGCACAGTGAAAAGTATTTATATTTTTATTACAGTCGCTCCTTAAGCATAACCCCATGTATAAAACATGATTAGGCTAATATCGGTCTAACATTCAGGATACATATACACCCTAACATCTAGTCTAAAATAATATATCACAAAACTAAACATTCATCAAACCATGCACCGCCCTAACATAAAGCTAGAAATGGTGACTTAGCCTAATGTGCATGTGTTAGAGCTTGTGTGGTATGTCCTAACTAGGCTTTAGAGTTATGACTTGCTAAGTGCGAGAGATTTAATTTATAAAGGGTTGATTTCTCTTTAAGTGGTTTAGTTTATTTAGAGATTTTACTTAAAATTTTCTTTTGTTTCATGTAGCCTACACTTAGCAACTAAGTGTTATACAGAGAATAAAGAGAGAGAATCTCTCTTTTATCCCTTCTTTAAGTCATTTCTAAAGTAAGTTAATTAATTAATTTATTTTAGTGAATGATTTATTATGTGTTTTAATTAACCCTAAATTTAGGTTCATTCTAAATAACCATATTCAATAAGAAAGGCATCTTAAGATTAATTAGGATGGATTACTATCACATAACACACACTCATTTGTGTCTTTCCATTATGTATATCATGCATATGAATAATCTTAAGCATACATATACATGCAATATAAATCTTAGCACACTTTTATGATGAAAACAAAGAAATGTATTTTGAATTTAAATTTTTATTTATTGATTGAATCATGAATGCATTTATTTCTTATGTAGAAAATAAGGATTTTTCATCCATTAGCTAAGCACACATCCACATGTATAAAGTTTTAAGTGAGTACAACACCATTGTTTTTTACACTAGGTGCGTAAGGTACAAGACCTACTTATGGCTACTTAAAACCTCATAGTTACCACTTTTCTTAGATTCATGTAAATGTATGAATAACTATAAGGATTGGAAAATCCATGCAAGAGTTATGTTTTATTTATTTGATTTTTGATTCTCATTCATTATCCACATTATACATGAATATGTATAAGAGTTTTAAGTGGGTACAATGCCATTGTTTTCTACACCAGGAGCGTAAGTTATAAGACCTACTTAGGACTACTTAAAGCCTCCCAAAGGATGTCCGACTAATATACCACTTTTCTGGATACATATGAATGTTCAAAAAGAACCAAATGGATAGGGAATCATGCAAGAAATTATGTTTGATTTGGTTATATGATTTACATGTGTAATATGAAATTCTTCCTAAGTCTAAACATGGATATGCCTAGTAATAGATTTAGGCAAGTGTAGTGTTCTTTTCAAATGAACTATACACTTGCAAATCTTATGTGAATCCATGTTAAGGTAGGGAAAGAGAACTTTATAGTATACATCTTATATTATCATCATTTGCAAGCTTACAGATATTTATAATTAGCATTACTTCCTTTATAATAATTGATTTATAGGTTTTGAAAATAGTTTTTAGTTTAATAGTGATAATAGCGACTCATATTCTTAATTTTAAGTCAACAAATACAATTTGACATAAAAGAAAATATTATATTTAATTAATTTTCAAACAAATTGAATGCATGAGTTCATATGGCAAATAATATTTAGCATGACTGAAAAGAAATAAAGGAATGTAAACACATGATTTCAGTTATCCCAATTAATTCCTAAGGACAATCATATTAAATAAGGCTATTTAAAATGAACCAAAATTCTTTTAAGATATTTTTATCTTTAAATTTGATTTGATTTAGGAAATATGAGAGAGGTTTGCTAATCCTAACCCATTTCTCCATGTGAGAATTAGTTTGGTTTAATGAAGAATATTTAAGTTGATTTTATATTATGATTAGGTTAAGGTATGAATTAAATGAATTAATTATCCCTTACATATATCACCTTAAGTTAATTAACTAATTAATAATAAGCAAATATGATATGCAAACCACATGAAAAGTAAATTTACAATGCTCTAAGAAATGAAAGGGGCCTAATATAATTGGCTTATGATTAATAATTAAACTTAAGGGATCTCACTTAATTACTTTTATGATTTTCTCACACATGTGAGGCATTCATAATTTCATTATCTCTCACCTTGGGTTATTGAACACTCAAGGAGTTAACCAAGATCAATTAAAGGTTGCTTAGGTGTGGATGAATTGTTTTTTAATTTTAATTTCATTAGTCTTTTAATGAATTGATTAAACATTTTTTATTATGTTTTAATTTGAATGATGAAATTAATGTAGGGAAAAGGATCAAGGGCAAGGCCTTAATCTTAATACCCAAATCATTTAAACATCCAATTAGATTTTTATTTCCTTATTTTGAAGGTTAATCACTTAATTAATCAATTAATCATTCCATTAACCCATTAATTAATTTGATATTTAAAGATAAAGAAGACTTAGGAAATGAATTAGAAAAGTATCCCAATCACATTCTCTAAGTGATCTTACATTCAACATAAATAATTATGTTTAAATGATTAATCAAGTTACTATTCATTCTTTATAATTAATTAGTGATTATGGCTTAATCAAGTTATTTCCCTAATTAAGCAATCAATAAAATCTCAAAAAATAGGGGAGGCAGAGGTCATCACCCTAAATATCCTCAAAAAATTGAGGTTAATTGAGTGCTTAATTAAAGTGTAATTAAGCTAATCAGATTTTTCATAAAACCCTAATTAAGCCAAAATCAATATTCAAAATGAGTTAGTTTGTATTTTTTGAATTTTTCTACAATTAGTTATGAGATAAGAAAGTTTTGGGATTAAAAATAAATTAATTTGCCCTAATTAAAGCCTTAATCCTATCAAGACACGTGGCAGCTGACGCGGCGCACTTTTCAGTGGCATGATGGGATTAATTATTTAAGTAGTCACATCGATGCGCTTTCTCTATGGACCGTCCGATCAAAGATCGAATGGCCATGATTCAATCCGTGGTTTAGGAAAAAATTAGAGGCTCTACCACAAGATTTGATCAGAGACGTTCATCTTAATCACGTGAAATGGACGTCTCATGATCTATCTCATTCGCAAGCGACGGAAGACGGATGCCATCCATCTTTCCTCATTCGATCTGATCTCACTCGAGCTCGAATTGTCACGAAACTTTTCCCACACCTTCGGGGAAGAGAGATGCACACATCTAACGATCAATTTTGCATGAAATTAAAAATTTCTTCAAAAAAGACCAACCACGATTTCCTTATAGCTACAATTTTGAGGAATTACCTCACCGAAGCTAATGTTCGGCGGTGCAACGCCAAAGGTAGCTTCTCCTAATTGAGGTGAGCCCCTGTTGAAGAGCTTTAAGCTTGATTTGGAGTGGGAGGCTCAATTGACCAATCCATGCATGCGAAGACTTCAGCTCCAATCAAACTCACACCTCTGGCCACTTGGGAGCTTGGCATTTAGTTTTGGTTAGCTTTGATACGGTATGGTGATGGTGTGGCTAAGAGGAATTGGAGTTTTAATGAGTGGAGAGGGAGTATTGCTTGGGATTGGGATGCCCTGTTTTGACTTTGCTCGAGAATGGGCAATGCTAAATGGATAGGGCTTGGGGATCCCTGAAAAACACTCTAAGGGGCTTCAGAATTCACCTAAGAGATCTCACAATGCAAGTATGTGCTAAAATCATGTTCAAAAAGGGGCGTATACCCCTCAATTTCCATCATTGATGGACGGCAGTGTGCATGTTTTTTGCAGCTCACTCTGTCCTGTCTTGTCTCCATCAAGTCGGAAGGGCAAGGCAAGCTAGGGGAAGGTGGGGCAATGATGGATGCTTCCATGGGCAGAGTGTGTGCATGTTTTTTCTCACTTCGGACTGTCTCCATCAAGTGAAGGGGCAAAACAAGCTGGGGGGGGTGCAATGATATGCTTCCATGGACCCAATGTGCAAGGATGCCATGGTCTTGATCCAATGGGTGCTCATTTGGGGGAGGTGAGTCAACTCACCTCCCAAAGGTCCCAACCTAGTGGGTTAGGTTAGCTAGGTGGGTAGAAGGTTCCATGAAGTGCCAATGAACTGCCATGGGGATAGGAAAGTTTACTTTCGCTTGGATCCAATGGTTTTAAGGTTTAAATCTCATGGTTTGATGGCTAATCCCTTTGGTGGGGCCACTTGGATTTTGGGCTGATTTGAAAATGAATTAGGACATGTTTAGGTTGGGTTTGACTAAGTCCTAAGGTCCCATAAGTTGGTTTGAAGGGATTTGGCTTCATTTAGACAAATGGGTTCCATTTGGGCTAGGTTGGGTTGGGTTGGCTAATTAGTTAAATTGGGTCAAACTAAGGCTTAGGTTAGGTTCATATGATGATTTGGGATATTGTTGTTCAATTAATTTGGATTGGTTTGGCCTAGGTTTGAAATTGACTCATTTGGATTCAAAGGGTCAAATTGGTCAAGTTGACCAATTTGACCAAATTGACAAAATTAAGTTGGTTTAGGTGTTGATTCAAGTTCAATTGATTGATAAAAATGATTGTAGGCTTTGGTTTGGTTTTTTTGAAATTAATTTGAATTTTGGTCAATTTGAGCTTTTAGGTCAATTTAGGCTAGGTTGGGTCAAGTCGACCAATTGGTCAACTTGGGCTCAATCATGGCTTTGGTCAAGTTCAACAAGTGATTTGGAATGAACTTGAGCCATTGGTTGAGATCGATTTGGATTAAATCATGATTTTACCCATTTTGGCTTTTTAGGCTAATTTGGGTCAACTTAGTTCAAGTGGCTAGTTAGGCTTGGTTCGGCTCTACTGATAACTTCATCATGTTCAATCATTGATCATGAATGAGTTTGGGTCAATGGTTTCAATCAATTTGACATATGATGTATTTTGGCTAGTTTTGGTTTCATTTAGGCTAAATGTTGACTTGGTCAAAGGCTAGGTTTGACTTGGTTTGACCGAATTCAAGGTGGTTAATCACCCCATGATGATTGTTGATCATGATTGAGGTTTAGATAGGCTTAGTTCAATCCAATTTGGGTTGGATTAGAAATTGGCTCAAAAGATTCTTTAGGTCACTTTGGGTCAAGTGAGCCTAAATGGGTCAATTGGCTTGATCAAGATTTGATTCAAGTTTAGTTGAACTCACATATGAGCCTAGGATTGAAATATAAATCCAATTACAATTTGTTTAGAGCCAAGTGGGTTTTGGTTCATATGACAATTTCAAGTTAAAAGGGTCAATTTGGGCTTGATTTGAGTTGACTTGGATTTGGTTTGATAATGGTGATTTATGTTTATATTTGGATCAATGAATGAAGTAATGATTGACTCATGAAGAAATCCATGAGTTTTGAGTTTATTTGGGTTTTATTTAGTCAGGTTCAAAAGTTTGGCTAAAGGGGCTAAAATTGAGAATTTGATTTGATTTGAGTTTGGTTTTGGTCATTTGAATTTACATTTCATTTATATTTGTGAATATAAATGAAGATATAAATGGGTCATGAGAAAATCACTTGAGTTTGGAGTGATTTGGAAGCAAATTTGATTAAGCTTAAGGATGTAGGTTAAAAGGGCTAGCTTGCATTTTGATTTGGTTTGATTTACTTTTGGTCATTGGAGGGTGGGTTTCATTTATATTTATTTGTATAAAATAAGGAATAATTAACTTATAAAGAAATCAATCATGTTTGAGTTGATTTGGATCAAAATTTGATTAGGTTTATGGAGGTAGGTCCATATGGCTTAAGAAGGGTCTTCATTTGATTTGATTTGTTTTGATTTGGTTTGAAAGGTTTAATTTTATATTTCATTTATATTTTTGAACATAAATGAAGGAATGATTGATATATAAAGAAATCAACCAAGTTTGAGTTAGTTTGAAGGAGTTTCGGCTAAGCATATGAAGGTGGTTGTTGATCTCATTTTTAGAATGAGCTCTCAACCCCTCTATCTTAGACATAGGACTCCTCTTAGACTTTAGGAGTTCCTTAGTCTTAAGACACATCTAGTGATTAGGTGGACACTCACCCAGCCTAGAGACTTAGAAGAGTTAGCCATAGAATTGGTCATGCCTTGGGGTGTTAGGAAAGTTTGTCTACCCCAGCTTAAACCACTCCTCACCTTCCTTCCTTCAAGTCAAGCTCCAAATCAATCTTATTTGATTTTCTCCAAATTCAAATCAGCTCCATATGATTGAAATCCATGATTGAACTCAATGATTGAAACTCATGAATGAAATTTCAAATTCCAAACTTTTCTTAAGCCCTTAATCCTCTCTTAAGGACCAAAATCATCCTCAAATTAAACCAAATCCTTGAAATTTTCTCATCACTCATTTATATTCTCATTTATATTCACATATATAAATGAAATATAAATGCAAATCAATCAAATCAAATCCAAAATTAAATTCCAAATTTAAAATCCTTCTTAAGTCCTTAATTTCTCTTTTAGCTTAAATCATATCTCTTAAAACTCATGAGATTTTCTCATAACTCATTTTTATTCTCATTTATATTCACATATATAAATGAAACATAAATACAAATCGATCAAACTAAACTCAAAAATCAAATCCAAAACTCCAAAATTTCCTAAGTCCTTTTAAATTTCCTCTTAAAGGACTTAGCCTAAATCATGTTCAAATCAATTGAAATTCATGGAATTTTCTCATAACTCATTTATATTTCCATTTATATTCACATATATGAATGAAATATAAATTCAAATAAATCAAATCAAATTCAAAATTCACGCTCCGAACTCCAAAATTTCCTAAGTCCTTTAAATTTCCTCTTAAAGGCTTAGCCTAGATCATGATCAAATCACTTCAAATTCATCAAATCCTCCCATAATCCATTTATATTCTCATTTATATTCACATATATAAATGAAGTATAAATTTAAACCATCAAAATCCAAAAATCAAACTCAAATCCATTCAAAATCTAACCTAAGCCTTTCAAGTCAAAATCCTGAACTTAGCCAAATCAACTTCAAATCAAGTGAAACTCTTGATTTTCCTTCATGATTCAATCAATCATACAATCATGAATCCAAATATAAATATAAACTTCAATCACTTAACCAAAACCAGTTAAAAAATCAAGCCAAAATCCATTTCATGTTCACCCTTTGAAAATGAAATTATCAAATGAATCCAAACCCATTTGACTTCAATCATAAGTCCATATACAAGTTTAATCAAACTCAAATCAAACTTTGACCAAGCCATTTGACCCACCTAGGCTCACTTGACCCAAAGTGACCAAATGTACCCTTATGAGCCCAATTCTAATCCTAACCAAATTGGATTGAATCAAACTCACCTATGCCTCTCATATGATCAACAATCCTCGTGAGATGATCAATCAATCAAATTTGGTCAAACCAAGTTAAACCTAAGGGTTGACCAAGTCAACACTCAGCTAAAATGAAACCTAACATAGCCAAAATCTATCATAGGCCAAATTTATTGAAACCATTGATCTAAGTTCATTCATGAACTATGTTTCAACTTGACCAAGTCAACATTCAAGCCTAACCTAGCCCAATTGGCCACATGACCTAAGTTGACCCAACTTGACCTAAAAAGTTAAAATGTGTCAAAACTTGATCTAAGCTAAATTGATTGAAACCAATGGGCCAAGTTCATTCCAAATCATTTGTTGAACTTGAACAAAGCCTCAATTTCCCAACTAGACCTAACCTAGACGAATTGACCTTGAACCCTACTTAACCTAAAGGGTTATGTTGAGGCAAATTCAAACTTAACCAAAATTGATTGGAAACAAAGATAACAATCCACTTCATATGACTAATGAAACCTAAACCTACCCATGACCTAGCTCAAATAAGTCAAATGGGTCAAATTGGTCAGCTTGACCCTAAATGAAGTCATATGAACCAAATTCAAACCTAAACCAAATTGAATCAAACCAAAGCTACCAAAATATTTCAAATGGTCATATGAACTTATTTAGTTTGACCTAATTTGACCAATTGGTCAACTTGAGCCAAGTTGACCCATTTTGACCTAAATGGGTCAACATGAGCCAAACCATACCAAATGAACTCCAAATCCAATGAAGCTTGGAAAAACCTATTTTCTCAACATACTTAACATATCCAGATTCAAAAATCATCCAAATAACCATTCTACCCCTAGCCATAGAATAATTTTTTGTCAAATCCATGGGGAATTTGGTCAATTCCTCTTCACATCTATTTGATACGTTCCTAATAGCTCAAGTAAACCCTATGGAGGGTGGTGCACCCAACCCAATGGGTTTGGGCCAACCCAACTTGACCCAAGGCCAAAATTGAGCACATGGCTCAAATTGGCCACATGGGAATCATGCTTCCACTCAATTTTGAGCACATGGGGAGTTACCACTCCACTCCCTAGCCCAAACTGACCATGTGCAAACCTCTAACAGATCAAACAATCCACTGCCTAAGGTCAATTGGATAAAAATTGTAAGTGAAGCTTCAACCTTC
Organism: Cymbidium sinense; assembly: GCA_021442155.1. Taxonomy (NCBI): domain Eukaryota; kingdom Viridiplantae; phylum Streptophyta; class Magnoliopsida; order Asparagales; family Orchidaceae; genus Cymbidium; species Cymbidium sinense. Next base: position 56,951,478 of record CM038233.1, on the reverse strand, counting down.
TGATTGCCTAAGGGGGAGATATACTCCCCCTAATTCACTTCAATTCCAATAGAGCCGAATTTGATTGAGTAAGGGAGAATGTTATGAGTCATTAGCAAGAGTTCCTAAGATCTCTAGAGGGATTTTGAATTGGCCATTCTCGGATTCCCTTAAGAAAAAATAGGGGAGCTCCAAGGATTTGCCAACATCCATTACACTCCAATTCAACCAAATTCCCTTTGCACACTCCACTAGAGGGTCAAGTCGAGCTTGCCTAAGCCCTTTCCCAAGCTCCAAAGGAAAAGGAGGACTGACCTAGATCAAAGTTGAGCTCACTAGGAGGAGGGGTTGGTCCATAAAGCTATCCACTCAACCTCAAGAGCTAAAACTTTCACCAAAGCTTTATCTCAACCAGATGAAGCTCCTCCAAGGGAATCGAGTGTCGGTGATCACCTCCGGCGAGGTATGGCATTTTTCGATCACTAAACTCAAAGTGGTGTGGAACTTTATGAAAGAAATTTTGACCACATTGAATTTTGACCGTTATATGTGCTTGGCATTAGGGTTAGATGGTGTGTGCAAGATTCCATCCCAATCTAAGCTTGATCGAGCTCAGATCTTCCCTTTGAAAGTGGACGGTCTTCATTATTCCTCAAGAAAGAACATGGATGATTTTTGGTCATCCATTCATGCATTTTGGATTGACAGCTGAGATTAAAACCTATTTTATATCCTATTTTATCCTTTCAAAACTACAGATTAAATCCTAGCCGTTTGATCCTTGATTGAATGGTGAAGGCAAAAGCACATAGCACCTGCCGCCACGTGGTGCTACGATGTGATGTTTAAGTGGCCACTCAGCGGACGATGCGTGTATAGCACAGCTGAGCCAACCGCTTGTGAGTCACGTCGTAGGATTAAGGGATTAATTAGGGTTTATTTAATTCTAATTAATTACATAAACTTAAAAAATTTATATCTCTCTAAAGAAAAATTATAAAAATATGAGGTAAATTGCCACTAAATGATAATTTAATCTAGAATATTCTAAAATTGGCTTTAATAGATTTTGAATATTTTTTTTCTCTAATTTTAACATTTATTGGAAATTTTAATTTGCTAATTAATCCATAATTAATCCACTCATTAATCACAAACTTCTTTAGTGTATTTTGGGTGATGACATCTACCTCCCCTAATTTTCTTGGGATTTATTGGTGGCTTAATTGGGGAAATTAATAATTAATTTCCTTATTACCCTCTTAATGTAATTAAGGTTAATTAAGGGTTTGATTAGAGATTTAACCTTCTGTTGAAGTTGATTAAGGTCTGTTTTAGTGAATAGAGATTTAGGGAATAATTTTGGGGCATTTCCCCTAAGCTATTCCCTAAACCCCCTTTTCTTTATTAATCCTATCTTAATTAAGGGATAATTCATTAATTATCCTCTTATTAATTTCTTAAAATTCTAAAACTTTCTAAAACTTAATTAATCTACTTTGGGTAGATGCTTAGGTGTTCAAGAGCCTAAGTTTAATTAATTAAATCAAAACTCAACACATATGTGTGAAGGGTGTTTTGAATTACTTAAGTTAAACCCCTTAGCTTAATTAATCATTAATCATGAGCCAAATTACATTCGGCCCCTTTCTTCCTAGGTGCATTACAGATTTAAATTTCTTATGAGGTTTTATGTCATCTCATTGGCTCATTATTATTTGCTTAACTATGCTAAGGTGTTGTAGGTATGGGATAATTAACATGTTTAATTCATACCTTAACCTAATCAAAATATAAAATGAATCTAATCATCTGAAAATTGAACAAAAATATCAAACACATGTGGGAAAGGGTTAGGAATAGTAAACTCAATTCACATTTTCAAAATTCAATCAAATTCTAAATCAAACAAAATTCATATAAAACAAACTTTGATTTACTTTAAGCTTTCTTACTTCATAAGAATGTCTTTAGGATTTAATTAAAGTAAATGTATTTACATGCTTTCATTGTTTTAGTTCTTCCCCAACATGCTAAATATGTGTGTCATATGGTTTCATGCATCCATGCTTTTCAAATATCAAATTTAAAAAGAAAATGTTTCCTTTTTGTCAAATTGCATGTGTCGGCCGAAGTAAAAATATGAGTGTCTATTATCGATATTAAATTCAATTTATTTTCAAACACATTTGGAACTTCATTTAGCATGCTCAAATTTGCTAAGTGAAGTCTCCAAATTCAAAATCAGAAAATTTTCAAACACATTTGGATCATCATTTAGCTTACTCAAATTTGCTAAGTAAAGTCACCAAATTCAAAACCAAAAACATTTCAAGCACTTTTGGAACTTCATTCTTTAGCATACCAAATTTGCTAAAGAGAAGTTTTCATTTTCGAAACAAAACCAAATAAAAAAAATTCTGAACACATCTTTTGGAATTTAATTTAGCATACTCAAATTTGCTAAGTGAAATTTCCATTTCACAAAATTAAGTGGAACATCATCTTTAACATACCATATTTGCTAAAGTAAAGTCTCCATTTTCAGTCAAAAACAAATCTAAATAAAAATGAAACACATTAGGATTTCCTTAGCATACCCAAATTTTCTAAGGATCCTACTTTTTCAAAAATCAAAATATCCAAAACAAATGAAACAGTTTAGGATTTTCTTAACATACTCAAATTTGCTAAGAATCCTCTTTTCAAAAAAAAAAAAATCAAACAAAACACACTTGGGTTCTTCAGTTAGCATACCTAAATTTGCTAAGTGGGAATTCCAATTTTCAAAATCAATCAACAATTCACAAAAAGAAATAATTATTGTCAAAACACTTCACTTAGCATACCCAAATTTGCTAAGTAAGTAAAATTTTAAAACACCAAATCAAAAACAAAACCAATTGACCCTTATTTAATTATACCCAAATTTGTTGAAGGAAAGGGTCCTCATATCAAAATCTAAATTCAAACAAACATGAACCTATGGAAGCATCCTTCTAAAAAATATTTGAATCCATTTTTTAGCATACCGACGTTTGTTGAAGTTGGATTCATATTCAAAAATTTCTCTTTTCAATCAAATTTCTAAATCTTCTCTAATCCATTTGAACCCCACTTAACACTTCCAAGATGTTGGATGTGGGTTCAAATTTTTAATTCAAATTTAGAAATCAACAAAAAAAAATGAAATTTGATCCAAGCTCATTTCTTATATTGAAGATTCTTAGCATTAGTACCGCTACAGTAATAGTTTAGTCTTTCATTTTTTTTACAGTTGATTTGAAATGGCAGGCTCACAGAAGTTTGTGTTCACTTTCCCTCATGGCATGGACTTGGCCTTGAACCAGGCTAACTTTTCTTGATTGGATCATACCCACCTTATCCATTTCGATAAAGGATTTGAGGGAGTAAGAATCACATATGAAGGCACTCCCCTCACAACTGTCAGTAGGACTACGGTGGTCGGGTAAAAGCCGGATATCCAGATCGATCTACCTTCAGATTCTAATGTCTTTTCATTAAAGAGGAAAGCAGTGGAAGTCCCACCTACTTCAAGAAGGATAGTACCAAAGACCAACACCAATTTCTGCACCTGTGGAGCCACCCTAGTGAGGGCTAGCACCTCTAAGGGTAAGGCTCCCTGAATCTCGTGGATTGCTTGCTCTACCTTGAGTACCTGCATAGCTCTACCCTCTCATCCTACTGCATCACAATAAAGGAACAAAAAAATAGCAATACGTAAGGTATCGCAAAGATTGCTGGGGAGATGGAGTATCCCATTGAGCCGTTGAGTAGTTTCCTATTTTAACTTCACCACTAGTTATAGTGAACCAGTTTCATCATCTGTTAGGGTTTGACAGAGAGGATGTGAGGATGATACCGACTTCACCTCCAATAGTGGTTCAACATTAACCATCAGTTACTCAGAGTAGGAGGTCGTATGCCAACCTCCGATCAGTCTTGCACCAGGTCGGTGAAGCTTATAGACGTTCAAAGTCCGGAGCTCAATTTGATTAAAGATCTATCATCCCCTGAAGTGTGGGGAAACATATTCGATAGGAGAGGGCTAGAGAGGACCATACAACTACTCATATTAGGGAGAGGCGAAGGTTCAGTCACCAGTCGATAGCTTTTGCCCTCATTGATTTTCTAGCTCAGTGTGCTACCTGCGCTAACCATACATATAGCATCCTACTTACTTGGACCAGTCATCACAAGAGGATAGCTCTTGTTCAAAGAGAGTCAGTGGTGTCTCCACCACACCACTTTACCCCCCATTTTCCATCACCTATCCATGTCACAGTATCTCTAGTTCCATCAAAGGCCATGAAGGCCATATCCGGGGAGAAGCACACCCTATTGGTGATCTGGCTACAACCAAGGGATCCTACTCCATCTACACTACCTATTGTGGTGAGACTGAGCTCTCTTGCTTGACCTTCTGCCCTAGTGATGGTGTTGAGGGAGTGGCACCCCAAGCATAGTGGTCCCTTCACCAACCCACCAGATCAAGATGAAGATATTGATGAGAGGGTGGTGTGATGATAGCCCAAATGCACCGAAAGTGGAACCTCCTAAGAATGTCACCCCTTTCATAGTGACAAATGAGTGTCTCTTCCAAAGGAGTATACCTCAGGATTGACTCTCTGCAGTGTGCAGGTTCCGTGCCTCTCACATGCATCACACCATGCTCAAAATCATTTGTTTCCATTCATATTGATCATTCTCTCAAGGAGATAGCAGCACATTATCTTTGTGGCATTCTAGGAAGGATTACAGTCGGGGATGAGGAGAAGGTTGCATGGCTCTGCCTTCATGCTTAAGCTTCACTATCACATTGAGAAGGATGTCTTCAAGGAGAGGCCAAACAATTGCTTCAAGATCATAGTTATCCCAAAGGAATACCTTGTGGAATAACCATCCAGTTCCATTAGGTTAATCCTTGGGGATACATGTGATCCTTCCAAAACTAAATAAGGTTATGATATTTCTTTATCCAAAACCTCTAAGAAGATTGCTCAGAAGATCAAGAAAAGTTTCTTGCAGGTGCCTCAGTCAGCTCGAACCTCCAACATCAGGAAAGGTTTGCAAGTTATCAGTGCTAACTCAAGGAAAAGGGGAGCTCAGCAGCAGCAGCAACAACATGTGTCAGCTTGGGTTAGTCAAGTAGCGCTACCACCGACTGAGTCTAGCCTCCATCCTATAGTTGTAGCTTCCACACTGGTGACTTCCTCCACTTTAGCTAGTTCTTCTTCTTCTACTATTAGAACTCTTGTATCGACAAATAAGAGCATCAAATCTCTTACCCCACTCACTTTACTTGATTTCTACTTTGAACCTCCAAACAAATCCAAGATATTGAAGAATAAAGCTAGCTTGAATTACATCTATGTCACTTCTGATGGGTTGTCTACTTCTATTCTTAATGATAACTCTTTTCAAGACAAAATAAATATAACAATTCTCATCTTCTTCCCTCTGATTCAGAGTTGGACTTCCCTACTCTGAATACTACGGGTTCACCTCTTAAGATAGACTTAGAATCATCCAATTCTAAGGGTCCCAAAGGAAAAGCTGTAGGTGATCCTGATGTGCAGGTAAAATATTCCATTACCCTGCCACAAGAGATCACCAACGTCAATCTCTATAGTGGCAAGGTTCTACCTCCTAGGGCAGAACCTCAAGATAGAGGAAATAAGTCATTGGTATAGAGAATCAAGAAGCCACTCCACAGGATGGTCCACCCTTGGATATGCTTGTAGAGGATTAGTCCAAGGTGGACTACAATGTCCTTTCTCATCAAAGAAAGTTTCCATCTAAGCTAAGCATAAATGATGCCCTTGTCTTATCTAAAGAGATGAGGGAATCACTAATCAAGGATCTCCTTGATCCTGAAATATGCTTAGCTTAGTTGATCGTTATAAGTGAGGAAGCACATTAAACCAAAAGAAGCTCAGGGGATCACCTTCACAAATGAAGACCTACTTCTGGCAGACTTGGAGCACAATTGTCCCCTCTACATCACAGTCGACATGGATAGGTTCAGACTTGCCAGAGTTCTCATGGATCTAGGAGCATCGATGAACATTATGAGTCTAAAGACCCTTGTCTATTTGATGATTGACTTATCCACACTCCAAGAGATCAGATGATGTTGAGAGGACTCAATGAACAAGGTGAACGGACTTTAGGTTCTATAGTGTTACATTTAGAGATAGGTGACTGGAAAACTGAAGCCAAGTTTTACATCATTGATTCTAATACTTTGATCATTACTTTGCTTGGTAGGCTTTGGATACATCAGAATAAGATAATTCCATCCTCCCTCCATCAGTGCATCAAGTTCAAAATTGATGGGATTGAATACTGTGTTAATGGAGATGAAAAGCCATTTTCAGTTAAAGAGGTTGAGATTTATGAGGATGCAACCTACTATCTTTCTCAAAACACCCTTTCTCGTGAACTTAGGCAAAACTTAAAATCAAAATAAAAAGAAAATGAAGAAAAAGAAAGACAAAAGAAAAATAAAAATCCATGTGAACAAGAAAGGGGAAATGAGGAAGAAATAGATCCACATATTACATTCCACCCATAGTTTATTCCATCATGGACATATGTGGGGATGGCTCAACCTCCACCAGGTGAGGAAAAATAGAGGCACCTGAGGTGGAAGACCCTGGGCCACATCAGCAGAGGTCAATTCATACCCCAACTATTCACATAAACTTGAAATCCATTCTAAGATGAAATGTGATTAGTATACCGCCCAACCCTCTTAGTGGTTCCATTGAAGGTGACTTTTGATCTAGATAGAGATGAAGACCGGGCCTCCAGACAAAGCAAAGTATTCAAATCAGGATTATGTGAGACTATTAAGCAGCAGGTGGGAAACATAGCTCTAACCTCACTTACATCTCAAAATATTGAAGGTTTGGTAGTTAAGGAAGTTCCTAAGTCTTCTAGTGATATGAAGTCAATGAGATTTTTTTAAGGATCATCATCCTCAAGTCCTGAAGTTGATGTAGAACTTGAGGAGGATACATTAAAAGAATTAATGGAATTACCATTTGACTTTTACTCGTCTTGTGTTCATTATCTTATACAAAAAGGTTTAGTTCCTCATACATGGTCCAAGCATAGACCAAAGAACTTTGAAAATCTACGGAACAATGCAAGCCAGGAAGAACAATCAAGAGCAGGACAAGGATTCGTTATAGTGGGTCCAATCAATGATGACGATTACTGCTTAGTTGTTACCAATCATTTGGAGTCTGATAAGTTCTTTTCACACAACATCAACTCTTATGAGAATGTGTGTTTAGAAACCTTGGATGATCCAAATGACCTTCAAATCAAAAAATTTGAATTTGAAGAGGAGATTTATTCAATTGACAAGCTTAAAGAAATCAACCTCAGATAGAAAATCCATGCCCCATATTAGTTCTTTGAATGAAGAAGAAACCAATTACTTAGTGCTATTCGAGTTTAAAGATTGCTTTGTATGGAGTTATGAAGAGATGCCAGATCTCTCTAACATAGCATAAGCTAGATCCTAATGCACTACCCTATTAAGCAAGCTTTTAGATGCATGGGATTAGAAATTGAACAATAGGTCATTTCTAAAGTTAAGAAATTGATTGATGCAGATTTCATCAGGGAAGAAAAATATCTTACATGATTAGCTAATGTCATACCAGTTAAGAAGAAGAATGGTCAAATTCGCATATGCATTGATTTTAAGGACTTAAACAAGGCATGTCATAAGGATGAGTTTTCTCTTCTTATATTAGAGTTAATGGTGGACATCGCCTCATCTCATGCGCTCTTCTCTTTCATGGATGGGTCATCTGGCTACAACCAAATCAAGATGTCTCATGAAGATGAAAGAAATACTACTTTTCAAACCCCGATCAAAATCTACTATTATAGGGTCATGCCTTTCGGCCTTAAAAATGCTGGTGCAACATACCAACAGGCCATGACTCAGATCTTCAATGAACTCATCCATCATCAAGTTGAGTGCTATGTTGATGATTTAGTAGTCAAGAGCAGAGAAAAGGAAGATCATCTATTTGACTTAAGAGTAGTTTTCAAATGGTTAAGATAATATAATCTCAAAATGAATCCCGGGAAGTGCGCATTAGGAGTAGCTTTAGGGAAATTCCTTGGGTTTATTTTCCGACACCAAGGAATAGAAATAGATCCAAAAAAGATTAAAGCTATTTTAAAATGCTACCTCCAAGAGTTAAACTCAACTCAAATCCTTCCAAGGATGGCTGACATATCTAAAATGCTTTATATCTAACCTATCAGGGAGATGCAAGCCATTTTCAACACTTGTCAAAAGGACACCAAGTTCAAGTGGGATGATAAGTGTCAAGATGCCTTTGAAGACATCAAGATTTGGTGAAGCTACTAGTTCTAGTAGCCTATCCTGTGCCACTCATCCTCTAGCATGAATGACTATCTTAGTGCTCTGTTGGCCCAAGCCAATGATGAAGGGAAGGAGAATGCTCTCTACTACTTGTGCCATCGTCTTATTCCTGCTGAAGTGAACTATCCATCGATTGAGAAACATTGCATAGTTTTAATCTTTGCTTCTCAAAAGCTACAACATTATATGCTTTCTCATAAGGTGAACTTGATCTCCAGAACAAATCCACTGCAGTATCTCATGACACAGCCAATGCTATCCAGATGTTTGGCAAGATGGTCCATGATTTTCTCATAGTTTGATATCACATTCATACCCCTCCGTGTGGTAAATGGACAAGCACTAGTGGATTTCCTAGCAGACACCCACTTCTTTATTCTCCGCTCAGTGATGATCTCCCTGATGAACAAATCATGAACTTATGGGAGGCTGACAACTATTGATGGGAGATGTATCTTGATGGTATAGCTTCTTTTCATAAAGGGGAAGCAGCACAATCTATTCTCCCAAGAAATGCATGGTTAGGAATAGTTCTCTTAACTCCAAACTGCGATGTGATGAGATTCTCATACTATCTTTCCAATTTATGCACTAACAACGAAGTTGAGTATGAGGCTTTGATTGCCAGTCTAGAGTTAGCCATCACTATCAGTGTCAAGAGCATCAACATCTTTGGGGATTCTTAATTGGTCATCAATTAGATTATTGAGTCCTATAAGGTCCTCAAACCCAAGCTTCATTATTACCACGAGTATACAAAGAAGCTGTTGGCCAAAATTCTTGAAGTCACCATCTACAAGGTTCCCCAAGCAGAGAACATAGTAGCAGATTCTTTGGCCAAACTTGCCAAAGAATTGGCATAAGATGAGTCCATTTCAATAAGGGTCCAAAATAGACAAGTCCTATCCCTTATTGATGCTGAGCTCATCGAGAGACTTTCTCTTCAAGGGGAGGTTTTCATTGTCAAAATGGACAAGGAGTTGGATTGGAGGTAATCGTTCATAGATTATTTGAACACCAGCAAACTAACTCAAGAAAAGTCACAAGCCTAAACAAGTCAAACAAAGAGCTCTCTTCTAGGCTCTCATTGATGGCACCCTATACCACTGGTCCTTTGACCAAATGTGGTTACACTATTTAGATAAACATGAATCCCATGGCATTGTAACTGAGGTACATTCAGGTCTATGCGAAGCACATCAATCTGGTCTGAAGATAAAGACAAAGATCAAGAGACTAGGATACTACTAGCCTTCAATGACATGCATCGCATGTAGCTAGGAGATGCCATCACATGGTGTGGTCCTCCACCAACCACCCAACATTCTACACCCTACATTGGCAGCATCATGGTGTGTGGGTACCAACATTGGGTCCGATGATCCTTCTTCCAAGGGTCATCGGTTCATCTTAGCTGCCAATGACCACTTTTCCAAGTGGGTGGAAGCCATCCCACTCAGAGAGTTTATAGCTCAACATGTGCTTCAATTTTTCAAGAACCATATCGCATATAGGTTCAGGGTACCTCGATGAATTATATCTTATAATGGTACTGCATTCAAAAGCACTAAGATCAATAGCTTCGCCAGGAAACATGATATAGATTGGAGATACCCCACCATCTACTACACTAGAGCAAATGGCTTAGCAAAAGCATTCAACAAAAATCTCATCCAAATACTAAAGAAGACTCTTGATGATAAAAAATGACAGTGGAACGAGCAGTTGGTTTAAACTTTATGGGCCTATTGTACCACATACCAAACTCAAACTCAATCTACACTATTTTTTTTAATGTATGAGTCTGAAGCTATTCTACCTTTATAAGTTCAACTCCGGTCACTAAGGATAGCATTGGGTAGCAAGATCACTATAGAACAAAATGCAAAGGCCAAAAAAGAAGAGCTCAAGATTTGGAGGAAAGTCGCCAGCATTCCAAACCTTGACAAGGCCAAAAAAAAAAATGATTCAAGCTCACAAAAGTCGTCCTGTCGGTCTTTTATTAATAGTTATTTTCAAACATGATTTGTTTCATGGGTTATATTTCTTTAGATAGAGCCCATTAATTGGAAGCACTGGGTGTGTTCCACTTTACAATCAATAAGCTGATAAGATCCTCATTGGTAGGCCTTCTCTATGACATAAGTGTAAGAGAACCCCAGTGGCATTCTATCCCTCTTTCACAACACAAACATAATATCTCAGAGCTATTAGAATAGGTGTAACAGAACCTGAGAAGCATCCTATTTTGATTAGCACAACTAAGTTAGGTGTGAGAAAACCTAAGCCACATCCTTTCTTAGTGGGAATCCCTGGTTGCCATCTGTGGCATCATTTCACCAAATCCCCTAGCATGTTTTAGGTAGGTGTAACAGTCCACTAGAGGCATGTTATTCCTTTTGACACATGCACAAAAACAAATGTAAATCTTTTATCGTGAGATTTTTGATGTAGGAGAAAACCCCTTGTGACACTCACTCATTAGCTGCTTTAGGTTGGGTCTACATGCTACCTTGATAGTATGTTACCCTAGTGACCATTTGTTTGGAAGATGTGAGTCCCTGCGCTTTCTTCCTAACTTGACCATTGTAAACCAACAAGCACCTTATTAGTTTGGTAGTCTTCACTGCCCAACCAGTAAGCTACCTTGTGTTGGTTTTGTTTAAGAAGATGTGAGTCCCCATGCTTTCTTCTTGAACTAATCATCATGATCTAACTATGTCGAGTATATTTGAGGTTTAGGATAAGTCTCCCAGAAGCTCCTTTCCTCTTGACCATATTTGAGTCTATAAGTATTCCCCTCAAGTAGCCCACCTTAAGACCATTCAGCTAAATAAGACCTCCGTATAGGGATGTGAGTCCCCAAGCTTTCTTCCTAGGATTGCAAACCACCTTATGTTGGTTGATGTGTTAGCTGACACACCTAGTAGATCACCCTGCTTTCTCCTTGAGTTGGCCACATTAATATTGATATATGACTAGTCATGTAATTTTCTCCGGTTTTTTTTTAGATTAAGTCCTTTAGCCTCATGGACATCTATTTGCATAACATCCTTGCCCCATTTAGACACTACAGTTACTTTGGATTGGATAGTCCCCTAGTAGCCAATTCGGAGAGAATGCAAATTCTCCCTTGGTTCAATAAATTTGAGATAGGTTTAGGCAGATATAAGTTCCTTCTTAGTTTGATCTCTCGTAAACTAACAAGGTCCATAATAAATAAACTAAATAAAATAAATAAAATTAAATCGCTTGTGGATTAGGAATTCAAGCCCCCAAAGGGCCCCTTTTTTTAAGCAGTCATCCTATCTTTATAGAACTCCCTAGAAATTTCCCACTACTTGAGAGAGATAAGTCCCTGCGCACTCACTCAGAATGCCCTTAGTCAGGTTCAATCTATTTTTCTATAAGCTACCCTGATATCATTTGGAAGATGTAATATGATGCATTCTTTCTAATGGATTGTCACAACCGACATAGGTTGGGTTCAATTTGTTGGCCAAAGAAACCACTCACCCCAGTGGTGTTTTGTAAGTGGAAGATGTGAGTCCCCGAGTTTTCTCCCTTAAATTGATCATTGCACACCAAAAGGCACTCATTTGGTCGGATAGTTCTCCCATCGACCAGGATGCTTTTCCCTTTGGTTCAGTAAATCTGAGATAGGTTTAGGCCGATATAAGATCCTTCTTAGTGTGATCCATCACAAACAAACTGAATCCATCAAAACAAATAAATCTAAAAAATGAAATTAATCTTGACTATCTTGGTGCTGATCTAAGTCCACCAGCGGTATTCACTCAATAGTCAACCCTAGGTTGGGTTCAATCTATTTACTTGCCAATAGATTACCCCAACAATTGGTCTCTACCTTGGAGGATGTTTGTCTACTATGCTTTTTTCCTAGTATAGTTGCTGCATATCAAAAGGCATCCTTTTTGGTTGGCTAATCCTACTATGTGTTTAGTAGACTACTCCTACGGATTGAAAAATTTGAGTTAGGTCTTGGCCTCCATGGCTCCTACTCAATGCAGTCTATCACAAACCAACAAGGCCCATCTCAAAAATCCAAATTTAAAAATTAAAACAAATTCAACCCTTTTCCTAGTGGAGATTTCACCCTAGTGAGACTCAAATAAAATCAAACATCTCATCCCCTTGTAGATGACTTGAACCTGCTTCCCTGGAAGGTTCACATATTCTATCCCTTAATGGATTCTTTCCCTCTCTTATGTACTTGACATAAGTAGAGTCACATTGCACTAAGCTCTGGATTCTTTCTACACCTTGGGTTAGGGATAGATTTTTTCTATCAGTGCTTATGATCGGTCAGTGTTGTTGATCACTTCAGTCAACACCAATACAAGTGGTGTTCCTTATCAGTTACATCACACCTATTGGGATCCCTTTGTTGACCTCATTTTTAGAATGAGCTTCAACCCCTCCATCTTAGACATAGGACTCATCTTAGACTTTAAGAGTTCCTTAGTCTTAAGACACATTTAGTGATTAGGTGGACACTCAACCTAGCCATAGAGACTTAGAAGATTTAGCCATAGAAATAGGTCATGCCTTAGGGGTGTTAGGAAAATTTGCTCACCCTTAGCTTGAACCACTCGTCACCTTCCTTCCTTCAAGTCAAGCTCCAAATCAATCTTATTTGATTTTCTCTAAATTCAAATCAACTCCATATGATTGAAATCCTTGATTAAAATTCATGATTGAAATCCATGATTGAACTCGATGATTAAAACCCATGAATGAAATTTCTAATTCTGAACTTTTCTTAAGTCCTTAATCCCCTCATAAGGACTTAGCCAAAATCATCCTCAAATCAAACCAAATCCTTGAAATTTTCTCATAACTCATTTATATTCTCATTTATATTCACATATATGAATGAAATATATATACAAATCAATCAAATCAAATCAAATATTAAATTCCAAATTTAAAATCCTTCTTAAGTCCTTAATTTCCTCTTAAGGACTTAGCCTAAATCGTATCTAAATCAGTTCAAACTCATGAGATTTTCTCATAACTCATTTATATTCTCATTTATATTCACATATATAAATGAAATATAAATACAAATCAATCAATCTAAACTCAAAAATCAAATCCAAAACTCCAAAATTTCTTGAGTCCTTTTAAATTTCCTATTAAAAGACTTAGCCTAAATCATGTTCAAATCAATTCAAATTCATGGAATTTTCTTATAACTCAGTTATATTTTTATTTATATTCATATATATAAATGAAATATAAATTCAAATTAATCAAATCAAATTCAAAATTCAAGCTCCGAACTCTAAAATTTCCTAAGTCCTTTAAATTTCCTCTTAAAGGCTTAGCCTAAATCATGATCAAATCACTTCAAATTCATCAAATCCTCCATAATCCATTTATATTCTCATTTATATTCACATATATATATAAAATATAAATTCAAAAATCAAAACTAATTCCAAAAATCAAACTCAAATCCATTCAAAACCCAACCTAAGCCTTTCAAGTCAAAATCTTGAACTTAGCCAAATCAACTTCAAATCAAGCTAAACTCTTGATTTTTTTTCATGATTCAATCAATCTTACAATCATGAATCCAAATATAAATATAAACTTCAATCACTTAACCAAAACTCAATTCAAAACTCATGCCAAAATCCATTTCATGCTCACCCTTTGAACTTGAAATTGTAAAATGAATCAAAACCCATTTGACTTCAAACCACTTGTAAATGGATTTATATTTCAATCATAAGTCCATATACAAGTTCAATCAAACTCAAATCAAGCTTTGACCAAGCTATTTGACCAACTTAGGCTCACTTGACCTAAAGTACTCTTATGAGCTAAATTCTAATCCTAACCAAATTGGATTGAATCAAACTCACCTATGCCTCTCATCATTATCAACAATCATCAAGAGATGATCAATCAATCAAATTAGGTCCAACCAAGTCAAACCTAAGGTTGACCAAGTCAACACTCAGCCAAAATGAAACCTAACATAGCCAAAAGCCAAAGCCATAATTGAAACCATTGATCTAAGTTCATTCATGAACTATGTTTGAACTTGACCAACATTCAAGCTCCATTCAGCCCAATTGGCCAATTGACCCAAGTTGACCCAACTTGACCTAAAAAATCAAAATGTATCAAAACTTGGTATAAGCCAAATTAGTTGAAACTAATGGGTCAAGTTCATTCCAAATCACTTGTTGAACTTGACAAAAGGCTCAATTGGCCAACTAGACCTAACCCAGCCTAATTGAGCTTGAACTCAACTTGACCTAAAGGGTCATGTTGAACCAAATTCAAACTTAACCAAAATTGATTGGAAACAAAGATACCAATACACTTCATATGACTAACCAAACCTAAACCTACCTATGACCTAGCTTAGATAGGTCAAATGGGTCAAATTGATCAACTTGACCCACTTGACCTAAATGAAGTCATATGAACCAAATTCAAACCTAAACCAAATTGAATCAAACCAAAGCCACCAAAACATTTCAAATGGTCATATGAACTTGACCCAACTTGACCCAATTAGACCAATTGGACAACTTGACCCAAGTTGACCCATTTGACCTAAATGGGTCAACATGAGCCAAACCATACCAAATGAACTCCAAATCCAATGAAGGTTGGCCAAACCTATTTTCTCAACATACCCAACATATCCAAATTCAAAAATCAGCCAAATGACCATTCTACTCCTAGGTGATAGAACAAATTTTGGTCAAATCCATAGGGAATTTGGTCAATTCCTCTTCACACCTATTTGATACTTTCTTAATAGGTCAAGTAAACCCTATGGAGGGTGGTGCACTCAACCCAATGGGTTTTGGTTAGCCCAACTTGGCCCAAGGCCAAAATTGAGCACATGCCTCAAATTGGCCACATGGGAATCATGCTCCCACTCCACTTTGAGGACATGAGGAGTTACCACTCCACTCCGTAGCCCAAACCGACCATGTGAAAATCTTTAACAGATTAAACAACCCACTGCCTAAGGTAAATTGGATCAAAATGGCAAGTGAAGCTTTGGTCATCTGATTGCCTAAGGGGGAGATATATTCCCCTTAATTCACTTCAAATCCAATAGAGCCGAATTCGATTGAGTAAGGGAGAGTGTTAGGAGTCATGAGCAAGAGTTCCTAAGCTCTCTAGAGCAATTTTAAATTGGCCATTCTTGATTTCCCTTAAGCAAAAATAGGGGAGCTCCAAGGATTTGCCAACATGCACTACACTATAATTCAGCCAAATTCCCTTTGTACACTCCACTAGAGGGTCAAGTTGAGCTTGCCTAAGCCCTTTCTCAAGCTCCGAAGGCAGGGGAGGACTCACCTAGATCAAAGCCGAGCTCACTAGAAGGAGGGGTTGGTCCATAAAGCTATCCACTCAACCTCAAGAGCTAAAACTTTTACCAAAGCTTTGTCTTAACCAGACAAAGCTCCTCTAAGGGAATCAAGCATCGGTGATCACCTCCAGTGAGGTATGGCATTTTTTGATCACTAAACTCAATGTGGTGTGGAGCTTTGTGAAAGAAATTTTGACCACATTGAATTTTGATCGTTAGATCTGCTTGCCATTAGGGTTAGATGGTGTGTGCAAGACTCCATCCCAATCTGAGCTTGATCAAGCTCAAATCTTCCCTTTGAAAGTGGACGTTCTCCATTATTCCTCTGGGAAGAATAGGAATGATCTCTGGCCTTCCATTCGTGCATTTTGGATTAATGGCTGAGATTAAATCCTATTATATATATCCTATTTTATCCTTTTAAAATTGTGAATTAAATCCTAGTCGTTTGATCCTTGATCGAACGATAGAGGCGAAAGCGCGTAGAACTGCTACCACACAGTGCTACGATGTGGTGTTTAAGTGGCCACTCAGCAGACGATAAGTGTAAAGCACAGCCAAGCCAACCACTTGCGAGTCATGCCGTAGGATTAAGGGATTAATTAGGTTTATTTAATTCTAATTAATTACTTAAACTTAAAAAATTCATATCTGTCTAAAGAAAAATAAAAAAATATTAGGTAAATTTCACTAAAAGATAATTCAATCTAAAATATTTTAAATTCATTTTAATGGATTTTGAATATTGTCTTTCTCTAATTTTATCTTTAATTGGAAATATTAAGTTGCTAATTACTCCATAATTAATTCACTGATTAATCTTAAACTTCTTGAGTGTATTTTGGGGGATGACTTCTGCCTCCCCTAATTTTCTTGGGATTTATTAGTGCCTTAATTAGTAAATTTCTCATTAATTTCCTAATTACCCCCCAAATTTGATTAAGGTTAATTAAGGGTTTGATTAGTGGTTTAACTCTTTGTTCAAGTTGATTAAGGTCTATTTTAGGAGTAGAGGAATAATTTTGGGACATTTCCCAAGCTATTTCCTAAACCCCTTTTCTTTCTTAATCCTCTTAATTAAGGGCTAATTCACTAATTACCCTCTTAATTAATTTCTTAAAATTCTAAAACTTTAAACTTAATTAATCTACTTGGGATTTAGGTGTTCAAGAGCCTAAGTTCAATTAAGGAATTCAAAACTCAACTTGTATGTGTGAGGGGTATTTTGAAATTACTTAAGTTAAACCCCTTAGCTTAATTAATCATTAATCATGAGTCAAATTGCATTAGACCTTTCTTCCTTGGTGCAATGCAAATTTAAATTCCTTGTGAGGTTTTATGTCATCTCATTGGCTCATAATTATTTGGTTAACTATGCTAAAGTGGTATAGGGATAATTAACATGTTTAATTCATACCTTAACCTAATCAAAATATAAAATGAATCTAATCATATAAAAATTTAACAAAAATATCAATCACATGTGGGAATGGGTTAGGAATAGTAAACTCAATTTACATTTTCAAAATTCAATCAAATTCTAAATCAAACAAAATCATATTAAAGAAATTTTGATTTACTTTAAGCTTTCTTATTTCATAAGATTGTCTTTAGGATTTAATTAAAGTGAATGTGTTTACATGTTTTCATTGCTTTAGTTCTTCCTGAACATGCTAAATATGTGTGTCATATGATTTCATGCATCCATGCATTTCAAAAATCAAATTTAAAATAAAAATGTTTCTTTTATGTCAAATTGAATGTGTTGGCCAAAGTAAGAATATGAGTAGCCATTTTCACTATTAAATTCAAATTATTTTCAAAACATATGAATCAATTATCAAAACTAAAAGTGTGTTACTTATACCTTACTTATAAGTTTGCATGTGAGTAAAATATAAGAATGTGCTTAGTGTAGGTCTTCCTTCTCTTCTCTTTTAGTATAGTTTTGAATAGGATTTGGCAAGGTGTATGGTTCATTTCAAAAGAACCTAACACTTGCCTAATTGCATATCCTATTCATTCCCATACTATCACTTAAGTAGGATATCTATGCTTGCACATGTAAATTGCACAAACAAAAATAAATCAACCAACACCAACTTTGGCATTCTTTCTTTTCCATTCATTTCTTTTGTACACATGCTTGCATTTAAGGAAAGTGGTATATTAGTCTAGACAACCCTGAGATTGTGAGACTTTAAGTTTCCCTAAGTAGGTCTTGTACCTTACACTTCTAGTTAACAATGGCGTCATACTCACTTATTCCTTTCATACATTCATATGTGCATATGAAGGTTGGATAAGAAATCCCTTTGCTACTTAATGAAAATAATGCATCATAAACTTTAAATTTTCTTAAATGAATTGCTTAGCATCATAATTTGTGTTAAATATTCTCATTTGTATGTATAGATATGCTTAGGACTCATTCATATGCATGTTATACTTGTTGGGAAAGAAATGAAGTGATGTATATCTTGTGAATTTAGTTCATTTTATTTAATCTTAAAATACCTTTCTTTTGAATGGGTTTGTTTAGAGTTTATCTAAACTTAGGATTAATTAAAACACTTAATTAAAACATTCATTAAACAAAATTAAAAATGAATCCACTTTAGAAGTTACTTAAGTTAGGGAAGGAAAGAGAAGTTCTCTTCTCTTTCCCTCTCTTTATAACTTAGTAATTAATTGTAGGATTCACTTGAACTTAATCAAAAAATAAAATAAAATTAACCCAAATAATTAAATCACTTAAATGAAACCCTCCTCTAAGTTGAACATTCTTCACACTTAGAAAATTCTAACTTAAAGCCATAGCCAAGCATACCACACAAACCTCCAAAGCACACACATTAGGCTAAGTCACCACTTCTAGCTTTAGGTTAGGGCGGTGCATGGTTTGATCCTTACTTTTATTTTATCATATATGTTTTAGTCTAGATTTAAGATGCATGTGCATGGAATGAATGGTAGGGCGATCTTAGTCTAACCATTGTCTTCTGCAGGGGATTATGCTTATGGGGCACTATAATAAATAAAGATATAAATGCTTTTGTTGTGCAGGTGCTTATACCCCTAAGCATAATCCAATAGGCAAGGTGGACTTAGTCACCCATGTGTGGGGTGATAAGTCAAATATACATGCTTTGGATTTGGTGGTTTGTTTAGCAAACTTTTGTCTTGTAGGTTTTAGCTAGATTTACTTTTTCTTTTCATGTAATTTTGCAATTAAGATTTTGGAATGATTGTTATGGGGATTAGGATGAGCATTGGTCATAAGATCTCATCTTATGCACCATGTGAAGCCTTTGGAGCATCCACCTTCCAACCATCCAAAAGAAGGAATCAAAGAAGAAAGAAGAAAAGAAGAAGAAACAAGAAAGAAGAAACAAGAAAACAAGAATGAAGAAATGAAGTTTGAAGACCCCCATAACAATGAATTCCTTGCTTAATTATATTTCATTCATTTATAATCTAGGTTGTATAAAGGTAGAGCTCGGCTACCCAATTTTTTTTCGGGTTTGTGCGGTGGTACCCAACCACAATGACCTCTTATTCTTTTGTGATTAGCTTTATAAATTGATTGGTGATTTATTTAGCTTGTAAATTAAGTGGCATCCTTTTCCTAGTTTCTTACTTGCTTTATGTATGGCCTGGATGTGGATTAGGCTCTAAAGAAAAAATAAATTTTCTACCAAATCTAATAATTCAAAACTAAAAATAAAGAACTCTTAACTTCACCTAAAGCTTAGGCTAAAATCAGGATAAAAGAATTAACAACCCCTTAGCTAGATGAGTACTTATATAACATCATGCACAAATGCATATAGTTTTCAATCTTGATTGGAGAGCTTCCATCTTTGCCAAAAAAAACTTGGCTTGACCTTTGAGAGACATG
Organism: Cymbidium sinense; assembly: GCA_021442155.1. Lineage (NCBI taxonomy): Eukaryota > Viridiplantae > Streptophyta > Magnoliopsida > Asparagales > Orchidaceae > Cymbidium > Cymbidium sinense. Next base: position 56,931,792 of record CM038233.1, on the reverse strand, counting down.
GTGGAAACACACCTCCTCCCTTCTTGTTGATTTTGGCCAATAATCTCATTTCTCATGCATTAGGCATATTAATTCTATTAGCCTGAGTCAAAATGATTTTGCAAAAATAAAAATAAAATGAAATCTGAATTGCATTAGATTTAGGTCATTTGAAGCACGCCCTTGCATGATCTAGTCTCTTTAGGGAGTGAGTTTAAAGACTTAGTCTCTTTCTAAATAAATAACAGTTTAGCTATCTTGCATAAAGCATATGACTTGCCTACATGAATTTAAAATCATAGGAGGAGTTAGTTGGCCCACCCCAGTAAGTCCAAGCAATGCAGATTTCTGCCTTAGATTTAGGTTGTGCTTTTGGCCCTGCCCTAGATTTAGGTTCTGAGGTTGCTTCTCCCTTCCATGGGCCATAAATCCTCACCTCTTAGGCATTTTCATAATCTTGTGTTTTAGAATCATAAGCCCTAAATTTCTAACGAAAAATTCAACTCAAATAAATTAAATCAATTTCAAAAAATGTAAAGCCCATCCATAGGATAGTTTAAGATGCTCGCTAGGTTTCCTAGCATCATGAGCATCTTCTACTTATCTTCATTTTGCTTCAATAATAACTCTCTCTTTGATCAATCTCATTTTATCTTCTAAAATAAACTAATTGATTGATAGTCCTACCTGTTGAAATCCTTAGAGATAATGATCATTTACCTCAATCGAGAGTATTCTTAAGGGATCTCATTCCTTAGGATGTAATTAACTATGGGGGCTTGCCCCTGTAGGGAACTTAATGAACTCGATTTAAAATAAACCCTACTTTACTTTTTCCATGTAAAGTAGGGGAAGAATCTTTGGTACACATGTAGACCCATTATCCTTAGGAGTCCTTGTTGAGGTGATTAGGTCCATTATAGGGTGGTGACTTCTATCATTCAAGATAGTACACCTCTCCTCAATGTCATACCCGATCACCCTCAATAAGAACATTTGCTGATCTACATGGTGTTAAATGCATAAAAGTAAGAGATGTATATTCCCATCTTCATTTTATCCTGCATAGAGTGAAGATGAAAGTATATATCTTATTCTTTAGAAATATAAAAAATTTCACCATAGTGGTTCATATGGCTTCGGAAGATATTTTAGAATTTGGAGTTAATCATGGGTTTCAATCATTCAAAATTTTGATTTGATTTTTGATTTGGAATTTGATTTGAGATTGGATTTGATAATTGAGAAAATAATTGAGAAAATAAATTGATAAAATCAAAGGGCCTATGAAGGGATTTAGAGTTTGAATTTGGTGATGGATTTCAATCATTGTGTAGTTAGATTTGATTTTGGAATTTGAATTCAAATTTGAGGTTTGGTTTGAAAGAAGGAAGCAAGGATTAGGTTTGGGCTATAGGGTGGACAAGTCTTCCTAAATCCCTAAGACACAATATATTCCTATGGCTAACTCTTCTAAGTCTCTATGGTTAGGTTAAGTGTTCACCTAATCACTAGAAGTATCTTAAGACTAAGGAACTCTTAATATCTATAAGAGTCCTAGATCTATGATGAGAAAATTGAGAGCTCACTTTGAAAGTGATGTCAATAAAGGGCACCCAATAGGTGTGGTATGACTAGCAAGACACACCGCACATATTAGTGTTGACCGAAATAGTCAACAATGTACGAAGGATCGTAAGCACTAATAGAAATGATCTACTCTTAAATTTGAGGTGTAGAAGAAATTAAGATCTTTGTGCAATGCAACTCCACTCATGTCAAGGGCATAAGGGAGGAAGAAAGGATTATTTACCTCTTTTTTGGAATGAGCTCTCAACCCCTTCATCTTATACATAGGACTTTTGTTAAACTTTAAGAATTCCTTAGTCTTAAGACACATCTAGTGATTAGGTGGACATTAACCTAACTCTAGAGACTTAGAAGAGTTAGCCATAGGAATAGGTCATGCCTTAGGGGTGTTAGGAAAATTTGCCTGCCCTATAGCTTGAACTAATTCCTGGCTTCCTTCCTTCAAGTCAAATTGAAATCAACTCCAAACTATATCAACTTCAACTCCAAATAAAACCTTGAATCAATTTTAATAGATTTTCTTAAATCATGAATCAATTCCAAATAATCAAAACCCATGATTGAAATCCAAATTCAAATTCCAAAAATCTTTCCTGAGCCCTTTGATTCTATCTTATGGACTTAGCTCAAATCAAAATCAATTAAAATTCAAAAATTTTCATAACCCATTTATATTCTCATTTATATTCACATATATAAATGAAATATAAATTTAAATCAACCAAACTAAATCAAAAATTCAATTCCAAGTTCAAAATATTTTCTAAGTCCCATAATTTTCTCTTAAGGACTTAGCCTAAATCAGGTTCAAATCAATTCAAAGTCATGAAATTTTCTCACAACCCATTTATATTATCATTTATATTCACATATATAAATAAAGAATAAATTCAAATCAATCAAACCAAATCCAAATAAAAAATCTTTCCAAAATCTTTTTATTCCCTCTTAAGGACTTAGCCTAAATTAAGTTCAAATCACTTTGAATCCTTGAAATTTTCTCATAACCCATTTATATTTTTATTTATATTCACATGTATACATGAAATATAAATTCAAACATCCAAAACCAAATTTCAAACTCAAACTCAACCTCTAAGCCTTTCAAGACAAATCTTGAACTTAGCCAAATCAAAATCAAATCATGCCAAACTTGATTTTCTTCATGATTTAATCAATCCTTCAATCATGAATCCAAATATAAACATAACTTCAATAATAAAATCAAAACTAAATTCAAAAAATCAAACCCAAGTCAAACTTATGTTCACCCTTTTGAACTTAAAATTGTCAAATGAATCAAAACCCATTTGACTCCAAATCTCTTTCAAATGGATTTTTATTTCAATCATAAATCCATATGTGTGTTCAACCAAACTTGAATCAAGCCTTGATCAAGGTAAACCCCTCACTTGACCCAAAGTGACCAATTTGACCTACATGAATCAAAATTCAATTCAATCTAAATCAAAGTGAATTTATCCAACCTAAACTTCATGTCATATTTGTTGATCATCATAGGTTAACCCGTTGACCAAGTCAACCCTTTAACCTACATGAACCAAAACTAGCCAAATTGTAACCTAAAATAATTGATTACAACCAATGGCTCAACTTCACTCCAAATTAATTATTGAACTTGAATAAAGCCTTAATTAAACTCAATTTGATCAATTGGCCAACTAGACCCAACCTAGCCTAATTGACCATGAACCCAACTTGACCTAAAAGGTCAAATCAAGCCAAAATAAAATCAAACCAAAATTGATTGGAAACAAAGATACCAATCTATTTCAAATGATCAACCAAACCCAAAGCAAGCCATTATTCAAGCCAATTTGGTTAATTGGGTCAAATCGGTCAACTTAGCCCAAATTAACCTAAAGGATCAAATTGGCCAAAATCCAAATTAAATCCAACTTAAACCAAATTAATTGAAACCAATTGAACCAATATACTCCAAATTGTCATTTTTACTTGACCCAACTCTTGGTTTGACCCAATTTGAGCAATTGGTCAACCTAACTCATTTTGACCCGATTTGACCTAAATGGGTCAAATTAACCCAAATTAAACCAAATGAACTTCAAATGACATGAAATTTGGTCCAACTTATTCTTGACTCATTTCAAATCTATCCAAATTGAATTCAATGCTAAATAGCTACTTTTCCCTTAGGTCAAGGGCATCCCACGAGAAAAGATACTTTCCCAAGTGGTCATTTTTCTTCCTTGACCCCTTGGCACTCATCCATTTGTCCACATAGGCACCATGGACACTGATTTTCTAACCCAGGAGTGGTTGGGGCAGCCATGACTCATGGGGAGGTTAAATCACCTCACTTTTACCATTGGAACACTTCGCATGAAAGACACTCACTCCCCCGCTAGGGACACCCTTGTTCATGCCACTTTCCATGCATTAGCCAACCATAGGGAGCTACCTAGGATGATTCTCTTCCATTCCCAATCACCCCAAGCCAAGTGACATGAGTTTGGAGCCAAAATTTTAAATAAAAAGTGAAAAAGGTTCATTTTTTGGTTCACTTTTCATTCTAAGGCTTTAGTGGCTAAAGGAAACCCTCATTCCTCTCATTCTCCATCTCCTAGAGCTCCCAATGCCATTAGTAATCACCCCCACTTCATTTTGGAGAGAAATACTTCAAAACCAAGTGGATTTTGGCAAGGAAATGATGATCACAAGAGGAAAGTTCATTTCAACATGAAGGTGAGGATCTAAGCTCAGTCCAAGGCTTCTTCCCTCACTCGACAGCGCGCTCGAGTCACCACTATCATCAAAAATCATCTCTGGGGAGGTAACCTTCAAAAACTGTAGCTGGCCTTATAATCTTTCATTTTGTAATAAATTTTGCACAATGTTTAGGAATCTACCCTAGATAATCCTGCTTTTTTACTTCAAATCATCCCAATTACAAAATAGAATTTTTTCGGTGTGAATCGATATGAAAATGAGTCCATTTGGATAAGTTTTCACTTAGAAAACTCATTTTTTTCATTTAAAAAAAACCTATTTTTAATGTTCATCATCGAAGAGGCTATAGCCAGCGTCCGATCCCACGGTTCATGGAATCGGATGGCTCAGATCACTCGTGGATCACACGATCCGGGCTTTCGGATCACCTAATTTGATCTGGACCGTCCGATCATGTGGTTTGCACGATCGGACGGGTCAAATCTCATTTTGATCACACGATGCTGGCCTCTAGATCGGACAATTTGTTCAAGACCATCTGATCGGGTCACTTTCCACATGTTTACCGATCATTTCCGCCATCCATTGATGCGCACATGCAATCGCGCGATGCGGTGGTTGCAAGGCGCGTACCACACATCAATCATGAGGCACCATGTGCCATACACGCCGCATAAATTTTCTAATTTAAAAAATTAATTAAAATCACCTGAATCTTCAAAAATTCATAGAAAATAAAATACTTAACCAAAATTGCAAGAAAGAGCTCGTTGGATGTCTTTCGAGAGGAATCAAACAAACTCAAAATCCTCAAATTTCACTGAATATTTTGAGCTTAATTTAAGTTTTAGTAAAAATCAAATTTCTTTAATTAAACCAAAAATACATGCTAGATTAAGTTGAAATTTTCATAGATTAAAATTGATGTTAAAATACACCTACAATAAAAATTTCAAGTCAAAATGACCTTTGGATTAAAATCACTTAAATCAATTAAAACTTCAAAAATACATAACTAAATGTAGAAAAATCAAAAAAATATGAATGAGGCTCATTTTAAATATAATTCAGAGGAGAATCCAATAAAATTATTTCTAATTGAGTTTGAACAGTAGAATTTTCTTAATAAGGGTTTATTTGAAAACTTAATAACCCTAATTAATCACTAATGATTTCATTAATTAATTCCAAACTTCTTAAGTATATTTAGTGGGATGACTTCTACCTCCCCTAATTTTCTTGGAATTTATTAATGAGTTAATCAGGGAAATTAATTAATGAACCCCTAATCACTCTCTTAATGTAATTAAGCTTAATTAAGCATGTGAAGAGTAGTTTAATTGCTTGATTAAATTAATTAAACTTTGTTTAAGTGATTAGGAGATTTATGGAATGATTTTGGGTTATTTTTCCTTAAGCTATTCCTTAAACCACATTTCTTCCTTAATCCAAATCTTATTAAGGGTTAATCTACTAATGATCTACTTAATTAATCAAATCAAATTCTTAAAACTAAAATGGATCCAGAAACTTAATCAATCCTTCTTGGGTAGATACTTAGGTGTTCAATAACCTAAGTAAACTTAAGGAAATCATACCTAACCCATATGTGTGGGAAAGGTTATGAAAGTACTTAAATTAAACACTTTAGTTTAATTAATCATTAATTGTGAGCCAATTGCATTTGGTACCTTTCTTTCCTAGGATGCATTGCTGATTTAAATTTCTTGTGGTTTTATGTCATACATTGGCTCATAATTATTTGATTAAATATGCTAAAGTGGTATAGGTAAGCGGTAATTAATGAACTTAATCTACACCTTAACCTAACCAAAGCATAAAATTAATCTAATCACCTAAAAATTAAATTAAAATAATACACACATGTGGGAATGAGTAAGGACCAACAAACCTTCTCACACTTTTCTAATTTAAATCAAACTAAAAACAAAATGAATGTCTCTTTAAACAACTTTTGATTCTCTTTAAATAACCTTACTTCATAAGATTGTCTTTAAAAATTAATTAGAGTGAATGAAATTGCATGCTTACATCACTTTAATTCTTTCCTAGCATGCTAAATGTGTATGTCATTTGAAAATCATGCATTCATGTTTTTCTAAAATTATATTCAAAATGAAATGTTTTCTTTATGTCAAATTGTATATTTTGGCTAAAGTAAAAAAAAAAAAAAGAGAGTGGCTATTATCACTATTAAATTCAAAACTATTTTTAAAATCTATAAATCAAATACCTAAAACTGAAAGTCTGCTACTTATAGTTTATTTATAAGCTTGCATGTGAATATAAAAAAGTGTCTTATGATTGTTTCCTTTCTTTCCTCTTAATATGGATTTGAATAAGATTTGCAAAGTGTATAGTTCTTTTAAAAGAACATAACACTTACTTAAATCTATTCTTATCCTCTTCCATGTTATGACTTAAGAAAGATTCTTACACTTACACATATAAATTACATAACCAAGTCTAATCATAAGTACAAATTTTTGCATCTTTCTTTTCCATTCATTTCTTTTGTACACATGCTTGTATTTAAGGAAAGTGATATATTAGTCTGAATAACCCTAGGGTTATGAGTCTTTAAGTATCCTTAAGTAGGTCTTGTACCTTACACCCCTGGTTAACAATGGTGCCATACTCACTTATGCCTTTCATACATACATGCATGTGAAAAATGGATAAGAAAACCTCTTTTCTACTTAATGAAAATCACGCATCATAAAGCATTCAAATTTTCTTAAGTAACTCACTTAGCATTCTCTTTCCATGCATTTCTTTTTGTCAATGCACATGTATTTAAGAAAAGTGGTATATTAGTCTGGACAACTCTAGACTTGCAAGGCTTTAAGTAGTCCTAAGTAGGTCTTCTACTTTACACCCCTAGTTAACAATGGCGTCGTACTCACTTATGTCTTTTATACTTGTAAATGTGCATATGAAAAATGAATAAAAGAATCACTCACTTCTACTTAACAAAATCATGCATACATGAAACATTCCAAATTTCTTTAAGTAACCTCACTTAGCATTCATTATAAAGTATGCCAAACATTCCATTTGTATGTTTAGATATGCTTAGGGTCCATTCATATGCATGTTATACACATGTGGGAAAGAAATAAAATATTGTGTATTTTGTGATAGTAATTCACTTTACTTAATCTTAAAATGTATTTCTTTTTGAATAGGTTTGTTTAGAGAAAATCTAAACTTATGATTAATTAAAATGAATAATAAAATATTCACTAAATAAAAATCCTTAATGAATCTACCTTAGAAATCACTTAAGGTAGGGAGGAAAGAGAAGTTCTCTTCTTTTTTTTCTCTTTACAATCTTTAGTAATTAAGTAAGTTCATTCCAACCAAATCAAATCATCAAATAAACTTAACCCATATCAACTAAACAACTTAAATAAGACCACCCTTCTAAGTTGAACCTTTCACACATAGAAAATCCTAACCTTAAAGCCTAGCTAAACATACCACACAAACCTTACATGGCACACACATTAGGCTAAGTCATCACTTCTAGTCCTATATTAGGGCGGTGCACGGTTTGATGATTTATTTTATTTTGTGATTTATTATTTTAGTCTAGATGTTAGGGTGTATGTGCGTAGAATGAATGGTATGACGATTTAGTCTAATCATTGTCTTCTGTAGGGGATTGTGCTTAAGGGATGCTTTAATAAAAATATAATTGCTTTTGCATGTGTTGCTTATACCTCTAAGCATAATCTAAAATAAGCCAGGTGGACTTAGTTATCCATGTGTGGGGTGCTAAGTTCAATTTATTTATATACATGCTTGGGAATGTGTGGTTTGTTTAGATAATCTCTAGTTTATAGGTTTTACTTAGATTTACTTTTTTCCCTTTCCATATACTTTTATAATTAAGATTTTGGAATGATTGTTATGGGGGATTAGGATAATCATTGGTTATAAGATCACATCCTATGTACCATGTGAAGCTTTTGGAGTATTCATATTCCAACCATCCAGAAGAAGGAACCAAAAGTTGAAAGAAGAATGAAGAAATGAAGCTTGAAGACCCCCATAGCAATGAATTCCTTGCTTAATTGTACTTAATTCATTTATAATCTGGGTTGTATAAGGGTAGAGCTTGGCTACCCAATTTGTTTGATGGTGATGCGACCATAAATGGTCTTTTATTTTTTACTTTAGCTTTGTAAAATGTTTGATGTTTATTTTAGAAATGGCATGTTTTCCTAGTTTCTTCCTTTGATGTATCTGGATGACATTAGGCTCTTAGGAAAAAATAAATCTTCTACCAAATCAATCAAAATTCAAAAAAAAAAACAACTCATAACCTCATTTAAAGCCTAAGTTAAATCAAGATAAAAGAATTAGCAACCCCTTAGCTGGATGAGTATTTTTTATATAACATCATGCACAAAAGTATCTTGTTTCACTCTTGATTGGAGGGCTTCCACCTTTGCCAGAGAAACTTGTCTTGACCTTTGAGAGCCATGGTGGAAACACACCTCCTCCTTCTTGCTAATTTTGGCCCATAATCTTATTTCTCATTCATTAGGTATATGAATCCTATAAGCCTGAGTCAAATGATTGTCCAAAGATGAAAATAACATGTAATATGATTTCCATTAGATTTAGGTCATTTGAAGCATCCCCTTACATGATCTAGTCTCTTTAGGGAGTGAGTTTAAGGATTTAATCTCTTTCTAAATAAATAACAACCTTGTTATCTTGCATAAGCATAAGACTTGCCTATATGTATTTAAATTGTAGGAGGAGTTAGTTGGCGGCCACCCCCACGTGGTTGTAAGTCCAAGCAGTCGGGTGGTTTATCCTCTCTTGTGGAGGCAAGCCAAATACCCATTTTGCCTTAGATTTAGGTTGTGCTTTTGGCCCTTGCCAAAGCTCCTTAGATTTAGGTTTCTAGATTGCTTGTCCCTTCTATGGGCCATAAGCATAAATCTCATTTCTTAGGCATTTTCATAACCTTGTATTGTGGAATTATAAGCCCTAAACTTCTAATAAAAATTTAACTCAAACAAATAATTCCCCTTAATTTCAAAAATGTAAAGCTCAAACATAGGATAGTTTGGGATGTTTACTATGCTTCCTAGTATCTTAAACATCCCCTACTCATCTCTATTTGGCTTTGATAAAAAACTCCCTCCTCTTAATCGATCCCACTTGATTTTCCAAAAATAAACTAATTGATTGATAGTTCTACCTATTGAAATCTTTGGAGACAATGATCATTTACCTTAATCAGAGTATTCCTAAGGAATCCCCTTCCTTAAGATGTAATTTACTATGCGGGCTTGCCCTTGTAGAACTTAACAAACCCAGTTTGAAATAAACCCTACTTTACTTTTCCATGTAAAGTAGGGGAAGAATTTCTAGTACATATGCAGACCCATAGTCCTTAGGAGTCCTTATCAAGGTGATTAGGTCCATTGTAGAGTGGTGACTTCTATCTTTCGATATAGTACACCTCTCCTCAATGTCACACCCGATCACCCTAATAAGAACATCTATGAATCTACGTGGTGTCCCCAACAAAAGGAGAATATTTCTATTTTCATTTATCCTCTCCAAAAGAATAGATGAAGGTGAAAATATTTTCTCCATAGGGATCCACCAAGGGATCAAGCATGTGAACCTTCCATTAGGGAAGCAGGTTCAAGTTATCCATTGGGGATAAGAGGCTTGGATTTGGATGCAATGTATGATTTGGGTTGAGTTTCCACTAGGGATTATGATGTATAACCCACCAATGATAGATGCATGAACCTTCCATTGTTCAAAGTTATCCACTGGATAAGGAGGGTTTGGATTTCGAGAGTGCACTCACCGGGAATGCAACTTTGAATTTAATTGACTCCACTGGGAAGTCGAGATGATTGATGGAGAAATTGATTGATTGTTTGTTTAAGTTTTGGATTTTAAGATGGACTCAATGGATCGCATTTAAAGTGGCTATGACCAGGCCTATCTCAAATTTAATCCAAAGGTAGTCCACCCACCATATGGTAGAAACCAGGGGTTACCTGTACAATGTTAGGAGAAAGCATAGTAGTCATACATCTCCAAAAGTAAGGGACAACCGTTAGAGTGATATGTTGGGTGCAACAAATCAGACTCAACCTAGGGACTACTAAATCTAGGCCTCTGGGGACTTATATCAACTCGAAAGTAGTCAAGATAATGTCATTTGATTGAATTACATTTATTTTAATTTCAATTATTTTAATTTGATGGATTCAGTCAGTTTGCGATGGATCCACTAAGAAGGGGCTACTATCATCCTAAACCTATCTTAGATTTACAAATCCAAAGGGATAGTTTATCAATCGTGGGGTAGAACTAACCAACCAAAGGGGTGCCTTTCAGGTTGCAATTTTTAAGTTGGGAAAAAAGTGTGGGGAATCACATCTTCTTAAACAAGGAACCACTTGGGTGATCGATCGCTTGCGTAACAAATCGGACCTGACCTAGGGCTGCCTATCAATTTACAATGGTCGTGCTGGAAAGAATGCATAATAGACTTATATCTTTCAAAGTAAAGAAAACCGCCAGGGTAACTTATCGGTGGCATAACAAGTTGAACCCATCCTAAGGGGAGATCAGAGACACCCTGGACTTATCTCAACTCAAAGTAGTGCAATATATTGACATGGGAAAGGGGTCATTGGGGATTGAATTCCTAATCCATAAGCGAAGATATATTTTGTTTATTGTATATTTGTATGGATCCTGTTGGTTTGTGAGGGAACATACTGAGAAGGGGCTTATATCTGCCTAGTCCTATCTCAGACTTACTAGACCAAGGGAGAATCTCCGCATCCGCTAAATAAATTTTCCAACTATACGGGTGGCCACTAGGAAAGGGGAATTGTCCCGAGTCTAAACAAGTAGTAAAGATGTGATCAAAATAGAGTACCCACAGGGGAGGTGTCTAGGGGTGTTATCCAAAACCCTATAAAAGAAAGCCTGTAGGTATTCGGTGGCCAACTCAAGGAGAAATGGTGGGGACTCTCATCTACCAAGAGTGGTGTATGCATTGGGTGGGTCACCGTCAGCATGGCGATAACCAACAAACCTAAGGTGCCCATCGATTTGCGATAATTAGTCTAGAAAGAAGGCGTGTAGACATACATCTCTCCAAAGCAAAACTGATTGCTAAGATAGTCTGTCTTCAGCTCGATAGGGGCTATCCGACCTGGGTGACTACTAAGAGAGGAGTCCTGTGTAAGGACTAAACTCAAACTTGAAGTAGTTAGGAGGAAAGGAGTCTTTGGGGGACTTATCCAAAACCTCAAATATACTCGACCTAGTTAGTGCATGATGGCTAGCTCAAGAAGAAAGCATGTAGGCTTACATCCTCTTAAATGAAGTCAACATAGGGTAGCTTATTGACTGTGTAGTAAGACCTACCAAACTAACAAGGCGCTCATTGGTTCACAGAGGTCAAGTCAAGAAGAAAGTGTGGAGACTCACATCTACCAGACAAATGATCGCTGAGGTGACATACTAGCAAGGTAATATATTAGCCCGACCTAGAGTAGCTAATGAGTGAGTGTTATAGGGGGCTTGCTCCCACACTAAAGTAGCTCAAGACAAGAGATATGTATTTTTTGGGTTGTGAAAAAAGTAATATGATGCCTCTTGGGTTCTCTTACACATATCCTTAACACGTAAGAATGTTACTCCACTAAGAAAGGATGCTGCTTGGGTTCTCTTACACATAACTTAATTGTACTAGTCGAGATAGAATGCCTTAGGTTCTCTTACACCTATCATAATAGCACTGGAGGATCGAATGTAGTTTGTGTTTTTATTGTGGAGGGATAGGATGCCGCTTGGGTTCTCTTACACGTACCTAAACACATCATGGAGGATTCTCAAGAAAATATGTTTCTAACTCATAAGAAGTGAAATTGGATATGAAAAAAAAGTTTTATTGATGATTATTTTCAAACAAGATTTATGGATAATATTTCTTTAAGTAGAGCTTATTGATTCGAATCATAAGGTGCTCTCCCTAACAGTTTATGAGTTGATAAGATCCTTCTTAGTAAGCCTTTTCTATGGAAAATGGGCCGTCCCAAGTGGGTTCAAAGTTGCCTCCCATCTTTCGACGGGCAACAATTGGTCTCCTTAGGACTAAAATAGGCTCTCCTACTTGAAAAGATCTAGGATAGACCAATTTATTGTGAGCTTGAATCATTTTTGGTTTGTACAACTCGAGGTTCTGGCATGCTTGGAGGTGTCTCTCCTCCAAATCTTTGAGCTCTTCTACCCAGCTTGGCATTATGCTCTATTTAATCTTGCAACCCACAACTATCCTTAGTGATGAGAGTTAGACTTTTAATGGTAGAATGAATTCAGACCCATACACTAAGAAAAATGGGTAGATTGAGTTGGAGTTCTATATGTGGTGCGGTAGGTGCACAAGGCTTCAACCAATTGATCATGCCACTATCGCTTATCATCATTGAGTGTCTTCTTCAGTATTTGGATGAGAGTTTTGTTGAATGCTTCTGCTAGACTCTTTGCCCTTGGATAGTAGATAGTGGAATATCTCCAATCTATGTTGTGTCTTTGGTAAAGCTATTGATTTTGGTGCTCTGTACAATATCATCAGGCACCCCAATCATACTATATGGTTCTTAAACAACTGGAGCACATGCTGAGTTGTGACTTCTCTGAGCGGGATTACCTCCACGCACTTGAAAAAGTAGTCGGTGGCAGCTAGAATGAACTAGTGACCATCAGAAGAAGGAGGATCGATCTGACCCACTATGTCAGTGCCCCAACACTCAAATGGCCACAAGGCCAATGAAGGATGTAGAATGGTTGATGGGACCAACACCGCATTACATTGGTACCTTATCTTACATCCATGTAGTTTGTAATCATCGAATGCCAATAGTATCCTAGTCTTTTGATCTTAGCTTTCATCTTTAGACTGGATTGGTGAGCTCCACATAAACCTGAATGAACCTCAGTCACAATCTTATGGGCTTTGTGTTTAGTTGAACAACGTAACCACATTATAGAAAATCATTTATACAAGGTGCCACCCACGAGAGCATAGGAGAGAGCTCTCTATTTTGCATGATTGGCTAATGATTTCTCTTGAAGTAGTTTGCCTATGTTTAGGTAATCCATGAATGGTTTTCTCTAATCTAACTCATCATCCTCATTGGCAACAGCAACCTCCCCTTCAAGAGAGAGTCTCTCGATGAGTTCAACATCAAAAAAAGGGTCAGACTTGTCTATTTTAGACACTTATTGGAATGGACTCATCTTCTGGGCATGCCAACTCCTTGGCGAGCTTGAACAATGCATCTACTATAGCATTATCTCATCGACCCAATAATTCCATGGTGTTCCTGTGATAGTGATGGAGTTTAGGCTTTAGAACTTTGTAAGACCCAGCGATTTGGTTGATGATGAGCTAAGAATCCCTGAAGATGCTGATTCTCCGATAATGTAATGAAACCTGCACCAACAATCATATTTGGCTTCATTGTTGCATGGATTAGATATGAATCTTATCACATCATGGTTAGAGGACTATTCTCACACCTTCCATCCTTGGAAGAGTAGATTGTGGTTTTTCTCCTCTTTGAAAGGAAGACGCACCAAAAAAATACATCTCCCAATGGTGAATGCTAGTGTCTCATAAGTTCATGATTTGTTCATCAGGGAGGTCATCACTAAGCAAGAATCAACAGGAAGCGGGTGTGCTGCTAAGAAATCTGTCAGTTCCTATCCTTTCACAACACGGTGGGGTACTAATATGATGTCAAACTATGATAAAATCATGGACCATCGTGCCATCCGTCCAGATAACATTGGCCATGTCATGAGATATTATAGTGGATTGATTTTAGAGATCAGATTTACCTTATGGAAAAGCATGTAATTCAATAGCTTTTAGGATGCAAAGATTAAAGCTAGGTAGTGCTTCTCAATAGGTGGGTAGTTTGCTCCAGAATTAGATGAAGACTGAAGTAGTATAGAGCATTTTCTTTCCTTCATCATTAGTTTAAGCCAACAAGGTGCTAAAGTAGTCTAATGTGGTAATGTAGAGGATCAATGGCTTGCCCAGGATAGGGGTTGCTAGAACTGGTGGCATCATCAGGTAGTGCTTGATGTCTTCAAAAGTATGCTGGCACTTGTCATCCCACTTGCATCCTTTTTGACAAGTACTGAGAATGGCTGGCATTTTGCTGATAAGTTGAATATGAAGCATCTTAGATATGCCAACCACCCTTGAAATGATCTAAGTTGAGTTAGACTTTTAGAGGGTGGCATTTCTAAGATAGCCTTGATCTTCTAGGTCGATCTCTATTCCCCGATGGAGGACAACAAACCCAAGAAATTTCCCTGAAGTTACTCCAAATGCACACTTCAGGGGATTCATTTTGAGGTTAAATTATCTTTACCGTTTAAAAACTACTCTCAAGTTAAAGAGACAGTCTTCCTTTTCTTTGCATTTAACTACTAGACCATCAACATAGCATTCAACTTGATGAATGAGTTCATTGAAGATTTGATTCATGGCCCGCTGGTATGTAGCACTGACATTTTTAAGGCCAAAAGGCCTGATGTTATAATAATAGATTCTGATCGAGGTTTGAAAAGTAATGTTTCTTTCATCCTCTTGGGCCATCTTGATTTGGTTGTAGCCAGATGACCCATCCATAAATGAGAATATTGCATGAGATGTGGCATTGTCCACCATTAATTCTGGTATAGGAAATGAAAATTCATCCTTAGGACACGCCTTGTTCAGATCTCTAAAATTGACACATATGTGAATTTGGCCATTCTTTTTCTTAGCTAGGATGACACTGGCTAACTGGGTGAGATATTTTTCTTCCCTGATAAAGTCAACATCAATCAATTTCTTGATTTCAGAAGTGACCTGTTGCTCAATTTCTAATCACATGCGTCTAGGAGCCTGCTTGTTAGGGTTAGCATTAGGTTCTATTGCTAGTTTTGGATCGCTACATCAGTAGGTAAACCAGGAATTTATTCATAATTCTATGCAAAGCAGTCCTTAAACTCAGCTAATATCCTCACTAAGTCATTGGTTTCTTCTTCATTCAATAAGGAACTGACGTACATTAGGTGTGAATCTTCTTTTATTTCCAAGTTGATTTCTTTGAGTTTGTCTGTCATCTGATTTCTTCTTCAAATTCTGGTGGTGCATCTTTGTCTTCAGGCTCATTTTGGTCATCTAAAGTTTCTAAACATGCCTCCTCATAAGAGTTAACATGATTTGAGAAGAATCTATCATACCCCAAATGTGTGGTGATGACTAAGCAATAGTTGTCATCATTGACATGACCCACTATGTTGAATCCTAGTCCTGATCTTGATTGAGAGTGTCTGCTTTGGTTGCCCCAAAGTTTTTCAAAGTAGCTTGACTATGTTTAGACAAAGTATGTGGGATTAATCCCTTCTTTGCTAAGTTAATAACACAAGGAGAATACCAATCAAAAGATAGTGGTATTAAATCTTTATATGAATCATTCTTAAGTTCTACATCGCTTCTTGACTTGAGGATGATGCTCCCAACAAAAATCTTTTCAGTCTGACATCTGTGGATGACTTGGGGGCCTCCTTAACTACCAAACCTTTAACTTTCTAGGAGGAAAGTGAGCTTAAAGCTAAAGTTCCCAACTACTTCTTTCTACATAATGATGATTTAGATACATTCCTGCTTTGTTTGGAGGCTTGGTCTTTATCATTGCCTTGCTCGAACATCACCTCCAAAGGGACCCACTGAGAGGGGTTGGTCAGCATGCTAATCACATGAGACTCATCCTTCGAACCAGATTCTAACTCTATGTGGATTGGTACTCCTGTGAGCTGGAACAAAGCTCCTACCGGTTGGCCACCAGCAAGGAGGTCTTCCACCTCTATACCTGCCTCTAAATTTGCCTCTTTCTCTACCTGGTGGAGGTCAAAACATCTTACCCATGTGTTTATATAGAGGAACAAATTGTGGATATATTTTAATATCTGACTCTACCTCTTCCTCGGTGTCTGATTCTCACTCACTTGTACTTTCTTTTCTTTTCCTTTTCTTTTCTTTTCTTTTTCAATTTCTTTTTCTTTCTCTTTAGTTTCTTTTTTTATTTTAAAATTTTAGCAAGTTCACGAGAATAGACTTTTTGATTGGAGGAAGATAGTAGGCTGCATCTTCATAAATATTGACCTTTCTAATTGAGAATGGCTTCAAGTCTCCTTTGACATAATACTCAATTCCATCTCTTCTGAATTTGATGCATTGGTGCAAAGAGGATGGAACTGTGTTGTTTTCATCTATCCAAGGTCTACCAAGAAAAGCAGTTAAAGATGTATCTAAATCAATTACGTAGAACTTGGATTCTATCTTCTAGTCATCTATCTCTACCGGTAACACTACGGAGCCCAAAGCCCTCTTTCCTTGTTCATTGAATCCTCTCAACATCATCTATTCTCCTCAGAGTTTAGAGATGTCGATCCTCAAGTAGGCAATGATTTTTAGACTCATAATGTTCACTGATGCACCTTGATCAACTAACACCTTGGAGAGTCTAAATCTGACCATGTCCACTGTGATGTAGAGGGGACGGTTGTGCTCCGTTGTCCCCAAAAGAAGGTCTTCATCAGTGAATGTAACTCCATGGGATTCTCTTGAAAAACATGCCTCCTCTCTAATAGCGGTCAGCTGAGCTAAGTATATTTTTGGATCAAGAAGGACTTTGATTAATGACTCCCTCATCTCTTTGGGATAAGACAAGGGCATCATATATGCTTAGTTTAGCTAGCAACTTTCTCAGGTGAGCGAGGATTTTATAGTCAACTCTGAGTTGGTCATCCACAAGCATATCCATAGGTGGAGCATCCTATGGAGGGGCTTCTTGATTGCTAGAACCAATGACTTTTTTACCCTTATTCTGAGGTGCTACTAATGGAAGTAGAACTTTGCCACTACGAAGGTTGACTTCAGTGACTTAATGAGATTTTTATAAGAATGAAATCATCAAGATCATCAAAAGCAGAGAGAATGTAAGTAGAATCAGTCTTCTTCTTAATAGATTTCTTATATTTGGATGAAGGCATAATGTTGAAATCAAGTAAAGTAAGCAGAGTGAGGGATTTGGCACCACCTGCAAATTACTAGAAGAAGAAATGGATGAAGGAACTAGAAGGAAGAGGAGTGTTAGACTAAGTGGTTGTGCTAATGTGCTATCCTAGGCAAGTGGAAGTTATCGCTGCTACTGCTGGGCTTCTACCTCCTTCAAGTTATCTTTAGCAACTTGCAAACCTTCCTTAGAGTTGGAGGTTTAAGCTTCTTTAGGAACCTGCAAGGGTAACTTTCTGATCTTAAAACTATTTTCTTGGAGGTTCGGGATAGGGAGATATCTCAACCTTCCTCTATCTTGAGAAGATCACGTGTATCCCCAAGGATTACCCTAACAGAACTAGAGGGTTGTTCTAATAGGTATTCCTTAGGGATGATAATGGCACCCGACTTGTAGCTATACTCAAGCCAGTCCTTAAAGGTGAAGCAATTTTCCAAGACATGACCTAGCGTGCACTGGTAGGGGTAAAAGTTTTGATCAAGACTCTTGCCCACATCCTCCGGCCTCCTAAGCTCTGGTAACTAAAAATCAGGCTTCTTTAAGAGGTTCTTAAAGATCTTCCTGACTACCTCCCTCTTGAATGAATAAGGCTTATTCAATTTGTCAACAAGAGTAGGTAAGTGATATTTACCTAGTGGTGGATAAGAATACTGTTGATGCTGTGGATGAGGATAATGCTGAGTAGGCAGTGGTGGAGGTCACTGTGACAACTGAGGTGACTTATATGATAGTCAAGACAGTGGAAATGGAGGTGGTATAGGAGGCTACTGATCTCGAGGAAGGGACAGACCTCGAGCTCAGTAGCCTCGAGGCAGGGGTTGTCATATCTTAAATGTTGTAACTGAAAATCAAGGGCAGTCACTACTAGCTGCTTTCACTTATCAACTGTTGTGACTGCCCTGGCTTTTTATCAAATACCTTCTATAGTTTGGGCTTGGTTGATAGATCTTGGAAAGGTAACTATTTGACCTCTCCCTATAGACTAGCTGTCTTGTTGATTAATTTCTTAAATGTCTTAATGATGAACCATTTAAGCATGAAGGTGACCAGACCATGAATATTCTTGAGTAAAATTTCAATGGCATGATGTTTAGATAGCTATGGCTCACATTCTAAACTTAAATTGCACCATCTAAGATTGTAATCAGTAAGAGACTCACTGGGATATTGTTGAGCAACAACGAGATCACCCACAGTTATCCTTTGTTGAGCTCCAACAAATCTCTTAATAAAAAGCTGCTCCAACTCATCAAACGTCTTCATTGAACTATTGGGTAGTTCAACATACCAATCAAATGGGATGCCTATGAAGCTATTGACAAAGAAATGAAATAGGAGTGCATTGCTGCCACCGACATTGCAACATCCAACTCTTTTGTGCTGGGGTTCCCACTGCCATCAAAAATTTTGAAAGATGGAGGCACAAAGCCTTAGGGTATTGGACACCATCAAATTCCTTTGGGTTAGGTCTACCCTTTGGAATAGATGAGCCACCTAGGGTTTGCGCCAACATATCCCTCACTTGTTGCTCCACCATGTGTTTAATATCTTTTTCATGCATGGAGGTGCTATCCACCATCTTCCTATGCAAGTTACTATTATCTCCCTCTACAGGAATGCATTTAGGATAATCTAAAGTGTGTGCCAACTCTATTCTGTTGGCCACTACAAGAGAAGGCTGTGAAACTGAGCTAAATTTTGTAATGATGACACCACTGCCATTAACTCTTGATCTTCTTCCCCATTTGATCAATATGATCATCCCTCTATCTAAGCTATTGGAGGAGGTGTTGAGTTGAATGGATGACATCATCTTCCTCAACTACAGTACCTTCCTAACTATGCTGGTCTCTATGGAGGGACCCTCTAGTATTGACCATGTGAACTTCGATCGAATCCTTAAGGAGATCATCTTTCTCTGGATCAAAGCTGACCTTTCCCTCCTCATAATCTAATCGGTCACTCCCTAGAAGCTCTCTCTTTTCTCTAAAAGTACTATGCTAAAATTTCATCTAGTGAATGATCTAGTGATGATATAAATACACACTAGAGGGGTTATGCTCATTGATAGAGATGCACCTAACACTACTTGTCACTGGAGTGGCTCTAGGAGGGTCATAATTGTTGGAAGAGATATGCTCATGGCTGCTCATGGGCAAAGTAGTGTCCCTAGGGATATCCACTACCATGGGGACTGAACTATCCCCTTCCCCCTTTACAACTATTGTTGTCATTGGCTCTAATGGTAGTGGTGGTGGTACGGTCACGATGCTGGGTCACCATTCTTCTTCACCAATACTGAAGTAGGAGGTCATGTTGGGGAACTCGCCCTCACCTCAGTCAGTGGAGTAGATGAAGTGGGATCCTTTGGCCATAGCTGGATCACCGAGGGGGCTTTCTTCTCCCCATATACTGTCTACTGTGGCTTTGTAGGAACAGTGGATGATGGGACCTGAACTAGTGACAGTGGGTGAGGAGTGGATCGGTGTGGTGGAGATGACATCGGCTCTACCCTCGCTGGGGCTTTCCCCATACGACTAGTGGTACTATAAATGTCCTACTGGCCCTGATGGCTTGATGACTGGGGAAATAAACTAGAGTGGAGGCCATTGACTGTCTAGCAAACCTCCATCACTCTCTGCTCCCCGACTAAGCTGCTACTCGGGCCTCTCATGCGTTGTCACTATAAATGTGCTGGTAACACTCCTAGGGATGATCAACCTCAAGTCAAATAATGTACAGGACTCTGAACATCCGTGTACCTTACCTACCTACCGTAATACCATCCATAGACTGGCATAGGACTTCCTCCTATCCCTAGCTGAAACCTCATCGTATGTAGGAGGTGGGGGCAATGCAGCTATCCTCTGATAGTCCTCCTCTTTGTGATGCCGAGAGGGGAACTGGCTGCTAGTCAGCAATGGGGAAACCTCACGAGGAGAACCCTCCTCTACAATATGTGATGCGACAACCATCTCTTGGGAGGCACACTCGTGGTGCCACTTGATATTGCGGCTCCTATTATGTCACTACAGTGTGATAGGGCAAGGTGGCATGAGCTAGATCCTACCTCAAGGTGGGGAGGCTATCTCCAAAGCCGATAGCCTTCCCTTAGGGGACCAAATAAGGAGGTGCTAGCATGCACCGAGCGGAACAACCGAAAGTAGAACTGACTACTAATAGAACCTGATCGCCTTCCTCTTTATGGAAGGATACTCAGTGTCAGAAGGCAGGTCAATGTGGATGACTGGCTTCTACACAACCACCTCATCTCGCTAACAGTGGTGAGGGTCGCCCCCACCAGTGATGTGGGCTCCATCAAATCCTTGACCAAAGAACACTAGATGGGTGGAGTTAGTCTGAGGGAGGCTGGCTTGATCTAGGGCCAAATCAATCTCGAATGGAAAAGGTGAAAACAAACTTCTGAGAGGCCATGTGTGAAGACTACAAAGACTGCACTGACTGATCTGAGATGTATGTCTGCATTTGTTGAAATATAACTTATATCAAATTTCTACCTTGATATTTGTTCCACAAAAGTGATTGAAGTTTGGAGTTTTGAACCCACACTCAACAATTCAAATATGTTAAGTGGAGTTCATTGGAGAGATTTGGTTGTTTGGAGGAGAGTCTTTTGCCATTTGATTTTTGATTTTAGGACCCATACTCAACTAATTTAGGTAGGTTGGGTGGGGCTCAAAATTTTGAGGAGAGATTTCTTTCTTTTTGGAGATTTTTTGTGTTTTATGTTTCTTGTTTGAAAATATGGATAGTTTGAAAGACCTCTACTTAGAAAATTTGGGTATGCTAAGAAGAGGTTCTGATTGTGTATTTGAAATATTTTTTCTTGTGAAGATTTGATTGTGTGATATTTTGATTTGAAAATGGGGCTTCTTACTTAACAAATTTGCTATGTTAAGTAGAGGCCACATGTGTTTGATTTGTGCTTCAAGATGAGACTTTCACTTAATAAATTTGGTATGTTAAGTGAAAGCCAAATGTGATTGAGATAGATTTTCTTTCTTTTTTTTCTAAAGATAGGAGTCCCACTTAACAAATTTGGTATGTTAAGTGAAAGCCCCAAATGTGTTTGAGATATGTTTATTTTCCTTTGAAAATGAGACTCTCACTTAACAAATTTGGTATGTTAAGTGAAAGCTCAAGTGTAGTTGACATGAAAAATTGGATCCTTATTTAACAAATTTGGTATGTTAAATTAGGGATCAAATGTGTGTTCAAAAGAGACCCTCACTTAACAAATTTGGTATGTTAAGTGAAAACCTAAATGTGTTTGATATGCTTTTTTGAATGTGGGACTCCCACTTAACAATTTGGTATGTTAAGTGGAAATCAAAGTATGATATGACTTGAGAATGGGATTCTCACTTAACAAATTTGGTATGTTAAGTGGGAATCTAATATGACATGATTATGTGGTTCTTACTTAACAAATTTGATGTGTTAAATAGAACCAAATATATGCTTTGAAAATGAGACTCTTACTTAGAAATATTGGATATGCTAAGTGAAAGCATAAATGTATGTTTTTTTTTTGAAAATGAGACCCTCTCTTAACAAATTGAAATTGTTAGGTGAAAGTCAAATTTTATTTTTGAAAATGAGACCCCCACTTAATAATTAAAATTGTTAAGTGAAAGTCAAATTTAAATTTTAAAAATGAGACCCCCACTTTAACAAATTGAAATTGTTAAGTGAAAGTCAAATGTTTTGAAAATATGTTTGAAAATGAGACCCCAACTTTAACAAATTGAATATGTTAAGTGAAGGTCAAATTTTATGTTTTGAAAATGAGACCCTCACTTAACAAATTGAAATTGTTATGTGAAAGTCAAATTTTATGTTTGATTCAAATAGAGATCCTCATTTAACAATTTTGGATATGTTAAGTGGGAATCAAACATGACATGATTTGCTTTTGAAAAGAACCTCCATGTAGCAATCATGGAGGTGTTTTGATTTTGTGATTTTGTGAGTTTCTTGAAAGGTGCTTTTGGAAAGTGTCATTTTTGTGAAAGGATTTATTTTCTTTAAATTTCATGATGAACCTTGCCTCACCAAGCTAGTGGTGATGAGGTTCTAAATTTTTATTATTTCCCCTTTCATTGATAAATTATGTTTTCACCTATTGGGGAACCCAATAGGGTTTCAAGACCTACACGGAGTGAGGTCCTAAAACCTAAAGGATGTTGGAAAACTTGGCTTAAGAATGAAATAAGCTAAGTGCCAATGGAAAGAACGATAGTCTTAGACTCACATGAAATATAAGTCCACTATCGATGCTTGGAGACAACAATAATCTACTAGAGATGGAGAGAGGAACCATCCCTAGCTGAGTCGCCAGAAAAATCTGGTGTTTATTTTTTGGTTTGGTGTGCTTTATGTGTATATGTGAGGGGACACCATGTAGATCCTCAGATGTACTTATTAGGGGTGATCGGGTATGACATTAAGGAATAGTTTACTATCTCGAGAGATAGAAGTCACTACCTTATAATAGACCTAATAACCTAATAAGGACTCCTAAGGCATGATGGATCTTCGAATATACCAGAGATTTTTCTCCTACTTTATATGGAAAAGTAAAGCATGGTTTATTTAAACTGGGTTCATTAAGTTCCCTATGGAGGCAGGCCAAGATAGTTAATAACATCTTAAGGAAAATGAATCCCTTATAAATGCTCTCGATTAAAGTAGGTGATTATTGTCTCCAAAGAATTCAAAGATAGGACTATCAAAGGATTGGTTGTATTTTTCAAAAATCAAGTGGGAGATATCAAAAGGGAAGAGTTATTATAGAAACCAAAGGAGATGAGTAGGGGTGCTCATGATACTAGGAGACCTAGTGAGCACTCCAATTTATCCTATGGTTGGACTTTATATTTTTGAAATTGAGGAGATTTATTTGTTTGAGTTAAAATTTTATTTAAAATCTAGGACTTATAATTCCATAATACAATATTATAGAAATGCCTAAGAGGTGAGGATTTATGCTTGTAGTCCATAAAGGGAAATAATGACCTCACATCCTAAATCTTAGGAGCTTAGGTGAGGGCCAAAACATGACCTAAATCTAAGGCAAAAGTGGGTATATGGTTTACCTCCATAAGAGAGAGTAAACCAATTGACTGTTGGGCTTATTATCTACTAGAGTGATAGCCAGCTGACTCCTCATATGCCTTAAATCCATGTAGGTGAGTCATATGCTTTGCAAGATGGTTAGGTTGTTATTTAATTATAAGAGAAACTAAGTCCTTAAACTCACTCCCTAAGAGACTAGATCATGAAGGGCATGAGTAATGATGTAAATCTAATGCAAATTTGTTAGGTTTTATTTAATTTTTGGACTTTTTTTACATACTATAAGATTTTATATGCCTAAATGCAAGAGAAATTGATTATGGGCTAAATCAGAAGAGAAAGATAAGTCTTTCCATCAAAGACTCTTACAGGTTAAGTCTTTATTCTCAAGATGGAAGCACTCTCTTAGCAAGAGTGGAAGAATATGACATGCATGATATTATATATTCAATCATATAGTTGAGGGGCTGCTAAACATTTTATTATCTTTATTTAATTCCTAATTTTATGTGAGGTTATGAATTATTTTAAAATTTTGGTTATGAGTTGTTAGTGGGATAGAAAATTTACTTTTATCCTAAGAGCCTAATCACATCTAGGCCACACAAATCACCAATCATAAAGAAACTATGAAAAGGCATGCTATTTGTAATGCACAAGCTAAAAAAATATCAAATAATTTTATAAAGTTGTCACAAAAGAATAAGAATCGAAATCAGTACCGCCAACCCTAAAAGAAATGGTAGTGCTCTACCCTTATACATCTTGGTACATGAAAGAATAATTATAATTATGAAATGATAAGTGTTATGGGGGTCTTCATTCTTCATCCTCCATTCTTCATCTTTCATCTCTTATTTCTTCACCTTGATTTTCCATTCTTTCTTTCTTTTGGATTGATTGGGATATAGCTTGCTCCAAAGGCATCAGATGGTATATAAGGCATGGTCTTATAACCAATGCTCTCCTTAATCCCCATAACACTTATCCTAATCCTAATGCAAAAATTATATTAAAAGGCAGGAAAGTAATTCTAGCTACATCTATAAAATAAATGTTAGCTAAACACACCATACAACCCAAGCAATTATATGAATAATTTGGACTTACAACCAAGTCCACCTGTCCTAACTTTGGCTATGTTTAAGGGCTAAGCAACTTGCATAGTAAAAAGTATTTATATTTTTATTACAGTGTCCCCTTAAGCACAACCCCTGCATAAAACATGATTAGTCTAATATCGGCCTAACATTTAGGCTACGCACATACACCCTAACATCTAGTCTAAAATAATACATCACAAAATTAAACATTCATCAAACTATGCACCACCTTAACATAAAGTAAGAAATGGTGACTTAGCCAAATGTGCATGTGTTAGAGCTTGTGTGGTATGTCCTAACTAGGCTTTAGAGTTATGACTTGCTAAGTGTGAGAGATATAATTTATAAAGGGTTGATTTCTCTTTAAGATGTTTAGTTGATTTGGAGATTTTACATAGTGTTTTCTTTTGTTTCATGTAGCCTACACTTAGCAACTAAGTGTTATAAAGAGAAGAAAGAGAGAGGGTCTCTCTTTTATCTCTACCTTAAGTCATTTCTAAGGTAAGTTAATTAATGAATTTCCTTTAGTGAATGGTTTATTATGTGTTTTAATTAACCCAAAATTTAGGTTCATTTTAAATAGCCCTATTTAGTAAGAAAGGCATCTTAGGATTAATTATGATGGACTACTATCACATAACACACACTCATTCATTTCTTTCCATCATGAATATCATGCATATGAATAATCCTATGCATACATATACATGCAATGTAAATCTTAGCACACTTTGATGATGAATGCAAAGAAATGTATCTAATTTAAATGTTTCATTTGTTGATTGAATTATGAATGTGTCTTTGTTATGTAGAAAAGAGAGATTTTGCATCCATTAGCTAAGCACACATCCACATGTATAAAAGTTTTAAGTGAATAGAATGCCATTATTTTCTACACCAGGGGCATAAGGTACAAGACCTACTTAGGGCTACTTAAAGCCTCAAAGCTCTGGAATGTCTAGACTAATATACTACTTTTCTTAGATACATGTAAATGTATGAATAACTACAAGGATACGAAAATCCATGCAAGAGTTATATTTTATTTATTTGATTTTTGATTATCAATCGTTGGCCACATCATACATGCATATGTATAAGAGTTTTAAGTGAGTACAGTGCCAATATTTTCTACACCAGGGGCGTAAGGTACAAGACTTATTTAGGGCTACTTAAATCCTCAAAGCTCTGGAATGTCTAGACTAATATACTACTTTTCTCCAATACATATGAATGTTCAAAAGAACCAAATGGATAGGGAATCATGCAAGAAATTATGTTTGATTTGGTTGTATGATTTATATGTGTAATATGAAATTCTTCTTAAGTCTTAACTTGGAGATGCCTACGAATAAATTTAGGCAAGTGTTGTGTTCTTTTCAAATGAACTATACACTTGCAAATCCTATGTGAATCTATGTTAAGATAGGGAAAGAGAACTTCATAGTACACATCTTATACTATCATCACATGCAAGCTTATAGATATTTGTAATTAGCATTACTTCATTTATAATAATTGATTTATAGGTTTTGAAAATAGTTTTATTTTAATAGTGATAATAGCTGCTTATATTCTTAATTTAAGTCAACACATGCAATTTGACATAAGAGAAAACATTTTATTTAAATAATTTTTAGAAGAAATAAATGCATGATTTAATATGGCAAATAATATTTAGCATGATTGGAAAGAAATAAAAGAATGTAAACACATGATTTCATTTATCCCAATTAATTTCTAAGGATAATCATATTAAATAAGGGTATTTAAAATGAACCAAAAATTCTTTAAAGATATTTTTATCTTTTAATTTGAATTGATTTAGATAATATGAGAGAGGTTTGCTAATCCTTGCCCATTTCCCCATGTGTGAATTAGTTTGGTTTAATGAAAAATATTTAAGTTGATTTTATATTTTGATTAGGTTAAGGTATGAATTAAATGAATTAATTATCTCTTACCTATATCACCTTAAGTTAATTAACTAATTAATAATAAGTGTTGACCTCACTTTGGAGTGAGCTTTCAACTTTCCACCTTAGACATAGGACTCCACTAGACATTAAGAGTTCCTTTAGTCTTAAGACACTAGTGATTAGGTGAACACTTAACCTAACCTTAGAGACTTAGAAGAGTTAGCCATAGGAATGAGTTATTACTTAGG
Organism: Cymbidium sinense; assembly: GCA_021442155.1. Lineage (NCBI taxonomy): Eukaryota > Viridiplantae > Streptophyta > Magnoliopsida > Asparagales > Orchidaceae > Cymbidium > Cymbidium sinense. The sequence goes on along the minus strand of CM038233.1, from coordinate 56,904,979 downwards.
GGGTATTAGGAAAACTTTCTTACCCTTAAGCTTGAACAAGATCCTCACTTCCTTCTCTCAAGTCAAACTTCAAATTCAAATCAACTTCAAATTCAAGTCAAACTTTAAATTCAAATCAACCTCAAACTCAAACTAAATTCAAAACTCAATTCCAAATCCAATATCCTTCCTAAGCCCTTTCGATTTCATCTTATGGACTTAACCAAAACCAAAACATCTTCAAACTCAAAATATTTTTCATAACTCATTTATATTCAAAAATATAAATGAAATATAAATTCAAATCATCAAAATCAATTCAATACTAAAATATAAATCAAACCTAAATCCAACCTAAACTCTTTCAAGATAAATCCTTGAACTCCATCAAATCAAATCCAAATTAATTCAAATTCAAAAGAGATTTTTTCTCACACCCCATTTATATCTTCATTTATATTCACATATATAAATGAATTATAAATTCAAATAACCAAAACTAAATTCAAAACTCAATTCCAAGCCAAACTTTCAAGTCAAATTATTGAACTTAACCAAATCGTTCTCAAATCAATTCAAACCTTTGGATTTTGTTTCCAAGAAATCAATCCTTCAATCACAATCCAAATAAAAACACGAACTTCAACCATCAAACCAAAATCAAACTAACCCAAGTCAAACCCATATTCACCCTTTTGACTTGAAATTGTTAAATGAATCAAAACCCATTTGACTCCAAATCACTTGCAATTGGATTTATATTTCAATCATAAGTCCATATGTGAGTTTAACCAAACTTGAATCAAGCCTTGATCAAGCCAATTGAGCCACTTAGGCTCACTTGACCCAAAGTGACCTAAAGTACATTTTTGAGCCAAATTTTAATCCTACTTAAATTGGATTGATCTAAGCCCACTTATGCCTCACATTGTGAGCACTAATCATCCTAAGATGATCAATCACCCAAATTAGGTCAAACCAAGTCAAATCTAGCATTTGACCAAGTCAACACTTAGTCCAAATGAAACCTAAACTAGCCAAAATTTACCATAGGCCAAATTGATTGAAACCATTGATCTAAACCAGTTCATGATCAATGACTGAACATGATCAAGCCATCATTTGAGATAAACCTAGCCTAATTGACCACTTGACCCATGTTAACCCAAGTTGACCTAAAAAGTCAAAATTTGTCAAATTTTAATCTAAGCCAAATTGATGGCAACCAATAGGTCAAATTCATTCTAAATAACTTGTTAAACTTGACCAAAGCCTCAATTGGCCAACTAGACCTAGCTTAGCCCAATTGACCATGAACCCAACTTGACCTAAAAGGTCAAATAAACTTCAAATCAAACCAAACCAAAATTGATCAAAAATAAATCTTGTAATACATTTCAAATGATCAACCAAGCCTAAACCAACCCATGACCTAACCCAAATAGGTCAAATGGGTCAAATTGGTCAATTTTATCCATTTAACCTAAGTGAACTCAAATGAACCAAAACAAAATATAAATGAAATTGAACCAAACCAGTGACACACATAAGCTATGAGTGATCATTTGAACTTGACCTAACTCAATGTTTGACCCAATTTGACCAATTATTCAACTTGACCCAACTTGACCCAAGTCATATCAAATAAACTCCAAATTCAATGAAAATTGGCATAACCGATTTTTCAATTATTCCAAATATGCCCAAACAAAAATCAAGGATAAATGACCATTTTAGCCCTGGGTCAAAGAGTAACCTATGGCCAAATCCACTTGGACTTTGTTCAATTCCTTTCCATGGCCACTTGGCATCCTCTTAATGGATCATTTGGACACCAAGGAGGGTGGTGCACCCAATGGGTTTGGGTCAGCCATGACCCAACCCAAGGCCAAACTGATTACTCCACTCAAAATTCTCCAAATGGATCACCTCTCACACTCATTTAACACATGTGAACCTCCACAGTTCCACTCCTCTACCAAAATTGAAGCACATGGCACTCCTAACAACCAAAATAACCCACTCAATCTCCTCAATTTGATCAAAATGGAAAGGTAAGCCTCAGTCATTCGATCTATGTAGGGGGAGATATACTCCCCCTCATTTCCACTTAAACCATCTCTCTTGCATTCAATTGAGCTCATAGGATCAAAGGCAAGCTGCTCCAAGCTTCTCCAAGGATTCCTAAGCTCATTTGAATTTTCCCTTCTCAGATTCCTTCAAAGCCGAAATAGGGGAGGTTAGGGAAATTTCAAACCTACTCAATTCCCAATCAAAGTTCAATTCACTTTACAAGCACCATCAAGGAGGTAAGTCAAGCTCACACAAAGCATTTTCCAAGCATCCAAGCCACAGGAAGAGAGACCTGGACCAAAGCCGCAAGCCATTAGAGGAAGCCTTGGTCAATTGAGCAATCCATTTCATCTCAAACCATGAAACCTTCAATAGGGCTTCCTCTCCCCTAGATAAAGCTACCTCCACCATTGGAAGCGCCTGTGATAGCCTCCGGTGAGGTATGCCTCAAAACTGAGCTCCTATTGAAAAATGCTTGGTCCTTTTTGAAGGGAACTATAATCCCATTAAAATATTACCATTGGATCTTCTTCTCTATGCTTCTAGATGGTGTGGATTGAATCCCAGCTTTATCTGAGCTCAAGTGAGCTCGGATGAAGCCATGGAGGATGGACGATTTTCATCTCCCGCAGGCAAAGGTAGGGAGGAGTCATGGACTGTCCATCCTGCATGTTTTGGATGGACGATCCTGATTAATCCATGTAGATCCATTGATTTAATCCTTTATAATCCCGGGTTTAATCCTGGCCATCCGATCCTTGATCAGACGGCCCAAGAGAAAGCATGTAGCATCGTCGACTAACGTTACAACCAATTTGAAAACTTAAATAACTAATGTCATCACGCCACGTGGAAAGCATGTGCCATGCTAGCAGCTCACATAACGCCGATGAGATTAATTAATTAATTATGGCTATTTAATTACCCTTTAATCATAAAAATTTCATAAATTTATAATTAAATGTAGAAAAATCTAAAAAATGCAAACTCAAATTTATTTTAAAGATAATTCAAAGAGGAATTCAATAAAATTTTTCTAATTGATTTTGAATAGTGGATTTTACCTAATTAAGGTTTAATTGAAAATTTTATAACCCTAATTACTCTATGATTACTTAATTAATTAATTCCAAATTTCTCAGACATGTTTAGGGGGTGACTTTTGCCTTCCCCAATTTTCTATGAATTTATTAAATAGTTAATTAGGAAAATTAATTAATGAATCCCTAATTACCCCTTATTATAATTAAGAGTAGTTAAGCATGTGAACAATGATTTAATCACTTAATTTAGATAGTTAAACATTGTTTAAGTGAAGAGGAAGTTTATGGAATGGGTTTGGGGTATTTTCCTTAAGTTATTCACTAAACCCCCTTTCTTCTTTAATCCAACCCTAATTAAGGATTAATCCACTAAAGATTTACCTAATTAGCTTAATCAAACATTCAAAACCAATCTAAATTTAATCATTCTCTTCTTGGGTAGATCCTTAGGAGTTCAAAAGCCTAAGATAAATTTAAGGAAATCATGCCCAGCTCACATGTGTGGAAAAGTTATGAAAGTACTTAACTAAAACCATTAGCTTAATTAATCAATAATTATGAGCCAATTGCATTAGACCACTTTCTTTCTTAGGTACATTATTAATTTAAATTCAATGTGATTGCATATCATATGTTGGCACACAATTGTTTGACTAATTAATGTTAAAGTGGTGTAGGTGAGGGATAATTAATGGTAATCCACACCTTAACCTAAAAAAAATATAAAATCAATATAATCATCCTAAAATTAAACTAAACTAACTCACATATGGGGGAAATGGGTTAGGACCAACAAACTCTTTTCACACCTCTTAAGTCAAATCAGATTAAAAAAAACTCTTTAAAGAATTTTGATTCATTTTGAATAATCTTATCTTATAGGATTGTCCTTAGGAATTAATTAGGGTGAATGAAGTTACATGCTTACATCACTTTATTTCTTTCCAAGCATGCTAAATGTTATTTTCCATATGAAATCATGCATTCATGTCTTTTGAAAAATCAATTAATAAATTATTTCCTTTATGTCAAATTGCATGTTTTGATTAAAGTGAGAATATGAGTGGCTATTCTCATTATTAAATCAAAAACTATTTCCAAAATTCATAAATCAAAGGTTATAAATGAAGGTATGCTACTTATAACTACTTATGAGCTTGCATGTGATTATAAGTATAGGATGTGTATTTGGTGTTATTTTCCTTCTTTTCTCTTAACATGGATTTGGATAGGAATTGTAAAGTGTATAGTTCATTTGGAAAGAACATAACACTTGCTTAAATTTATTCCTATGGATTTCCATGTTATGACTTAAGAAGGATCTTCACATTTACACATGTAAATTGCATAACCAAATCAAACAAAAATCTATTGCATATCTCTTCATCCATTTGCTTTCTTTTTGTACATGCACCTTAAGAAAAGTGGTATATTAGTCTGGACATCCCCAGATAGCGAGGCTTTAAGTAGGCCCAAGTAGGTCTTGTACCTAGCATAGAAAATAATGGCACCATACTCACTTATGTCTTTCATACATATAAATGTGCATTTGAATAATGGATAAAAGAATCCCTCTTTTCCACTTAATAAAATCTTACATTCATGAAACATCCAAATTTTCTTAAACAACATCTCTTTGCATTCATCATCAAGGTGTGTTAATATTTTGCATTACATGTATATATGTGCTTTGGATCATTCATATGCATGGTATACATGTTGGAAAGAAATAAATGGTTATATGTTATGTGATAGTAATTCACCTTAATTAATCCTAAGAGGCCATTCTTATTGAATAGGTTTATTTAGAGCAAATCTAAACTTAGGGTTAATTAAAGCACATAATAAAACATTAACTAAAGAAAAATTATTGATGAATCTACCTTAAATTACTTAAGGTAGGGATGAAAGAGAAGTTCTCTTCTTTTTTCTTCTCTTTACAATAATTAGTAATTAAATGTAGGTTCATTCAAAACAAATCAAAGCATCAAATAAAAATTGATTAATCAACAAAATCACTTAAAATAAAACAACCCTCTAAGTTGAACCCTTTCACACTTAGAAAATTCCAACCTTAAAGCCTAGCTTAGACATGCCACACAAGCCTTAAATGGCACACACATTGGCTAAGTCACCATTTCAAGCTCTATGTCAGGGTAGTGCATGGTTTGATGCTTAATTTTATTTTATGGTGTAATATTTTAGACTAGATATTAGGGTCTATGTTCGTAGACTGGATGATAGGATAAGCTTAGTTTAATCATTGTCTTTTGCAGGGGATCATGCTTAAGGGGCTTTGTAATAAAAATATAAATGCTTTTACTGTGCAGGTTGCTCATACCCCTAAGCATAATCCAAATTAGGCCAGGTAGACTTGGTTACCCATGTGTGGGGTGCTAAATCCAATTTATTCAAATAATTGCTTAGGATGTATGGTGTTTACCTAATCTCTATTTTTACAGGTTTTAGTTGGATTTACTTTTCCCATTTTCATGTAATTTTTGCAATTAGAATTTGGAATGAATGTTATGAGAAAGTGGAGGTGAACATTGGTCATTAGTCTATGTCTTATGTACCATGTGAAGCCTTTGGAGCAATCACATTCCAACTAAGCCAAAAGGAAGAAAGGAAAGAAGCAAATCAAAACATGAATAAACAAAGAATGAAGATCCCCATATCATAAATTCTTTCTAAATTGTAATTATTCATTTGTAATCCTAGTTGTATATGAGTAGAACTCGGCTACCCACATTTATTTTTGGGTTTGTGCGATGGAGCCTAACCACAAAGGCCTTTTATTCTTTTGTGCTAGCTTTATAAAATTGTTTGATGCTTGTTTATCTTCTGCATTAAGATGGCATGATTTTCTTAATTTCTTCATTGATTGATGAATGGATTGGATATGATTAGGATCTTAGAAAAAATAAATTTTCTATCTAATTAATCAACTCAAAATTAAAATTAACAACTCATAACCTCACCTAAATCCTAGGCTATAATTCAAGATAAAAGATTTAGCAACCCCTTAGCTGGATGTTGTATGTTTCACTTCATGCATAAAATCATATTGCTTCATTCTTGCTTATGGAGGGCTACCACCTGTGCTAGAGAACATGGCTTGACCTTTGAGAGCCATGGTGGAAATACACCTCCTTCTTGCTGATTTTGACCCATAACCAATTTCTCATGCATTAGGCATATGAATCGCATAGCTTGTATCAAACTAATTATCTAAAAATAAAAATAAACTTAATAAATATTTGCATTAGATTTAAGTCATTATTCATGTCCTACATGATCTAGTCACTTAGGGAGTGTGTTTAAGGACTTAATCTTCTTTCTAAATAAACAACAGCTTGGCTATCTTGCAAAAGCATATGACTTACTTTCATGTATTTAGAATCATATGATGAGTTAGTTGGCAGCCACCCCTAGGAGGTTGTATGTCCACAGTCAAGTGGTTTATCCTCTCTTGTGGAGATGAACCATATACCCATTATCAGCTTAGATTTAGGCCTTGCTCCTGGCCCACGCCAAAGCTCCCTAGATTTAGGATCTTGGATTGTTGTTTTCCTATGCAGGCTACAAGCATAAATCCTCACCTCTTAGGCATTTCCATGATCTTGTATCATGGAATTGTAAGTCCTAGATTTCTAATAAAAATTCAACTCAAACATTTAATTCCTCTTAAATTCAAAAATATAAAGCCCAACCATAGGATAGTCTAGGATGCTCACTAGGTTTCCTAGCATCGTGAGCATCCCCTACTTATCTCCCTTTGGTTTTGATAATAATTCCCTCCTTTTGATCAATTCCATTTGATCTTCCAAAAATAACTAATTGATTGATAGTCTTACTTTCAAAATCATTAGAGATAATGATTATTTACCTTAATCGAGAGTATTCTTAAGGAATCTTATTCCTTAAGATATAATTAACTATGAGGGCTTGCTTTTATATGGAACTTAAAGAACCCAATTTAAAACAAACCATTTTTTACTTTTCCATATAAAGTAGGGGAAGAATCTCTAGTACATTCGAAGATCCATCGTCCTTAGGAGTCCTTATTAGGTGATTAGGTCCATTGTAGGATGGTGACTTCTATCTCTCGAGATTGTACATTATTTCTCAATGTCATACCTGATCACCCTAATAAGAACATCTACTGGTCTACGTGATGTCCAACAAGCGTATTTTATTTTCATTTATTTTTTAAGATAGATAAAGATAAAAAAAATTCACCACAATAAGTTAATATGATATGCAACCACATGAAAAGTAAATTTATAAAGCTCCTAAGAAATGAAAGGGGCCTAATGCAATTAGCTTATGATTAATAATTAAGCTTAAGGGATCTCACTTAATTACTTTTATGATTTTCTCACACATATGAGCCAATCATAATTTCATTATCTCTCACCTTGGGTTATTGAACACCTAAGATGCTACCCAAGATCAATTAAAGGCTTCCTAGGTGTGGATGAATTGATTTTTGATTTTAATTTCATTAAGATTTTACTAAATTGGATAAACATTTTTGGTTATGTTTTAATTTGAATGATGAAATTAACTTAGGGAACAAGATCAAGGGCAAGGCCTCAATCCTAATCCCTAAATCATTTAAACATCCAATTAGATTTGATTTTCTTATTTTGAAGATTAATCACTTAATTAATCAATTAATCATTCCATTAACCCATTAATTAATTTGATTTTTATAGATAAAGAAGACTTAGGAAATGAATTAGGAAAAGTATCCCCAATCACATTCCTTAAGTCATCTTACTAATCAATAAAAATTATTATGTTTAAATGATTAATCAAGTTACTGTTCATTCTTTAATTATAATTAATTGGATTAAGAGATTAATTATGGATTAATCAAGTGATTTTTGTAATTAAGCAATCAATAAAATTCCATAAAAATAGGGGAGGTAGAGGTCATCCCCATAAACATCCTCAAAAAATTTAAGATTAATTTAGTGCTTAATTAAGGTGTAATTAAGCTAATTATATTTTTGATAAAATCCTAATTAAGAAAAATCACTATTCAAAATAAATTAGTTATAATTTTTCTAGATTCTCTTATGAAATATCTTCAAAATGAATCTAAGTTTGTATTTTTGGTATTTTTCTATAATTAGTTATGATTTTAGGAAGTTTAAAGATTTAAAACCAATTAATTAGCCCTAATTAAAGCCTTAATCATGTCGGAAATGTGGCTACTGACGCAACTCATTTCTGCATGGCACGATGGGATTGGTTATTTAAATAGTCAAATCCCATGTGCTGACTCAGCCGGTGGTGGACACGCTTTGTTTGTGGGTCGTTCGATCTAAGATCGGATGACCATGATTGATCCATGGTTTAAGAAAAGAATCAGAGGCTCTACCGCAGGATTTGATGAGAGCTATTCATCTCAATCATGCGAGATGGATGGCTCATGATCTATCATGTTCGCGAGCGATGGAAGATAGATGTCATCCATCCTCCTTCGTTCGATCAGAGCTCACCCGAGCTCGGATTGCCTCCAAACTCTTCCCACACCTTTGGGGAAGGGACGCACACATCCACGAGTCAACTTTACATGAAATTCAAATTTTCTTCGAAAAAGACCAAGCACAATTTCCCTATAGTTATGGTTTTGAGGAATTATCTCACCGAAGCTAATGTCCGATGGTGCAACACTAGAGGTAGCTTTGCCTAGTTGAGGTGAGGCCCTGTTGAAGAGCTTTAAGCTTAATTTGGTGTGGAAGGCTAGGTGGGTTAGGAGAAGGTTCTATGAAGTGCCAATGAGCTGCCATGGGGATGGGCAAGCTGACTTTAGCTTGGATCCAATGGTTTTAAGGTTTAAATCACATGGTTTGATGGCTAATCCCCTTGGTGGGGCCCACTTGGCTTTTGGGCTAATCTGAAAATGAATTAGGCTTGGGTTTGACTAAGTTCTAGTGTCCCATAAGTTTGTTTAGAGGGACTTGGCATCATTTAGTCAAATAGGTTCCATTTGGGCTAGGTTGGGTTGGGTTGGCCAATTGGTCAAATTGGGTCAAACCAAGGCTTTGGTTAAGTTCATATGGTAATTTGGGATATTTTGGTTCAATTAATTTGGATAGGTTTGGCCTAGGTTTGAATTTGACTCATTTGTATTCAAAAGGGTCAAATTTGTCAAGTTAACTAATTTGAATAATTTGACCAAATTAGGTTTGGTTAGGTGTTGATTCAAGTTTAATTGGTTAATTAAAAATGATTGTAGGCTTTGGTTTGGTTTAATTTGAAATTAATTTAAATTTTGGTCAATTTGACCTTTTAGGTCAATCTAGGCTAAGTTGGGTCAAGTTGACCAATTACTCAACTTGGGCTCAATCATAGCTTTAGTCAAGTTCAACAAGTGATTTGGAATGAACTTGAGCCATTGATTGCAATAAATTTGGATTAAATCATGATTTGACCCATTTTATCTTTTTAGGCTAGTTTGGGTCAACTTTGGTCAAGTGGCCAATTAGGCTTGGTTTGCTTCAATTAATGACTTGGACATGTTCAATCATTGATCATGAATGGTTTTGGGTCAATGGTTTCATTCAATTTGGCATATGATGGATTTTGGCTAGTTTGGGTTTTATTTGGGCTAAATGTTGACTTGGTCAAAGGCTAGGTTTGACTTGGTTTGACTGGATTCAAGATGGTTGATCACCCCATGATGATTGTTGATCATGATTGAGGTTTAGATAGGCTTAGTTCAGTCCATTTTGAGTTGGATTAGAAATTAGCTCATAAAGGTTCTTTAGTTCACTTTGGGTCAAGTGAGCTTAAATGGGTCAATTGGATTGATCAAGGTTTGATTTAAGTTTAGTTGAACTCACATATGAGCCTAGGATTGAAATATAAATCCAATTGCAGTTGGTTTTGAGCCATGTGGGTTTTGGTTCATATGACAATTTTAAGTCAAAATGGCCAATTTTGGCTTGATTTGGGTTGACTTGGTTTTGGTTTGATAATGGTGGTTTATGTTTATATTTGAATCAATGATTGAAGGAATGATTGACTCATGAAGAAATCAATGAGTTTTGAGTTTATTTGGGTTTTATTTAGCCAAGTTCAAAAGTTTGGCTTAAAGGGCTAAAATTGGGAATTTGATTTGATTTGAGTTTGGTTTTGGTCATTTGAATTTATATTTATTTATATGGTCATGAGAAAATCACTTGAGTTTGGAGTGATTTGAATGCAAATTTGATTAAGCTTAAGGATGTAGGTTAAAAGGGCTAGCTTGGGTTCTAATTTGGTTTGATTTACTTTTGGTCATTGGAGGGTGGGTTTTATTTATATTTATGAGTATAAATGAAGGAATGATTGACTTATAAAAATCAATCATGTTTGAGTTAATTTGGATCAAGATTTGATTAGGCTTATGGAGGTAGGTCCATATGGCTTAAGAAGGATCTTGATTTGATTTGGTTTGAAAGGTTTGAATATGGATTTCATTTATATTTGTGAACATAATTGAAGGAATGATTTATTTATAAAAAAATCAACCAAGTTTGAGTTGGTTTGAAGGTGGTTCATATGGTTTAGGAAGAGATTTTGGAAATTAGAATTAATCATGGGTTTCAATCATTTGGAATTTGGAATTTATTTATGATTTGGAATTTGATTTGAGATTGGATTTGATAATTGAGAAAATCAATTGGATTGGGGTTGATTTGGATTTGGTTAAGGCTAAGTCCATAAGATAAATCAAAGTGCCTAGGATGAGATTTGGAGTTTGAATTTGGTGATGGATTTCAATCATTGGGTAGTTGGATTTGATTTTGGAATTTGAATTCGAATTTGAGGTTTGGTTTTGAAAGAAGGAAGCAAGGATTGGGTTTGAGCTATAAGGTAGGCAAGTCTTCCTAAATCCTTAAGACAACCTATTCTTATGGCTAACTCTTCTAAGTCTCTAGGGTTAGATTAAGTGTTCTCTTAATCACTAGAAGTGTATTCAGACTAAGGAACTCATAGTTCTATAAGAGTCTTAGATCTATGATGAGGAAGTTGAGAGCTCACTCCAAAGTGGGGTCAACATTCTCATAAGAGGTCCCATCAGTGTTAGGGTGGAATTTGGATATACTATCTCATATGATGCATTCATAAGAAACCCAATTTGCATAAATCTAAAATTATTCGGTAATAGTATATAGATATATTTTTAAAAAAATTATACAACAATATATTTAAATAAATTTATTTATTTTAAAGTTATTTAATATATTTTAATTATTAAATGATTATAAAATAAGTATTATTATTATTATAAATGGCAAATCACATCAAATAAAACATGATAAATTTATTTATGTTCCTAACACTTGATTACACTTTTAGGAAATACCACATGACTTTGGCATTACAAAGGAAAAATGACAAATTTATAAATGTGGGGTATTTTTTACTAATTATAAGTAATATTTACATGGCTTAATTAAAATTTGAAAAAAAATTCAAATGATGCCTCTAATCTTTAAACATTATTCATAAGTTTTTTAAATTTTAAGGAACCATTAAATAATTTTGAAACTAAAAAAAATTAAAATTCTTATTTTTTAATTAGATTTATCAAATAATTTCTAAGAAGCTTTATTAAATTTAGGAAAGTACCAAAACATGTTGGTAATATCCTCTAATTTTTTATTTTTTATTCTAAATAGTATTATTGCGTGCAAGAAGATTCGGGTCGGTAGAGTAGGAGAATTCGATGTCTTAGCGTTGTACAAAAGTTTCGTGCACACAACAAAAAATTTGAAAGATATTAGGATTTTTATGTAAAAAACCCAAGAAGGGAAAAACCACGGGGCCTAGCCCACTTAGAAATAATTTCACTATATCAGCTTTTATTACAATTATTATCTCTTTTCCAAAGTTAGAAAAAGATAGCTTACAAGAGTAAGTTTTGAGACAAGCTTCGCTGGATTAGAGACGAAGGCCTTGCTTGAGGTGGTAGTCTGATGATCCAATGAAAACTATCAAAAGATGGTTGGGTGGCGGTGGGTTGCAGTTGGGAATGGTGAACGGTGGAGGTTGAAGGTGATCCGCGAATGTCAGCGATGGTAGCTAGCGGTGGTGACTATTGGCGGCAGGAGGTGGTGACCAATAGTGGTGGCTGATGATAGTGGTGATTCGGTGACTGTCCGACGGTGATGATCGAAAGTGGTGGCGATGAGGTGGGAGATGGTGGCGATGAATGATGGTGGTGTGGTAGTGGTGCGGCGGTGGCCACGGCGGTAGTAGCCGATGCGGCGGTCAGTACGATGGCAACAATAATGGCCGGCGATGGATGGTAGATGGTCCCGGATGTGGTGATTATGCTCTGAGATTCTTCGAGTCTTAGAGCTCTCTCCTCTCTTTAGCTTGGGTCCCCTTCATGAAAAATGAGTAGCTATTTATAGATTATGGGAGTGACATTTCTATAAATACAAGAAAAATGCAAACAACTACATCGAATGGCTCAAAATGATTCCTTCGATCATCTAATGTATTTTAAGTATTTGATGCTCAAATGAAGTCAAAATTAAGAGATTTTAGGCCTGTTCGATTCGGCTCATCAAGATGCTCGATTTGACTATAAACAGTCCATATTTAGGAGCTATTTAGGGATCCAATTGATATCTTAAAGTTTCAATTATATTTTAAGTGCTTGATCTAGGTTAGTCTCGACTCAGAATCTGATTGCTTTCAATATCAAGATTCATGCTTCAACTAGTAGATTTTTCAGTGACATATCAAGTATCACAATTAAATAATGAATATATTATTTAGATAAATTATATGTTATGTATTTAGATTTTTTTTTAAGGTGGTGATCAAAGAATCAATTTAAACCTCCCTATGAATCATGGAAATTTTTTATATCCATTTTAGACATTATAATTCATATAGTTAAAAATGATTTTTTTCTTAAAATATGTAATGAATGAATAATAATGAAATGATATAATTTTTTTATAAATTCCTTATTTAAAACCTTGCTTAAATCTAAAATTTCATTTAATTTAGTTAGTAAATTATTTATAGAAAAAATCAAAGAAAATACATAAAAATTAGGAGAGTTGAACAAAATTGTGGTTTGACTAGATCAAGGGTATTAATCTAAGATAAATAAGCTTGATTTCATCTTCTTCCTTTAAAATGTTAATAAATCTATATGAACTAGAACCTATTTCTCTCTCTACAATGAATCAATTAAGGTAGACTCATTTGGAATAGGTTTATAAGGCTATTGTTTACCAGCTTATGTGCTTCTCTTTCCACTATGACCTATATCACCGATAAGACCAAAATCAAGGAGGGTTTAAAATTCTTACTTATCTAGAGCAAGAAATAAAGGTTTCATATTTTGTACACCTTCAACAATGATTATAGAAAAAATATTCTTTAAAATTTGATTGGATTGGAACACTAGGTTGACGAAGCTCTAACCACCATTGGATTGGCTTTGATGGCAGAGCTCACTTGAGGGTTGAGGGAGTGTAAGAAAGAGCTGGATTTTCTTCTCTCAGCTCAAGAATGGAGAATTCATTCCCTATTTCTAATGAAATCATATGTGGTATTAATTAACCATTTGGACATGAATTTCTATGACCATTAAAGTTTAGCCATGGTTGGCTATTGCTCCTAACTAGCTAGAACAATTGGAGATGTTGTTGGTAGTTGAAGAGCAGGGAATTGAGGTTTAGGTAGAACAATAACTTATTTACATTGGTTTACCCTAACCCATGTATCCCTTAAATAATTTGGTTATATCCAATGTAACTCCACTAATTGTTTAAGCTACATGATATAAGCCAATTAGTTATTTCATAGATAATTATTTAAAAATAGAATTATCAATAAAATATAAATATGGTTAACTAAAATCCCCATATTGCTTTATTTGACTTATATATGATACATTGACCCATTTAGTCGTATTCACCCATTTGGAATGGTTAAAGTGAGCAGGGTTAAACTAAAAAAATTATTTCTAAGAATTATAGATAAAATCTCTTCAAGTGTCTAAAGTGATTCACCCATTTGATGGATTTAATTTTCTTATAAACATAAGTGTCTCCATTGGGGACAAAAGAAGGCTATGTCAACCCATTTGGCTAAATTAACCCTCTTGGAGTGGTCAAACCAAAATGAGTTGAACTAAGAAATAATTAATGACATCGTTAACTATATTCACTTTTAATAAATTTTATATTTAGCTTATTCCTATCAATCATCAAAACATATGAGTTTTAACTAATAATCTAAATTTTCTCAATTGGGTTTAGTATATTGGGAAAATTACTTTGGTAAGCCTTGGACCATATTTATGACACTTAAGAGAGTTTGCATGTCTAATTGATTTCATCAAATTGATGGTTATGACCAATTTGGTCTTGACTTAATTGGATCAATTAGGTTGACTCCTATTCAACTAACCTAATTAATAAAGCCAATATTCCTATTTGAGCAATTTTAAAATATAGGCACTTTGATTAATCAATTTGATTTGGTCAACAAAAGATCTATATACTTTAACTTTAACCTAGGCCCAAGTTGACCATATCAAACTTAGTTTGACTTTCATGGTCTTAGAGTTAACCAAGAATTATCAAAAGGTTTTAGTGGTCAATTATTTTATAACCATACTAAAAACAACACAAGATTGAATATCTAAGGTCATTGACTAATTTTGTTAATTGGAGGGTTGTCACCTAATTGATGACTTTAGTGGGGCAATGGATGATTGATTAGTACCTTTGACTTAGACAAACATCAATTTCTCTAAATTAATTTTGAGAATGACCAAACCAATAATGAAAGTCCCATAATCAATAAAATAAGTAATTAAATTATTAAGATGAACTAATTGCATAAATCCAACACTTATATCCCCTAAGGATTAGTTGAACTCATGTGGTAAAGGTGGTCTACCCTAAGATAGCTACAATCAAGCTTGTAAGGTTAGAAGATTTACATGTGACCAACATTGGTTCCTCCTAAGATTTTATTAAGTTCAACCTAATATGTTAGATTAAGTTGAGATTTTAGTTATTCACATTTTTTTATGTTAACAAACACCACCAACATATATGGTACATCTAATTAGAACATGATCCACCACATTGAATTCCTTAAAACTTTTATTGTTCTTCATTTCATATAACTTTGATTTAAGCACATATAACCACAAAAGATAGAAAAATAACTTCTCTAATTAAAATAAACTAGATATTTCAAGTAAAATTGTCAACCAGACCCAAAATCTTAAAGGTATAATCCTCTTCAAAAATCTCCGACCCGCTTCCAATAATTTTTGTACGGAACTCAAACTCCAATCGGAGATGGATTTAGATCCCAGATAAAGTCAACCGCCATCCCATCAATATGAAACTTAGCACTTCCTTGAGAAGTTCTCCTCGTTATCATTCCCTGGTGAAACAGCTCTCCATCAATAACAAACCTCATCATCCCACCTTCTGGAGGGTTCTTCATCACCGTATTTGAACGCGTGTAGGTCTCCATTGTGAAACGAGCCGGTCTATGAACAAGGCCCATGCTCTTCTAGATGACGTGGATCTGATTGGTCGAAAGACTAGGTTTAGCAGTGAGCTTCCATAAGATCGTAACTTATATTTCCTTGAAACCTCTCGGATTGGTGGGTGGACCATCCTCATCGACTTCTTTGTTGCAGCAGAAATTGATGAGTTTATTCATTGTGATTGAAGGAAAGAGCAATTTTTTATAACGCTAGTTTACTTTCTTGATTGTTGTATTGCTAAGAAGAGCTTAGATATTAATTTATAGAGCTCTAATGCGCATGGGTAATAGTATAATTTTTTATGCAAATTAATAAATAAAATAATAAGGAATTAATGAAGAAAGTTTCAGGAGAATTGGCCCATGGGTAATAAATAATTTTTTCTATTTCTTTTCCTTGAAATAAGAAAGATCTTTAATATCTGGCTTGATTTTTTCTTATTTGAATTGCCATTTAAGAAGAAATACTATTCTCATAGTTACATTGAAGTTTGCTTATCCTACAGTGAGGATGCTAGGATCTATATTACTATATTCAAATTTATCCATTATAATATTAGAACTCTACTAGTAAAACTAGCATTGCCTCATATAACATTAAACAATGAGAAGATTGGAGAAGGAGAAAGAGAGAGTGAGAGAGGAATGGTTTCAAGATTTTATCGATGAAACAAAATACTCTTAAAGCTCCTCATTCAAATGATGCTTTGACCCTCTATTTATTATCCTTCTAGGTATAATAAGAAAAAAAACATAATCGAACAGTTACAAAACATGGGCATGTCATAACATTAATGAATTTAAATAAGTATGTCCCATGCTGAGTGATTAGAGGTAGCCACCAACTTAGAAGATGACACAACCATGACAACTAAAAAAGTTGTTGAGCAACCTACATTAAGTTGGGCAAGCATCCCATTAAGTCAAGGCATGTGATCCATTGGCCTAAGAGAGTGATTCTTAGGCTTGGGCAAGTGATCCCTAGGTTTGGACAAGGCAAGTGATCCCTAGGTTTGGGCAAGTGAATAAGGTCTTGGTGAGTGATTCTTATGCTAGAGTGAGTGACCATTTCGAATTCACTTCATACCTAGTAAGCATAATTTGGTCCTTAACTATTTTAGATGTATATTTATTTCCCTAATTCATTTTGTATACTTTAAGAGTAATTTAAAGAAAGAGTAAAATAATTTAGCTTACCATTTACTACTATAAATGATTAGATAAAAAAATAAAATAATAAGTTTAATAATCTAATTTAGTTATTGCATGGGGAATTGTATGTAGCTAATTCTTTGATTATGGCTTTAATTTATTTTTTTTTGTATATTAGTATTGGCCTATACACACAGCATGGAGTATTATATTTGAGTCTTGATCTCCTCTCTTAACCCTCCCCTTTTATCAAGACATAGTAATTCCATTTGTTCTTAAATGGAAAAGTCCCCTAATAAGAAAGTGATGGACATTTATGACTATAAGATATGTTGGAGTACTCTTCGTCAACACAATCTGTATCATTAAGGGGATGAAGAGTAGATATTGAGTTATCTTTTGAATAAGAACTGAGGATTAGAAAAAATAGTATAAGCATTGACTTAAACAATGTCAAGAAGCTATTATGGAATTGTTAGCTCTAGTAAGCATTATCATAGTGGGTCAAGTAGCTAATTTGGCAACCCGTATTTTATAGTTTCAACTTAGATAATTCTTCCTACAAAATAAGTTCTACAATAAATTTTACTTTGATTTGCAGCATAAGCACTCTTTCTCATTGTAGGATGATATGATGGCCTTGGATCTCTTGAAGCATGGAGTCAACCAACCACAAGTTGCTCTTATAGGCAAGCTTAACCAACCTCTCCTATAAGGAGTTAACCTAAAGAGTTGTACATTCACTACTCTTAGCAAACCAATAGCATATCTATTCATGAGCAAGGTTTTAGGTTATCAACTAGTTGATTTAGAGGCTATAGCTCTTGTAAGTTCAACCTCTAAATATTCTTCAATGATAAATGACATGTGGCATCACCTTATCAAGGCTTATCCTAGTAATTTTTTTTAATAAAAAGTTTCCTCATTCTATTTTTTGATACAACCATAGGCATGACGTCAGTGGATATGCCTAAGCACCTAGACGAAAAACTTGCTATTAAAATTAAAAAGAGGTCGTGTGGTGTTTTAATTTGGAACCGTAGGGACATCACACAGATCTTAGGGGGTACTTAATAAAGTGATTGGGTGTGGCATTAGGGTATGATGTACTACCCCAGAAGATAGATACATCACCTCCATAATTGACCTAATCATTTAATAAGGACTCCTAAGACAGGTGAGTCTACATATATACTAGATATTTCCCCTACTTCACATGAAGAACTAAACCAAGGTTTATTTTATGTTAGGTTCTTTGGTTCTCTTTGAAAGCAAGCTTCCTAAATCTAAAAAATGCTTTAGCACATTCTGAAAGCATGACCTAAGTTTAATCGAAATATGGGATATGATAGGTCACCTCGACAAGGGAGAATGAATGCACCCCCGACTCTTATGGACTTACAACCGCCTAGAGTGGTCACCAACTAACTCCTCTTACACTTTAAAATCTTGTAGGATGGTCTTATATAGATGTAAGATAGCTAGGTTGTTATTTAATTAGAAAGGAGCTAGAATCCTAAACTCACTTCTTAAGAGACTAGAATATGACTGGCATGAAAATATGACTTAGACTAATGCAAAAATAATAACTTTTAAATAATTTTTGACATATTCATTTTGTCCCACGGCATGTGACAATTATGTCTATATGCATGATGAAATTTAGTCTTGGGCTAAATCAATTAGAGGAGGTATTCTCCACTATAAGGTATCACCCTCAAGATCAAGCATATCCCCTATCGTGCAAGAATGGAGACCCTCCCTATTCAAGAGTGGAACAATATGATATACATGGTGTGATAACATACAACATTCAACTAAGGAGTTTCTAAATCTTTTATTTATCTTGATTAAGAGCTTAGGCTTTATGATGAAGTTATGGGTTGCATTAGATTTAGTTATAAATTTTTAGTGAGGGTAAAATTTAATTTTATCCTAAAGAGCCTACCATCCACACATCAAACCAACATACTTTAAGAAGCTTATGAAAAGCATGACATTTTTATTGCACAATATAAACACAATAATTAAACATATGAATTTCATAAAAGAATAAGAGGCCAATGTAGACAAGTACCACCTTATACCCCAAAAAAAAAAAAAAATGGGTAGTCAAGCTCTACCCTTATATAACCTAGATTATAATAGAATATTAAAATTACAATGAATGATATGAGGGCCTTCAATCTCATGTCCTTCTTTCCTTCTTTGGATCTACTTTGCTCTAGGCTTCATAGGGCCTCATAGGTCTTTTCCTTCTAGCCACTACTCATCCTAAACCTCATGGCACTAATCCTAATCCTATTATAAAACTTACATATTTGTTGAAAATGAAATCTAACTACACCTACAAAATAGATGTTAGTTAAACAAACATACAAGGAAAGTAATTATATTTCACATATTTGGACTTTGCACTCTGCACTTGGGTAACCAAGCCCACCTATCTTAACTAGATTATGCTTAGGGGGGCATAAACGGTACCTACAAGCAAGAACATTCATATTTACTTATTATTACAATGACCCCTTTATCATAATCCCCTGCAAAAATATCATTAGATTATTAGCGACCTAGGATCTAGTCTACGCATAAATAATCCTAACATCTAGTCAAAATATTACATCATAAAATAAACCATATACATATGCCACCGCGATAATTTATTGGTACTTATTAATGTGTCTTAAGTTTTAGTGTATATGTCTTAGCGAGCTTTATAAGTGTGATTATCTAATGTTTGAGAATTAAGTTAAGATGAGAAAAGGAGATTTTACTTTAAATCTTGTTGAATGATTAACTTTAAATATTTTATTAAGCCTAAGTTTAATTTCTTAGAGTCTTACTCAAACCTGAAAGGCATCTCAGGATTAACAAAACTAAATCACTATTACATGGATAACATTCCATTACTTCTTTCCTTCATCAATAGCATACACATTTCTTCATTCTCGTTGTTCACAATATTTGATTTAATTCACATATTTATACATACAATACATATTTATCATTTTGCACACTTGATGATAATTAATGCATGAATTTGGTAGAAAAGAAAGATTTTATTTCTTAGTTAAGCATATGTAGACATGTATTATAGTTTTAAGCAAGTATGTGTCATTGTTAAACCAGGAAAGTGAGGTTATCTAAGACCTCCTTGGGGCTACTTAAAGCCTCATATTTTTGGATGTCCAGACTATATACTTACCAAATTAAATACATGTAAACATATACACAAGCTTAGGGATGAAAATCATGCAAAGATTATATAATAGATTATATAATAGCAAATCTTTTTATTCATGCAAAGCTTAGTGGAAAGAAAGAAAAGTTTTATCTCAAATTCTTTCACATGAATACATACAAATGAAATTAAGCAAGTACGTGCCATTGTAAAACCAAGGAAGTGATGTTATCTAAGACCTTTTTGGGGCTACCTAAAGCTTCATGTTCCTAGAGTGTCTAGACTATATACATGATAATTCAAATGTATGTAGACATGCATATGAAGCATAAAGATAAAATAAATTCTTTATTATTTTAAAATTATAATCAAATGTAAACTTTATTGAGCATTTAAAACTAACATTTGCTTAAAATTTACATCATTAGCTTATAGTTTTGAAAATAATTTGAGATTTATTTATGATAATAGCCACACTATATAATAATATTTGTCCAATACATGCAACTTAGATGTAATCATGTTCTTTTTATTCTCTCTCTCTTTTTTTGAAAACATCAACATGTCACACAAATGGCATGCACATTTATGATGATTAAAAAGAAGTAATTAAACATTGCCACATAATATATTCAATTACATTAAGTCCTAAGGATAATAAAACCAAATAAATATTCTTTAAGACTAATCAAAGTGCTTATGAGGTTTGATTATGATATTGAGTCATTGAAACCAATTGAGGAGAGATGATACTTAACACTTACCCCACTCCGTGTTGGCAATTTATTATATTTAAAGAGGAAAATTAAATGGATTTTATGCATTGATTTTGATATAGATTTTATGGGAAATTTGTAATGCACCTAAAGGAATCTAATGCAATTAGGCTCATGTTTAAGAGTTATTTATATTAAAGAAGGAAAAAATCTAAGTTAGGTACTCTTATTATTTTCCTATACCAATATGTTAACAATAATTTCTTTAATAACTTTATGTTAATAAACACATAAAGGAAAATTTATGGATTATGTTTTAATTATCTGAAATAATCATTAATTTTTCTTGATCTCCATTTTTATCATTAATTTTCTCCTAAGGAATTATATTTAGAAAAATAATAAAGAGAAGTGTCATAATTACTTCACCTAATTATTCTGACTATTTATAATGATTAATTATTATTAATTATTTAATTTATATTATTTATCAATTTTAATAATTATTAAATTAATTAATAAGGGTAATTAGGATTGAAATTCAATTTTTTTTTTAAATTGCATGGCAAATAATTCCAAGAAAGTTATGGGAGGAAGAGGAAATCCAATGGAATCATCTCACAATTTTTGGAATTAAGTAGCACACTAATTTGGCTTTAATTAAATTAATTAACTTAAGCTTCAAACTCTAATTAGGCACTATTCGTTGGTCATAAACTAGAAATTTTATTTTTCTTAAGTTCTCTTCTATCTAACCTTTCCAAAATGGGTTTATTTACATTTTTATAGATTTTTTTACAATTAGTTATTATTTTTTGAAGTTCTCACCATTTAATTATATTTTTAAAGCCTAATTAACTCTTTAAACCCTTTCCATGTGGCATAGCGATATTGGATACTTAAATCATCAGACATGGTAGCTGACTCAGCGGCAGCGAACATGGTTTCGTCTTGGCCGTCTGATCTTGGATTGGACGATCGATATTAATCCCATTATTCCAAAGGGATTAAATCAAAATCTCTAAAGCAATTAATCATGGATGTTTGTTCCAATCATGCAAAATGGATAGCCAGTGATTTATGTCACAAGCCTAGAAGAAACATCATCCTTCATCTGATTGTTCATTGGAGCTCTTTCGATGGCAAAATGGACTTCAAAATTATCAGGAGGAAATCTAAAGGGATCATACGGTGAAAATCGCACAAAAAACCATTAACTTCAACAAAAAAAGAACATCTAGGGGCTAAAGCTATGGTTGATGGATTTTTACCTCATTAGAGTTATGGCCTAGCGGTTCGCCAACAGAGGTAGCTTTGTCTTGAAGAGATGAAGCCTTATTGAGAAGATCACGAGCTACCTCCCCACGGATCACTCTATAGACCAAAGCTTGCTAGTTTATCTTGAGACACCTTTCGGTGCTCGAACCACTTGGGAAATGATTCATTTCGATTCACTAGAGTGAGGTGATGGTGTGGAAAGAGTTAATTTGGGTTTGATGGAGGTTTTGGAAACTTGGATGGATGGAGCTCTTGGGTTCGATCGGGAGCCGATCTCGTCAGTGGTGGAGTGCACAAAAAGCTCGGGAAAGGGTGGGGGATTGTTCAGAATCCTCTTGGGAAGGTATGTGCTCAATTTGAATCCATGGGGAGGAGTATACTCCTCCCCAGTTGAACCAAGGGTTGAGATTGGTTCAGCCTTTGGCAGTTATCCAGCCAGCATAGGTGGCCGGAGATGGCAAAGGACTGCTGAGGTGGCTGAGGGTGAGAGACTGAGGGAGTGTAGTGAGATGGAATGGGGTGTACCCTCTCCCTTAGGTGGACCAATGGGTTTCCATGGATGAACTCACCCTCTCTTAGCCAAAGTTGAGCCCAACAATTTGGGTTAGGTTGAGTCAGTGGTCTTCTTGTTCAAGAAGAGCCAAAGGTGGCTGTCATGGGATAAAGAGGTGGAGAACCCATCCAAATGGGGATTTTGTCCTATTTAGGTGGGTTGGTTCAATGGGTTTCACCCAAATCAAGTTCATCATGGGTTGGGTCCACTTGGGCACACCCATGGTGACCCAAGGGTGAGTCATGCAAAGTTTAGTTGGGTTTGGCTCAATTTGACCCATATGGGTCAAATGAGTTCAATTGGGTTAAGTTGACAAATTTGACCAAATTGGGTCAAAGTGATGATTTGGGTGAGTTCAATTGGTTACTTGGAGTGAATGAGTACAATTGGTTTGATTCAATTTGGGTTACATTTGAATTTGGCTCATGTGATTCAATTTGGGTTAAATGGGTCATGTTGACCAATTTGACCAAATTGGACAAATTGGCTTGAGCATGGGTTAGGTCTTTATTCAATTGAACATTGGTGATTTATTGGAAGAATTGATTTGAATTAATTTAGATTATGGAGTGAATTGGTTCAATTTGACCCTTGAGGTAAAATTGGGCTAAGTTGGCTAACTGATTTAGATTGACCAAATTGGATGCAATTGAAGGTTGGATTATGTTTAATATTGAATTAGTGATTGGTTGGAAGTATTGGTTTCAAACAATTTGGTTTAAGGTTTGATTTGGTTCAATTTGACCCTTTAGGCCAATTTGGGCCAACTTGGGTCAAAGGGTCAAATTGGTTTGATTAGGTCCAATTGATTATAGTGGAGTGTTCAATAATGATCTACAATCATCAATGAAGGGATTGGTTGGCTTGATTTGAACTAATGGGAGTTTAATTGGAGTTTGGTTCAATTACCCCTTTTTGGTCACTTTGGGTCATGTGACTTGGTTAAGCTAGCTTTGACCAATTGGGGTTATGGATGGTTGGAGTGTATTCAATGATAAATTTGAAGTTGATTGGTGGCTTTGATTGCAATTTATTTGGGCTCAATTAGGTTTTGGCTCATTTGAAACCTTTAGGTCAAATGGGCTAAATTGGGTTAATCACCTTCCTTTGGTTCAATTGGCTTGATTGCAACTATTGGAATGGCTTTAAATGATCTATTGTATAATTAGAGTGATTGAGAAAGTTAAGTTGGATTTAGTTTGCTTGAATGGGCTTGAGTTGAGTTATAGGATTGTGGTGGGGTTAACTTGGGTTAAAGCCCAAGTTAATTTGGCTTGGAGCTTGGATTAGAAAACCAAATTCAAATAAGATTAAGTGAATGGGTTGGAGTTGGTTTAACTTCATCTACATGAAGTTGAGTTTGGATGAGTGAATAGGTATTAGTCTTGATTTAAACCATGAGATGGATGAAACTTATTTATCCTAAGGTGGACTCTGAGCTTAGGGTCCCACCTTCTAAGTCTCTAAGCTCAAGTTTTAATGTCCCCTTAATCACTAGAAGTATCCTAGCACTAGAGAAATCGAAGTGTCTAGAAGGTTCCTAAATCATAGATAAAAGAGAGGTCAACATGCCGTTTTGATCATAGGGACAAATTTTTGAGTAAAAGGCAAGCTCCCCAGTTTGCTTGTACTATAGGAGGACAATCCCAAAATTCACTATTCTATATTTTTGCATCTTACGATTCCACGCCTCCAGCAACTTACAATTTCATACTTCTAGTAGACAATGCTTCTTGTATGCATGCTTTAGTTAACCAAATGGAATGATGGCCAAGATTGTCAAGCTTAAATCTTTTGTGGATTTTACCAAAACTCATTGCTAACCTTAAAAGACCGACTCATCATGGTTGGAGCTAATGGAGATGTGTTGTTTGGCTCAATAACACCATTATTTCGCTATAAATACCCTTTTAGCTATTTTATAAACCTTTACAAGTTTCATTTATTTCTTATTACCTCTCATCTTTGTTTTTTATTATTATATTTTACTTTGAGTGCTATTGTTCACGTTCACTATATTGATGACCTGCTCCAAAGCATTCAAGGAAGCTGAGTGCATTCATACCTCCAATGCCACTCCATTACTTATAAGTACTTTACATCTGAGTAAGGTTTGGAAAATTGAACTGGGCAAGTCGATCTGACCACCTTAATCATGAATCAGTTAGATAGCTGGTCTAGTTATATTAAAAAATTTCTCCATATTCAAACTAACGTGAATTGACTGGTCTAGTTGTATTAAAAAAATGCTCCATATTCACATGTAGAGGTGAGAATCAATTAAAGTTTTCTTATTCACAAAGGCATTGAGTTATAGTTACTTATTGTATGAGTGTATAACCTTCTGAATAACAATTAAAAGGTTTTCTATGATGATATATTCTAAGTGGATAGTTATTATTTTAGCACTTCTTTATCAAGCATGTTATGTTCATTTGGATGGTTATGTTTTCTAAATGGAAGAAAAAATTAGACTTTGATTATGTTCTCTCTTCCTTATCAAGCACAAATTATTTTATTATTTTCTAACATTTTTGGTCATGTAGCTTATGTTAGAGTGGAATCATTTGAAAATCCACCTGTTAATTCAACACATAATGTTTGTAAAAAAGTTTGATATTTAATGGGATCATTTTAGTGAAGATCTCGATGGAAAGGAACAATATAAATGGTTGCACTATGGAATTATATATAAAGGTGGAGGAATTATTAGATTGAAACAACTTCTTATTAGGGTGAAGGATAATATTACTACTTGTAAAAAGTCCCTTATGATGTGCATTTTTAGATGCAAAAAAATCTAAAATTTTTAATAAGAAAATTTATTACATGATCTAGCCATTAAAGAAGAAATAGCATTTAATTCTCTCTCCAAAACTCAAATTTCAATTGCCCATGATAAATGGGTGGAGAAAGATAAAGAAAAGAGAAAAATTGTTGAAATTGAAAATTACTTTACACCTAGAATAAAATTAGGATCACAACCATCTTTGAGGAGTGTGTTGGCATCAAAAGATGTTATTCAACGTGCCATGATAGATGGTGTTTGATTGTTGTATTTCAATAAATACATTGAATTTATCCTTTGCACAAAAGGCTATTAATGCAATTACATATATTGGGCCTACTTATCATCTCCCATCTTATTAGAGAATACGAGTGAACTTATTAAGAGATTGTAAAAAGAATGCAGATTACTTGTTAAGTCTTATAGTTGTACTTTAATACTAGAGTTTCATTTTCAAAATCTATTAATGATTATGATATTAAAAAGAATGTAATAATATTATATGTTTTATTTGTTGAAGTTATTGATTGGGTGGATATAAATAAATTGGTATAAATAATAATTGACAATTATGTTGATTACAAGAAGGCTAGAGAGTTATTGCACAAAAAATATGGCAACATTTACTAGTCATCTTATGTTGCACACTGCTTAAATCTTATTTTGAAATATATTAGTACAATGCCTTATATTATTGAGCTTTTGAAAAATACATCAGAAGTGAAAATTTATGTTTATGATCATATATTTATATTAACTTGGTTTTGACACTATAGAAAAATTGTAGATTTTTGGCAGCATTTTCAGTGGACTTTTCTATTTGAAATTAATGGCTAATTTATCGATGGAAGCACCAAACGTGGAGGACATCATGCATCTATCACTTAAATTCGTCTGATTTTTTGACATAATATTCCATCAAAATGATTTCTGGTAGAAAATCCACTAGAAATGTTAATGATAGCATGATGAAACCTGAGGCCATCCCCCCACCCGGACCACATTTTCTCTCTCTTTATCTCGTGACCAGGGATAGGAAATGAGCTAGGCTTGCCGATTTGTGTCTGAAATGCATATATTTGCTCTAATTTCTTGGTATAATTGAAGGTAAACCTCAATCTCTTGCTTCTGTTGCTATTTTTTAAGGATTACATTTGTTGGTTTGTGACAAAAATGAATTTGAAGTTCTGAGGGATTTTTCTTATTTTAGGTTAAATCTTGTCCAAATTTATATAAATTTAATAAATCTTTGTTTAAAATGTTTATTTGTGTGTAGATATATGTTTGCACATATTAAGTTTTGTATTTTTGTAAATTTTATTTTTAAATTTTTTGGTTATGTATTTTCGAATTAATTTAATATTTGAAATTGTTAATTATATTATTAATAAATTTTTGATGAATTTATATAAATTCCATAATGTGTGTCTGATTTAATTTTGTAAAAATTAAATTTGGTGATTATAGGCTACTATGTCTTACTACCTAGAAGATGTAAAAACATTCGTAGCAAATGACTTGGACACTTTGGGCATTACATTAAATTGGATTTTGATTATGCAGTCATTATTACTTATATAACAGAGAT
The DNA here is from genome assembly GCA_021442155.1 of Cymbidium sinense. Lineage (NCBI taxonomy): Eukaryota > Viridiplantae > Streptophyta > Magnoliopsida > Asparagales > Orchidaceae > Cymbidium > Cymbidium sinense. The sequence continues at coordinate 56,878,082 of CM038233.1, read as the reverse complement.
AGAATATTAATTTAATTCTCACACATTTTAATTTACCCAACTCATTAATATTTATAGTGAGCGATCATGGATGTACAATAGATTGCATCCTAGCAGAAAAGGATTAACTGATGAATTCTTGAGTGTTGTTGAGCACTTTTAGTATGTGTCATCTCAAATTTCTTCTTACATTTCTGAAAGAAAGTATCAATGTCCATATGTAAGACACAAGAATGAAGCTTTCGTAATACTTGATGAAGTCAGATTAGACTTGTATCGTAAGGGTTTCAAGCCAAATTATTAGTCATGCAGTTCACATGGTGAGTTCCAATCACATGTTGATGCTAACATTAGTGCTTCAACGAGTTATGCATGCCCTTATGAAGAAATGATCTGTGATGCTGCTAAAGTAAAGTTTCTTGTGGATGAGGAGCAACCTAATAAAGAAGCTCAAAAGTTTTTTGACTCCATGGACACCTATCGATCCTACCATATGAAGCTAGAGTGGGAGGATCAGTGCAATACCACTAGATGTACTATTTTGAGAGATAGCAAGTTATTATTAGTAGTAATACAAATTAACATTCAATTTAAGCTTAACTATTTTTTAAAATTAATGTAGATTCAAGAATAAATTGAAAAAAAAACTATGAACAATGAAGCACACCTTGAAAGCTCAATATGTGAAGCTTACTTGACCCAAGAAACTACAAATTCCTTCTCTTACTACTTTGAACCACATGCACATACAAATAATGTTGATGGTGTTGGATCTTCAAAGAATATGTTATTTATTTTCTAATCATCCGAAAAAGCATTGGGTAGAAGCACATCAAGTTATCTGAATGACAAGGAGCTTAGGGCATCAATAGTTAATATTCTTATAAATTGCGATAAGGTTCAACTTTTTCTTAAGTAAGCACGTAATGCTACAATATTTCTTTTTAATTTTTAATCTAACATAGTATTTACCTAATTATGTCAACTAAATTATTGAGTTAAAGTTATTTGTGATTTTATTAAACTTGGATGACATTGACATTATCAATAAGAAGGTCAAAGTTGAATTCCAAATATTATTTAAATTACATGTAAACAATCATCACTAAGACTTTAATATATTTTCTAAGTTGATTGAACAACTTTCTTATTCTTCTTATTGTACTAGGTACATGATTGGAGGAGTAGAGAATTAGGACCTTCATGACCTAGCTTGGGGTCTAAAGTGAATTGTAAATACATGATAGATTTCAAAACACATTTAGATGATGAGATAGATTATTATGGGATTCTACAAAAAGTTGCACAATTACATTATCTTCGATCAAATAAGAGGAATGTCATTCTATTCAATTGTGATTTGTTTGACTTTATGCATAAAAAAGAATTAAGAAATCATAAGTCACTAAAGTGAAGTTGACTAAAAAAAAATGCAAAGTATGATCCATTTATCCTTACACAACAAGCCACACAAGTGTATTACCTAAAATATTTAGGAAGAATAAGAGAAAAAATGAATTGGACTGTGAAAATTAAAATCAAACCCAGAGTAAGAGTGGAAATTAAAAGTACTATTGAACTTTCTCATCAAGAGGATGAGAAGATAGGTTTCAAACTTCCAGTTGATTTCATAGAGGCAGTTGTATGCCTGATTAATACTAATGTTGATTATGAGAAAATTATTCAATCTGAAGATGAGAGCAATGAATATGATGATGAACATGACACTATAAATTCAACTTCTACCAATTCATCAAAGTAAAAGATCTAGCACATCGTTAAAGGTACTTGCACATTGTTTTTTATAGATATGTGTTAAAATAGTAGTCTAGAGTTACGTATTACCATTTTTACATACTTTAATTATATAATAAAATTTTTATATATAAAACTTATATATTGCAATTCACATATTATATTTTTTATATGTTTTTTATATATTGTACCTACATACTATAATTCATGTACTACCCATTTTTACATACTTTTTTTATATTTCACCTATATAATATAATTAACATTATAATTTTTTGTTGTCCACTTAAGTTCTTTACATAACCTTATTTATGATATATCTAATTATTTTATTTTATTTTATTTTACTTACATATGGCATCAAGTGGTGGTGATGATACACCACGATGATCATTTACAAGCATCTTCAAGCAGAAGAAGAAGGTTGTATCTCGACCCATTATTCAGTCTACACCATGACCTCCATTTCAATCTCGTTACCACAGAATTCTAGATTAGCTAGTAAAAGTGCATACCATTCTCCAGAGCCTACCGACACTACACCATTCTACTCATATCATGCACACACAAGTTTTATAAAGCCCAGGTTTCAGCATACGCTACCTAATCAGCCTGATACTTATACTATTGACCCACCAATGACACATTTTTATTGAGTTGGAGGGCAGACACATAGGTTTATTTATAAATTTTTACTTTGAGCATATTATGATTCTAATCTTAATTATAAATTTTAGGTTCAATCTATCCAAAAATGATATACATAAAATTCATGACATAATAAGAAACAAATATGATGCTCCATATGTTTCATGAAGTTAGGTACCAATTGAGGTTCAAGATATGTGGTTCAGAGAATTTGAAATATTGTAATAACTATTTACAAATTCTAAATGCATTAGTTGATATTAAAACACTACTAATTAGCATTTATTTATTTAATGTTTAGAAGGATTTCAACTTGCAGCTTGAGCATAGTCAGAAAATTAGATGAAATTTTGAGTGTTGAGGTGTTACCCACCTATGCGATATGTTCACAAACATACAAAAGTTTAGGCAAAGACCTCTTTGGATCATAGAAGATGTGTGAGCTAACTTTTATGGAGTATGGACCTTCCCATATTCTATTCATGAGAGGGAGTAGGTAAGCAAAATTGAGCTTCTAATTATGGGGGCATGGGCACCTCTCTGCATATTGAAGGCTCAATACCACACATTGAGTGTAATCAAAGGATGGTAAGTCATTTGTTACTTGCATTAATTGAACTTGTAATTAGAGTTAATTAATTTTATTAGAATATTTATAGGCTAAAGTTCTTGGATGAGAGTCTACTATTAATGAATTACATAGTATAACACATTAGCATCAAGTTAACTAGTAGTAGGTTGATGTTCAATCACGAAGAGCATACATAAGTTAACTCTTAATTTTTTGAATTTATGTTTAAACCACATTATAATTGCTAGTAGGATGACTATATGAGACTGAAGAAAGTTGTTAGTTAGGGCTCCATTGATGCAAAAAATTTTAATGGATAGTACGAGCAGTCGGAGTATGACAAATGGAAAGAGGTTGTTGGAGGAAAGAAGAATGAATGGATTTTTAACCTAGGCTCATAAAGGTTAGCCCATAATGAACGCCATTCATTCTCTAGAATGAGCAGACGGTCGATCGATGAGATAATTCAAAGGTGTGTCACTGTGATGATTGAAGTCATGAAAGCCAGAATGACTTCTCAAATGGAAGCTTGAATAGCTACAATGGAGACTAAAATAAAGAAGATGCATAGAGACAACCAAAAGGGGAAGGAGCCAATGAAGGAGGAGGAGGAGGAGTAGAATGACGAGAGGAGATTGATGAGAATTAAGTCTCATTTATACTTTTTTTATTTATAAATATTTTTTTGATATATTAATATTTCAAACTATTTCATTTAAATGTTTTAAAATTTTTATTTAATTTTAATATTTTTCAAAATACTTGAATGAAAGAGATGTTTGGAATTAGCTATTTATTGGTCTTATATGAACGGAGAGGGTATGTTAGAATTAGCTATAAGAAAATTGTGAAGTTATTTTATAATTCTTTTATAGATGTAAAAAATTAGAGCATATGCAAAGCTTGAGTTTTTTTTTAATTATGTACTAGTTTTTTATGGACTTATGGTATATTTTTCATCATTAAGATCAATATGCGGTGTTGGTAGGTTACTGGCAGTAAAAATTTTTGACACATGAACTTTTCTAGGGGACCTTTTCCACCAGGAATTTTCAATGGCCTTGTCCATAGAAATGTCATCAAAATTTATTGTCAGTAATAATTTGGAGGTTCAATTTTCTGGCAGTATTTTCAAATGGCCTTTCCACTGGTTCTTCGTGAAAAACATTTTGATAAAAAATCTACCAAAAATCCATTAGGAACTATTTTCTATTGGATTTTTTGTCTAACAAAAATCATTTCCAACCAAGTTTTAACATCGGGGTACAATTTGTTAGAAATCCATTAGAAATTAAAATTACTGACAGATTTTGGTTGATTTCTGATGGAAAGTTTTTCCAAAAATCTACAATTTTCATGTAGTGTCCATAACCTTGTCAAACCCTCATTTTCAATATGATAAAAAGAACTATTATATAAACATAAGATCATATTATGTCCTAAATCCACATTGGCAACGAAAAACTTTTCCATGAAAATTTAGAAAGTTTTAGTAAGCTAATAGCTCTAACAATATCAAAAAAATGCAACCTGGTATGTTTTAATATTATAAACTCATGTTTACATATATTTACTATTCAATTTCATATTGTCTTCTTCTTTATATTTAGAATATAATTATTTTTACATATTAATTATTACATGATGTTGACCACAAGCCTTACTTAATCCTTTGTTTTGCACTCTTGTATAAGTTGTCATCTTGGTTGGACCTTATCATTCACATAAACTCAATCTCAATGAGGCAACCATCTATTTTCACCAATGGAATGAGTTCACTTGCTACTTAAGTAGTTTTATTATGAAAAAAGAAGTCAAATTACATAACTATTATTTTTTAATTTTGGTTAATATAAATTTTAAAATGAAATGATGTTTGAGATTTATTGAGTACATAAGATTGTTCCTTGAGTAATTTAAGATCATTCACTAAAAATAGAAGGATAATGAGTATTTTAAGCTAAAGGATAAGTCATAAAAGAATTTTTGTTTAGTAGAGATGTTCTTGACTTTTAATTGAGACCTAACTTCTATTAATTTTTCTCTCATTTCTTTATTATATTTTAGTGGTTTCATAAAAAAGTATGAGTTCCTATTGACATCACTTTTGGAGTGAGGTTGACTATCCATTTCTTAGACCTAGGATTCATCTAGGCACTAAGACATCCCTAGTGCTAAGGAACTCTTAATAATTAGGTGAACACTAATCCCAAGCCTAGAGACATATAGGGTTTAACCCCAAGGCTAGGTAGAGCACCTCCTACCATAAACCCAATTAAACTCTATATCAAATTAGTCACTCAAACCCAAACTAAATGATTACAAAGAAAACTTCAACCAATATCAACTTACCCTATGCTCAATGTGATCCATCATGGTTCAATTTGATTAAGTAACCAAGTTGACCTAACCTAGCCCATTTAAACTTCATAGGGACAAAACCCAATTCAATTTAATTTAAGCCAAATTGATTTTATCCAAACCTCCGGATTATTCCAAACATCCAATTAAACATTCCAGTTCATTTTAGCCAATCTAATCAAGCCAATTGGTTCAATTAAACCAAGTTGACCCATTTGACCTAAAGGGTTCAAATGAGTCAAAATTCAATTTAACTCAAATTGATCTCAATCAAGGCCATCAATTAACTCTAAATTCATCATTGAACACCTTCAACATCTAATTAGCATCAATTTGATCCAACCAATACAATTGGTTCATTTAGTCCAATTTGACCTAAAAGATCAATTTGGTTCAAAATTTAATTCAAATTAAACCAAATCAATCAATCTAACCTTCTCTAAAATGATTGTTGATCATCATTGATTGCCCAATTGCAATTAATTAAACCTAGCCAACCTAAGTTTACCTAAAGGATCAAATTGAACCAAAACTTATTCTAATCCAAATCAATTCAAACCAACACTTATAATCATTCTCAAATGATCAATCAAACATAAGTCAACCTTTCATCCAACCCAATTTGATAAATTTGACCATTTTGGTCAACTTGACCCATTTAGCCAAAATGAACCCATTTGAACCTAATTCAAATATACTTCAAATTGAATCAATCCAATTGCACCAATGCATTCCAAATGATCAATTGAACATAACACAACTACCCTCTTGACTTAATTTGGCTAATTCGTCAACCTATCCCATTTGAACTCAAATTTTTCTATATGGGTCAAATTGAGCCAAACTCAACCAAATCAAATTCAAATTCAAACAAACTTGTCATGACTCATCATTAGGTCCCCATTGACTTGCCCAAGTGGACCCAACCCAAGATGAACTTGGTTCAGCCCAAACCAAGTGAACCAAAGGTTCTAAAAGAATAAAAACCCAAAATAGGAATGTTCAACCCCTTCCATTGAGTTAAGAAACCATCTTAGCATGCCTTGAGCTCCCCCATGCTGATTGGACCTGACCCAAAGACATTGGGCTTAGCCATTAACCAAGGTGAGGTCTCTCTCACCACTAGCTACCAAACTTCCATAGCCACAAGGGGACCTCCACCTCATTAGTCGCATACCATTTCGGCCACCCCCATTGGCTGGCTGTCAGCTATGACTTGAACTAACCTCTTTGGTTGGTTCACATAGAGAGAAGGGTATACACCTCCTCCCCCACTCAAACTCATCAGAGACCTTAACAGAGAGCCATGAGCAGTCCCCAAGCCTACCAAGAGCTCCTCATGCCCTCGATCACTGGAGAGAATAATTCTTCCCTCAGCCTGCGCCCTCACTCCATCCAACTTCACCTAAACTCCACCAAAATCAAATTAAACATTTCCACACCTTCTAGCTCCAAGGAATCAAATGAATTTAGTCCCAATCGATTCGACCATAGGAAGACTAAGTTCTATCAACTCCGGTGAGCTTTACAATTGTGTTCGGTCTAAAGGATGATCGGTGGGGAGATAACTAATTAGCTTCCCAACAGGACTTTACCTCTTCAAGGAGAAGCTACCTTAGTCGATGGACCATCTATCTTAAGATCCAACGAGGTAATTTTTGGCCAACCGTAGAAAATCATAGGATTGTTGGTCTTTTATGAAAGAAATTTGCATTTCATGTGATTCCCATCATAGGATCTCCTTAGAACTCTCCCTTGATCATTTTGGAGTTGAATTCACCATCAAACAAGCTCGGATCGAGTAGTGAAAGGTGAATGATGTTTGTCTCTAGTGACGGGTTGATGACTGATCATCAGTCGTCTATTTTGCGTGATTAGAATAGATAACTATGATAAATTGCATTAAAATTTCTTGAATTTTCCTTTAGAATTATGGGATTAATCTTTGCTTTCTGATCCGTGATCGGATGGCTAAGATGAAAGCGCGTTCACCATGAGTCGCATCGGATGATTTAAGTGAGCAATTTCATGACGCACCATGTAGAAAGCACTACCATGTCAATCGCCGCATGGCACCGACTATGTAAATGAATTAATTAGGTTTAAAAATGTAATTTAATTAACTAAAACTTCAAAAATTCATAACTAGTTGTAAAAAAATCATAAAAACTCAAATAAACCCATTTTGGAAAAGCTTAATCAGACAAGAATTAAGGAAAAATATAATCTCCAAATTTCATTTAATGAATAGTGACTAATTAGGGTTTGAAATGTTACCTAATTACTTTAATTAGGCACTAATTACTTGGCTAATTAACTTGAGATTTTGTGTGATTAGTCATTGGGATGACTTCTACCTCTTATAATTTTCTTGGGTTAATTTTCCAAGTGGATTAGGAGAATCAACTTTTCAAATCCTAATTGCTCATTTTATGCATTTAATAATTATTAAAAATTAAGAAATTTATGAAATTAATTAGAGATGTTTAATTAATTATCAAAATAGTAAGGATGATCAAGAAAAAAATAATTAGAGCCTCTGATCTTGATTATTCTTCAAAATCACCTTTAAGAATGCTTAATTAATTAATTAAATCACCTAATTAATTTAGGGATTAGGAAAAATTGCATTAATTATTTCAATTAATCAAAATATCTATCCAAAACTCTTTATGTTCTTAGCTAACATAAAGATTCGTATTGAAATCAAGACTCTTTATGATGGGTTTGCATATGAAATTTTGTATTATGTTGTAGGAGGAAGTGGGAAAAATAATGTAAATGGAAAACTGTCAATATATATATATATATATATATATATATATATATATATATATATATATACAAGAATATATGTCGATCTATCATTTATGATGTTTGTGGTTGCTCCTACTTGTCCATGAGAGGAACAAATCCTTGATGCTACCAGATTACTAGATTAAATTCAGTAGCCCAAAATGAGATTACTGCCTCTCCCATTAAACTCTAGCTTTATGGAAATGCAGGAATAGGTGCTCAACTGAATCCTCATCATTACAAAATTGAAATTTTGTAGCTAGATGTACCTCTTTCTTTTTAGGTGTTCCTCTACTAGTAAAGCGTTGTTAAAGAACTTCAGCATTGGAATGAGTGATAGATTTTTTAGGAACTATGCCAAATGAGCTTTCCCCATGAATTGGAAGTTAAAGGTGATGTAGCTTTGTGTAGCATGCTTATGAGCAATCCGAAATCCCAATCATTCAAGGAAATATTAGAATATTTCCTAGTAAGGAAAATTCGAACAAAATAAATTCAAGCAAATGCCGAAGTTCTTTCTTAAAGTGGAAAAAATAACAAAAAATATTGATTACCAAATACTCCATAACTTTTATATAAACAAAATTTAAGTCCTTGTAATTGTATTTAATTATTTCCATCTAATATTATAATATAAATTCACTATGCCTATTCAACAGCAGGTCTAAACAACCCTTTGTGTGAGTCACAATGAGAAAAAGATCACCCTAATAATTTCTCAAGGAGAAAGCTCCAACATCAACGTGGTTATGAGATTGATAACCGATCAAACAATTATTCTCGTAAAACTGGATGGCGCACTCTCCACATCGTCTGTTCGATTCAAAGAGAACAGCAACCAACACAATATTGTGATAAAAGTGCCTGACAATTTTACAGCAGAAGATGCGAAGCTGACATTGAGCATCGATGGAGATTTGTTTCTAGAGGCGAAGACAAAGTGGCGAATTTGAGGGAATATTGAACTCAGTATTGAAGAGATGGTGGTTGAATTTTTATGGGATCTGAGTGAAGATCCATGGAAATTTTTATTTCATACGAAGGCCTGTGACGAAAGCAAAAATAACGTCCGGGAAGTGCACGTGGCGTGTTATACAACTTCAATAATTGGTTGGGACTCTTAGAATGTTTGAAAAATCAGTGGCACCTATCTATGTATTTTAGTTGTGTTTGTTTTATGTGTTGAGTGAGTTCTCTTTATAAACTGATGGTATATTAATAAAGAATAAAAGAATAAGACTTAATTAATTAGTGGATTTGATTGTTGAATATGAGAAATATCATTATATGATTATCTTTGTGGTGTTATTAGAAATGAATTCAAATTCTCTCTCTCTCTCTCTCTCTATCTCTGTGTGTGTTTATTACAAGTGGAAAATGGTTTAGGGTTTCATAGCAAAACATAGAAATCACCTTCAAGAACTACAAAAGTATGCTTCTTATTTTTCATCATTATTCTGCATTTTTTTCATTTTAATGTTTGATATTTTTATTTATCTACTTTCATATTTGATTTGAAGGTCGAATATATGTAAGTTTCTTATACACATTTTTGTGCATTAGGAGAGATTTTGAGGAGTTGCTACCTAAATTACTGCATGAAATGAACCTGTCTTATTTATTTTATAGAGTTTGTTCCAACCTGTCGTATATATGCAAGTTTTTCTTATTTTTTATAAACTTAAACTATTAATAATTGCATTTCAATAAATTTTCTCTTCCTAATATTTATAAATCATAATGCTAATAAAGAAAAATTAATGTCATAGAGATCTTCTTTAAATTTACTTTTGTAGAAGTCTAGTAAAAAGTTTAGGCAACTTCGAGATAATCTTATTCTATCAGATTAATTTGAATAATAATCTAAATACAAATTATATCATATATATATATATATACATGTATATATGTGCTTTTCTTTTATTGGCCAACATTCAACACCATAACACATTACAAATCTCTCCACAATCATATAAAATTTTCTCTTAAGTCAAAGCGGTACATCTCTATCACACAACCATCCCAAAGCATTCCTTGATTTTAACCATCCAACTTGAATTTTACTAATAACAATTTTTTCTTAAGTCAAAGCGGTACATTTCTATCACACAACCAACCTAAAGCATGCCTTGATTTTAACCATCCAACTTGAATTCTACTAATAACATCACCATCTATTTAATGATCACTTTAAAAAATAAACCCAAGATATCTAAATGTTGACACTTTTAATGACTTGATCACCCATTTTCACACCTGACCACTAAATCTTCTACAACTACAACTACTCTTCATGTATTCGCTTTTAGATCTGCTCAAATGAAAGCCTTTAAACTCTATAGTTTACCTCCATAATTCAAGTTTTTCTTGAATTCCCTCTCTAATCTTATCAATAAGAAAAATATCATCAACTAAAAGCATACACTAAGATACATCCTCCTAGAGTTGTATATTAAGAACATCATAACTAAAGCAGAAAGACGTGGGCTTAAAGCCAATCATTGATGTAATCCAATTGAAATAAGAAATTATTTGGTAACAATCTTCTTTATGTTTGAACACAAGTAATAGTTCTAATAGATATCCTTAAATACTAGAATATAATCAATGTTACCTTCTTTATTTTCTAGAACTCTATAGAGCACTTATCTTGGAACTTTATGATATGATTTCTCTACATCAACAAATATCATATGTATATCCTTCTTACTCTATCTATACTTCTCCATCAAACCTCTCAATAAATATATAGCATCTATAGTAGACCTACCCATCATGAATCTAAATTGATTTTTAAAACTTTTGTATCACGTCATTACATATGCTCTATTACTCTCTCCCATAATTTAAATGTATACTCAATTATTCTCAAAAATAGGTTCAGATAAACCCATTTTCCATTCACTTAACTCTTTTAAGTCTTTAAAAAAATATTAACAAGATTAGTAAATAAAGAAATTGTTTTATCTCTTAAACATTTTCACACTTCCAATAGAATATAATCATGTTCTAATGCTTTTCCATAATTTTTTTATTTAAAGCCTCTCCAACTTTAGTCTTATTAATATGAAAGTTTAATACATTGTGTCAATGAAAATTTCAACTATTTTGCTATTTTTATTTTAACTAATGAAGGTAGCTTGTTAAAATTAGAAATCAAATTGTGCGAGCCACATGATGGTTCATGACAATGACCATTAAGTATAAATGAAACTTTCTTATGCAATAATATATAAATTTAAAGCTATGACTGTAGTGTTTTAAAGACTTAAGATAAACTAAATTGTTTGTCAAAAATTTTGATATGAAATCAAGTCAAGTTGAAATTTTGTTCCACTCATACTAAATTTTTCTTATACTTATAAATATATATTTATAAATAATCATTAAAATAAAAAGTAAATTATCTGTCCTAATAAGATACTAAATATATCACCCAAATTTTGATGGAGAATTTGGATAAAAACATCAATTACAAATTTAAAATAAAAATTTTTTTTTCTTATGGTCAATCATTTAATATTTATGTTCACATAAAATATGTATCGATGAACCAAAGTTTAACAGAAACTTTTTTAAAATAAATTGTTGAACACTAACATCATTATTATAATAATGAATTTTATCATGACTACTTAAACTAGATTTTAAATTATACAACATACATTTCACTTTTAGTTTTTAATAAATAACAAATCTAGTATTGAAGTAAAATCTATAAAAGAAAGCTAACAAGAAAGAGATACAAGAACTTAGTTATTATCTTGAAGTGCAAATATAAATGAAAAGATGAATAAGCATACCTATTTAATGACAAAACTAGCACAAATGTTAACATTAGTATCATATTGTTGACCTTACTTTTAGTGGGGTTGGCAACCATCCTCTTAGACCTAGGATTTAATCTAGCCACTAAGATTTTATTAACCTCAAGTGAGGTTAATAATCATTATAATCTCAGTAAATTAGTATTTTGAACCTTAAATTAAAGAGCTTCATAATTATGCACTTAAGGTATTGTGATTAGTGGATAAGTACACAACCTCAAATAAGTAGGAATGAAAATAATAAATTAAATAAAATTTAAATTCAACTAAACCTGGATTAAGGTAATTAAGTTTGATTAACACAATTTACACATTTGGGCTCAAAGTCATCTAAATTCAAGAAAATCCTATAAAATTAAAACTAAATTAAATCAAACCAAACCAAAAGCATAGAATTAATACATGAGTATAAATGAACCCAAAAATAAAACCAAATGGGTTTCAAAATGGTCAATTAGGTCGTCTCACCAAGTCAAGAGTCAATCTAATCAAATTTAATCAATTTAAGTCATTCTAAATAATGAAATTCATTAAATTAATATGATAGAACATAAAACTAGATAAATCTGAATCTAATGATGACTCAAATAGTTTAATCATGTCACCTAGTCTAATTTAACCCTATTGAACCTAAACTCAAAATAAATTAAATTTAATTCAAATTAAGCATTCTAAAATACTTTAAAATAATATTGAACACAATTTGACTATTTCTTAAGCTTGATTTGGTCGAATCAGCCACTTGGACCAAAATGATTAAGCCTAATTTGGGCTGAAATGGGCCTAAATTAAAATTAAATCTAAATTAACTAAATTCAAGTGCTCCAAATCACTTCAAATACTTAATCAACTAAAATTGAATCTTAAACACACTTTAATTTGGATCATATCAATCATTTGATTTGAACAAACTCAATCGGGCTCATTCAACCTAATTTGAGATGAAACAAACTCAAATCCAAACCAACTCCAAATCAATCAAAATCAATTATTCTAAATCATTCTAAATATTAAACCAAATATAATTATAACCCAATTTGAACTCATTTGAACTAAATCAATACATTGAATCCAATTTGACTCATTTAAGCCAAATGTGTCAAAAGAGGTTTAAACCAACCCAACCTAACTTAAGTGGACTCAAACTGAATCCAAAATATGTTACATGGAGGCTAAGACTTCAGGTCATGTGGAATGGATCTTCAAGTCAGCAATGGAGGCCATGGGAGAAAAAGGAATCATTGGCAAGGTGCCAAAATCTAAGATCCACTTAAACACAAGCCATATCTCTACTTGACTGACATCTAGTAGGCTCAATAGTAGCTAAACCATCAAATTTGATTTCTACAAGCCTCTTCCCAGGTGGCCATCACCTCCCTAACCACCATTAGTGGTGATTTTGGGCCACCATTAAAAAGAGGGAGAAAGAGGACCTTGGATCTCTCTTGCTTGCCTAAAAAATAGTCCCTAAAGCTCTTCTAATCAAACCACATCATCTCCCTCCTTTTTCACACATAAAATAATGAATTATAGCCAAATTCTGACTAGAAGGTGGCGGTCATTGATGAAGAAGGTGATCGGCGAGGAGATAAGTGACCATACTCCTTCTAGAGCTTCCTCTTGTGCCTAGGATCATGCTCGATCAAAAAATCCATTGGACACCGGCTCTGGCTAGGTAATTTCTCCAAAATTTAGAAAGCTGAAAGGCTCTCCCTTTTGCATGAATATTCCTTCAATTCTAAAAATTTTCTCTAGAAAACCCTTGCATTTTTTATTTCCAAGCTTCCCCATGAGAAATACCCCATTTTTTGGCTAAGATCATCAGAGATGAATGTTGGGGCAAGCAGGCCCATCCGCTTTGACATTATTCACCTATTGGACGGGATAAAGGTTGACAACCGTCTGTTCCTCTATTTATGGAATGGATGCCTGTGAATAAAAGGTCCCTTAGATTTAATTTTTTTACCCTTGAATCAGTGGGTATGATTTGGACTATTCAATCATAGATCGGATGGTCTAGATCTGGCCAATCGAATTAGATTTTGTCACTTAAATGGGCCACATCAGTGCCATTTGGCCAATAAGGCCATAACACATGGAAACACAGCCCAATCAATGCTAAATGGGTTAAGTAAGAAAATCCTAGATTTTATGAATTTGAAAATTACTTAAAAGTACCTCAAACTTCAAAAATTCATAAAAATTAAATAACTTATTAAAAAACTACAACTATAAGCTCGTTCGATTCATCTTTATGAGGGAAATCTAATGAACCTAAAAGCACTAATTTTTATTTGGTATTTTGGACATAATTTAGGGTTTAATGAAAATAGAAATTTCTTAATTAATCCCAAAATACTGATCAAATTGATCTAAAGTTTATAGAAAATAATATTAAGGTCAAAACACAAGTACCACAAAATTTTCGGTCTACATGATGAGTGTATTAAATGTTATTGAATTTCAAAGTTCAAAGACACATGTTTTGTGAAATAATTAATTAAAATTGAAGAAAATTAAGAAAAATGATCAAAATAATTAAAATCATTATAAATGACTCCACTGAACCTCATAAAATAAATAGAATTCTCTGAAACTCACTAAACATCAAAATGACTTAATTAAGGGATTAATTGAGTTAAATAAATCAATTAATTGACCTAAAATTACAATAAATCAACTAAAACTCAAAAAATTTTAAATAAACCCTTTTTTAATTTGACTTTTAGAGAGGGATCAAGAAAAATTAAAAGCTCTAATTAGTTCCTAATATATTGGATTTAATTTGACTTTTATTGAAAACAACAAAATTTTAATTAACCCTAAATTACACCTTTGATCCTGATGAAACTTTATGGAGATGAAATTGAAGCAGAACCCTATATACCATAAAAAGTTCAAGCCAAAATAATAAATATATTCAAAGTTATCAAACTTCAAAGTTCAATTGTCTAATTTCATGAAATAATTAATTTAAAAGTCTAAAAAAATCATAGAATTCATTAAAATAGGTTAAATCTCTTTAATTAATGTTAAAGATTCTTAAGAAAACAAGATAATCCTCTCAATCTTGATAAATAAATAAAATTTCTTCAATTAAATAAAATAAGTATCACAAAATCTTCAATTTAAACTAATTTAAACTTGAACTTAATTAAATTAACTAATGAAATTCAACTAAACATTAGTTAAATTTCACATTCAAATTTGAGTGAATGAACCTAAATCATCAAATAATTAATTACATCATTAATCTAAATACATACAACCAAATTAAATGCTCCAAAACTAATTAAATTGATAAGAGATTATGATCAACTTATAATTAAACTTTGGTTAAGCATACCATAACCAAATTAATTAAACTCTTTAACAATTAATAAAACTCCTTAATCAAACCAATTAAAAATTTTAGATAAATTAATTAAACTCTTTAATCAAACTAATCAAACTCTTTAAGTGTGTTAATTAAACTTTTTAAATAGATTAATTAAAGTTTTTGATAAAGTTAATTAAATAATTTAATCAAATTAATTAAACTCTTTAATCGAATTAATTAAACTCTTTAATCAAAATCAATTAAACTCTTTAATCAATTAATTAAACTTCTTAAACAAACTAATTAAACACTTTAAAAAAATTAATCAAACTCCTTAATCAAATTAATTAAACTCTCTAAATAAAATAATTTAACTCAGTAATTAAACTCTTTAATCAAATTAATTAAACTTATTAATCAAAATAATTAAACTCTTTAATCAAATTAAATCATTAAATCAACTTAATTATGTTAAACTTAAATGAAATTACCCTTAATTTAATTAGGACAATCAAATACTTAACTAAGTTAAACTCAAATTGAATAAACAAATCTAAATAAAATAGACTAAGTTGGCCACCAAACTATGTTTGTCTAAACTAACTGAACAAGAGAATAATGAATATCCTAATTGTGTGGGTTATAACAAATTCAAATCATTAAGAACTAAACACTAGTTAAATAAATCATAGAATTTAAGTAAGCTTTAAATAATACTAAAAACTTAACCAATAATGTATAATGATATTTCACCTAATATTAATTAAGATAATTAAGTCATCAAAATGATCCAATTAAATACTAATTAATAATTAATTTGGATATCCAAACTAATAAAATAGCTAATAAAACATGCCCTATTTGAATTGGTCACTTAAAGTTAATTTAAAATTAGTTAAGCATTTAATTCGTTCAAACCAATGAACAAATAAACCATAATCAAATTAGGCAGGCTAAGATTAAATATAAACACCAAAGTTATTAAATTATATCAAGTTACTACCAATTACAAACAACATCAAAATAAATCAAGTTATTCAAATGAATTTAATTAGTCAAATCAACTAAATGAAGATCAAACTAAACTAAATAGTTATTAGACTAAGAAAATAAGTTAGTCAAATGAATTTAATTAGTCAAATCAACTAAATGAAGATCAAACTAAACTAAATAGTTATTAGACTAAGAAAATCATCACATGTTCAAATTATTAAACTTAATAAATTATTAAACTCTTAATTGAAACCTAAGTGAAAGAACACATTAAACTTTAATCAAATCATAAGTCAATTAATTGAAATATATTCACCAATTCAACTCACATTTAAATGAAATGATAAGCTTAATAAACCTACACAACATCAAAATAAATTAATCAATACTAATCACATATAATTAAATATGAGACCCAAAAGAAAAGGACCATACATTGATTCAAAGGATATTAGATTATCAAAATTTAAATAAATCAAACTAAAATTTAATGAATCCCAAGTCAATATTATTAATCAAAATATTGGAGGTTAAAGAAACTCAAACTTTGAAACCCAAATAAATCGATAAAACAAGTCTAACTAATCCTTTTCATGTGATTAGCTAACATAAGGGTCTTAATGAAATCATAATTTTCCATTATTTGAAATTATGAAAGTAATAATTTAGCTCTTTAACTTAATTAATCTCTAATTAATTAATTGTATTAGAACCCTTAGAGCATTGCTAATTTTATTTCAATTGCATCATCATATTCTTTAGGTCATTGTTTAGTATTTAATTAAATCAAATAGTTTTTGGGATGGTAATTGACTGATTTATTAATGAAACAAATTTAATCAAACTATAAAATCTACTTAACTCCTCTTTAAACTCAGTAATTTATCTACATGGGTATGGTTTTAAAAAAATATTTGAACTTGCTTCTCCTCTTTAGGATTAAAGAATTTAAAACATAGAATTTAAATCTTAATGAAAATTTGACTAGGCTTAAGATGTGTTTATTTAACATAATTATCCTTAGGTTTTAATGAAGCCAAGTGAGTCATTTGATGATTTTCAATTATTTTATTTTAATCATCATAAATTTGCATACCATGTGCTTCATATATTCATGTTCTAAATTTGAAATATAATGTTGCATTTAAACTGCATGATGTGAAAAGTAAGTTATATGGTGTTGCTATTATCACTATGTAAATCTTAAATTATTTTATCTTTAATTAAGTCTTACATACTAATTATTAGTTAAATTATTTGAAAATGAATCTTCATATTTGCAAGCCTTATTGTAAGTAATGGAATTCAAACAAATTTTCACTTGCTAAAAGGCAATAGCTTTCAACTTTTCTTAATTTCATCTTTATGTTTATGTATGTATGCATGTGTATTTGAAACTGCAAATATATAATCTGGACACCCGGGAACACGAGGCTTTAAGTAGCCCCAAGGACATCTCAGATAAGCTCACTTCCCTGGTTTAACAAGGGCATGTGCTTGCATAATCCTTTTTATACACTTGTGTGCATATGTTTGGATGTGAAATGAAATCTCTTTTGCTATAAAATTCATGTATATTCATGCTTAAGTGTGCTGAAAACATGTATAAAATGAATATATAAGTATTAAATTAAAAGAAGATAAAACAAATTGAGATTTCAATATTATTGATGATGAAATTAAAATGACAAAGCAACATGCATTTGATGGTGACTTGGCTTCATTAATCTTAAGATGCCTTTTATTTTCAAATAAGATTCATTAAGCCAAATCCAAATATAGATTCATGAATAATAAAGAAGGTATAAAAGTCATAAAACTTATTTTTAGAATCAACTTAAGGTAGTTATTAAAGAGATTCAACTCTCTTTCTTCTCTTTATAATGATAAATTATAGGTGAAAGATAAAAATAAAATGTGTGATCTAAAACCCAATTAAAATCTTCATATAGTTGAAGCTTAAACACTCTTAATAAAGGACTTAAATATTCAAACACTAAAAAGCTTCAATCTAATAGCCTAAGTAAGACATACCACACCTAGCCATAGCACACACATTATAATACTAAATCATCGATCTTAGTTAGGTCAATGATTATATCTTTGTGATGTATGTTTTTGAATGTTAGGATGTTATTGTATGTGTAGACTGGATGTTAGGGAAATATTAGACTAATGATATCTTCCATAGGGGATTATGTTTAAGGGATCGTTGTAATAATAATAAAAATATAAATGCTTCTTGCTTGTAGGTGTTGTTAAGTCCTTAAGCATGATCCAATAGGATAGGTGAGCTTGGTTACCCAAGGAAGGGTGTTAAGTCCAAATGTGTGAAATACAACTGCTTAGTTTGAATGTGTGTTATACTAATCTTTATTTTATAAGTGTAGTTAGATTTAATTTTCCATAAAAATATAATTTTTGTAAAAGGACTAGGACTAGTGCTATGGGGTTTAGGATGAGCAGTGGCTAGAAAGCATAGACTTAGGATACCCTGTGAAGCTTGGAGTATTCAAACCCAAGGAGTGAAGATGAAGAAGAATTGAAAACCCCATAGTTTTTTCTTTTATTATAATTCAAGTTGTAATCTGAGTTGCATAAGGGTAGTGCTTGGCTATCTAATTTCTTTTCTTTTCTAGGGTGTACGGTGGTACCCAACCACACTGACCTTTTATTCTTTTACGTGATTAATGTTTGATTGTTGTATTTACATTGATTTTACAATAGAAATGAAATGCTTTTTATAGGTTTCTTAAAGTGTGATTGTTTACTATGTGGCATGGATATGGTAGACTCTTTATGGAAAAATTAACCGAGAACACCCTTTCTCTTTGATTTATCCCATAATCATTTTTCATCATGCATATAAGAATAAACTCTCTCAAGCGATTACATTAGTTTAGATCATAGCTTGCACATACATCATGATATAGTCTCTTAGGGAGTAAATTTAGGACTCCAGATTCATTCCTAATTAATAAGAGCCTAACCATCTTACACTTACATAAAATAAGACCATAGGATTCTGAATCATAGGAGGAGTTAATTGGTATCCACTCCAAGTTATTATAAGTCTAGAAGAGTCTGGATTAGTCCACTCTCCCTAGTGGAAGTGAACCAATATATCCCATTCCCAGTAAAATTAGGTCGAGCTCTTAGCTTGTGCTAGAGCACTCTAGATATAGGTTCAGAGGCTTTTCATTTTCTCTTTTGCTACAAGTATAAGGCTTCACCTCTTAGGCCTTTTCCATAATCTTGTATTATTGGAATCTAAGTCTTAATATTCTAATAAAATTTCAACTTAAATAAATAATTTTCTCTTTTTCAAAAATGTAAAGCCTTACAATATGATAAATTGAAGCACTCACTAGACTGTCTAGTATTATGTGTGCTTTCTACTTATTCTCCTTTGAAATCTGCTAATAACTCTTCCTATTTAGGCTCCCCCCGATTGCTTTCCAAAATGACCATTTCTTTGATTATCTATCTTTGAAATCTTTGGAGACATTAGTTGACTACTTTAATCAAGAGTGTTCCTAGAAAATTCTCATTTCCAAGAATGTAATTAACTATGAGAACTTGCTTCTATAAAGAACTAAAGAACCCGACATAAAATAAATCTTACTTTACTTATTCATGTAAAGTAGGGGAAAGATCTCAGGTATATATGTAGACACATCTGCCTTAAAAGTTCTTATAAGGTGATTGAGTCCATTGTAGGGTGGTAATCTATCTTAAGAGATAGTACATTATCCCTTAGATGTCATACTCAATCATTTCAATAAGTACCCCCTAAGATCTGTGTGGTGTCCCTATGACTCCAAATTAAAACATGACACACATTAGAGAATAGCAATGGTAATATATACATTCATGTATTCCAGTTGATGCCAGTAAAAGAAAATTAGTAGTCATAACATCAATCGAATAGAGTGTTTGCATGAATGATTAGAAAAAAATTAGCATAAATTTAATTTAAATGCTAAGATTTCTTGGAAAGAATCATTAAAAATTTTCCCATATATCATAAGAAATGTTAGCAAATACAAATTTGGTATTTTGTTTCATACATTTTGTCATCTCCAAGTTATCGAACGGTTTTCATAGTCTCTGAAAGAAAGCTATGTACACTAGAAAAACTAAATGACTATTTACTACATGCTACAAAGAACTATACTTTTATCATAATAAAACTAAGATAGTTTTTTTTATTATTCCTTGGAAAATATATTCAAAACTAATCAATTTGGCACTTTTATTTTCTAAAGAGTTATAATGATTATGGTCTATTCATAGCTAATTCCTCTAATTTATTTTTAATTTTTTATGTTTATCCATAACTTAAATTCCTTCTCCACTCACTTTTGTTTAAGATGTTATTAGGTTGACAAGATAATGGTTAAAAGGCATCATTCTTTAGAACTAAAGGAGAGAGATTTTGAGATCTATCTTGAGATCCTTAGATAAGAGCCAATGTTGAACACTTGGTTGTCCTTTTGTTAAGAGGGAGAGAACCAGATATCAAGAATTAGAGAAGCATTGATTTTGAAGCATTTGTGTTAATGTTCAATCACATCATGTCTCTTGGCAGAGTGTTAGAGGATTCAAAGGCAATTTTTTTTGAAAAACCTTTAGTTTACACTTCATGATGATGGACCTAAAAAGGCATCAATCTTCACATTATTCTCTATGATCAATCGATGAAGGTGAAACCTTTGAACCCTTTCATTAACTTAATAAAAACACAATAATTACTTTGTAATATGTATGAAAACCCATAATCAAGAAAACTCATGGATACATTTAATTGATTCATCAAGGAAACTCATGGCCTTCTAGAGCATTTTGTCAAAGCCTTCCTTTGAAGAAGATAAAGTTTAGTATAAGCTTAAGCCTATTTTGGTAGTTAGTTTTGTTTTCTTAATACTTTGCTTTACTTCTCTTTCCACCTTATTATTCTAAGAAAACTACTTCAACACAATAGTATTGTTCTATTTAATTTTGGATATGGATAGTAATTTGGAAATAAGTTTGTGTTGGTTGGATTTGGATAATTATTATAGCTTTTCATTATTACTTCATTATCTATCAAGAATTTGAAACAAAAATGTTAAATGAGCAATTACTTTTAAATTAAGAGACTATGCATGCAAATGAAATTTGGTGTTAGCAAGTGTAGAATAATATGAGTCATTATTGCATCCACTATAATAGGGATGTTCTTTCATTAAATATTTTGGCTTTTAAAAAATGCTAATACTACATGACAACAATTCAATAAGCAATTGAGAATGTAATTTATTTTAAAATTCTTGATTGAAAATGGGGACTTCTTACTCTTCTAAGGTGTACGATAATATATGATATCGTGGAAATGTAAAGTAACTTCTCTTATAGGGAGGTTTCCATCAGTAGAGGCTTTAATAATGACAAATCATAATGCTTTATCAATTAAGTTTGATCAGATATATTTTTATAAAGAAATTTTTTTTTTATGATCATAGTTTGTGTGGCTTCTTTTTTAACTAGTTGTTATGACATACCAATTTTAGATTATAAGATATTCAAATTTATATAAAGTATTTGTGGTGTAGTTAGATTTAATTTTCCATAAAAATATAATTTTTGTAAAAGGACAAGGACTAGTGTTAGGGGATTTAGGATGAGTAGTGGCTAAAAAGCATAGACTTGGGATGCCCTGTGAAGCTTGGATTATTCAAACCCAAGGAGTGAAGATCAATAAGAATTGTAAACCCCCATAGTTTTTTCTTTTATTATAATTCAAGTTGTAATCCGAGTTGTATAAGGGTAGAGCTCACCTATCCAATTTCTTTGTTTTCTAGGGTGTACCGGTACCCAGCCGTAGTGTCCTTTTATTCTTTTATGTGATTAATGTTTGATTGTTGTATTTACATTGATTTAACAAAAATGAAATGCTTTTTTATAGTTTCTTAAAGTGTGATTATTTGCGGATACAGTAGGCTCCTTAGGGAAAATTTAAATTTTCTACCCCAATTTAACAACTCTAACTAAAAAAATTTTATACAACTCATAACATCATCTTAAAGCTTAGGAAGTTAATAAAAAATAAAAGATTTAGTAACCCCTTATTTGTATGGTTGTATGTTATAACATCATGCATGCATATCTTGCAAATATGGGACAGACTTGACATGTGAGAGTAGTCCTTTGTAGTGGAGAACACCTTTTCTATTTGATTTAGCCCATAATCATTTTTCATCATGCATATAAGAATAAACTCTTTGAAGCAGTTACATCAATTTAGATCATAACTTGCACATACATCATAATCTAGTCTCTTAGAGAGTAAATTTAGGACTCTTGATTCTTTCCTAATTAATAAGAGCCTAACCATCTTGCACTTACATAAAATTGGACCATAGAATTCTGAATCGTAGGAGGAGTTAGTTGGTAGCCACTCTAGGTGATTATAAGTTCAGAAGAGTCTGGATTAGTCCACTCTCCCCAGTGGAAGTGAACCAATATATCCATTCCCCTGGGTAGAATTATGTCGAGCTCTTAGCTTGTACTAGAGCACTGATATAGGTTAATAGGCTTTTCATTTTCTCTTTTGCTATAAGTATAAGTCATCACCTCTTAGGCCTTTTTCCATAATCTTATATTACTGGAATATAAGTCTTAATATTTTAAATAAATTTTAACTTAAATAAATAATTTTGTTTTTTTTAAAAATGCAAATCCTTACTATATGATAAATTGAAGCAGTCACTAGACTTTCTAGTATTATGTGTGCTTCCTACATATTCTCCTTTGGAATCTGCTATGAACTCTTACTATTTGAGCTTCCCCCGATTGCTTTCCAAAATGAACAATTCTTTGATTATCTATCTTTGAAATCTTTGGAGACATTGGTTGACTACTTTGATCGAGAGTGTTCTTAGAAAATTCTCATTTCATAGAATGTAATTAACTATGGGAACTTGCTTTTATAAGAAACTAAAAAACCTGACATAAAATAAATCTTACTTTACTTATTCATGTAAAGTAGGAGAAAGATCTTAGGTATATATGTAGACCCATCTGCCTTAAGAGTCTTTATAAGGTGATTGAGTCAATTGTAGGGTGGTGTTCTATCTTACGAGATAGTACATTATCCCTTAGATGTCGTACTCAATCATTTCAATAAGTACCCCCTAAGATCTATGTGGTATCTCTATGACTCCAAATTAAAACACAACACACATTTGAGAATAGCAATGGTAATATATACATTCATGTATTCCCCTTGATGCCACCAAAAGAAAATTATTATTCATAACATCAATCAACAGAGTGTTTGCATGAATGATTAGAAAAAAAATTAGCATAAATTTCATTTAAAAGGTAAGATATCTTGGAAAGAATCATTGAAATATTTCCCATATATCATAAGAAAATGTTAGCAAATACAAATTAGGTATTTTGTTTCATACATTTTGTCATCTCCAAGTTATCAAATGGTTTTCATAGTCTCTAAAAGAAAGCTTTGCACACTAGAAAAACTAAATGACTATTTACTACATGCTACAAAGAAGTATACTTTTATTATAATAAAACTAAGATAGATTTTTTATTCCTTGGAAAATATATTTGAAACTAATTAATTTGGCACTTTTATTTTCAAAAGAGTTATAATGATTATGGGCTCTTCATAGCTAATTCCTCTAATTTATTTTAAATTTTTTGTGTTTATACATAACTTAAATTCCTTCTTCATTCACTTTTGTTTAAGATGTTATTAGGCTGACAAGATTCTTTAGAACTAAAGGAGAGAGATTTTAAGATCTATCTTGAGATCCTTAGCTAAGAGCCAAAGTTGAACACTTGGTTGTCCTTTTGTTAAGAGGGAGAGAACCAGATATCAAGAATTAGAGAAGAATTGATTTTGAAGCATTTGTGCTAATGTTCAATCACATCATGTCTCTTGGTAGAGTGTTAGAGGAGTCAAACACAAAACCTTTAGTTTACACTTCATGAGGATGGACCTAAAAAGGCATCAATCTTCACATTATTCTCTATGATCAATTGACAAAGGTGAAACCTTTGAACCCTTTCATTAACTTAATAAAAACACAACAATTACTTTGTAGTATGTATTAAAACCCATAATCAAGAAAACACATGGACACATTTTATTGATTCATCAAGGAAACTCATGGCCTTCTAGAGCATTTTATCAAACCCTTCCTTTGAAGAAAATAAAGTTTAGTATAAGCTTAAGCCTATTTTGGTAGTTAGTTTTGTTTTCTCAATACTTCACTTTACTTCTCTTTCCACCTTATTATTCTATGAAACTACTTCAACATAATAGTATTATTCTATTTGATATTGAATATGGATAGTAATTTGGAAATAAGTTTGTGTTGGTTGGATTTGGATAATTATTATAGCTTTTCATTATTACTTCATTATGTATCAAAATTTGAAACAAAAAAGATAAATGAGCAATTACTTTTAAATTAAGAGACTATGCATGCAAAAAAAAATTTTTGTTAGCAAGTGTAGAATAATATGAGTCATTATTGCATCCACTACAATAGGGATGTTCTTTCATTAAATATTTTGGCTTCTAAAAAATGCTAATACTACATATGATGCAAATTCAATAAGAAATTGAGAATGTAATTTATTTTAAAATTCTTGATTGAAAATGGGGACTTCTTACTCTTCTAAGGTGTACGATAATATATGATATTGTGCAAATGTAAAGTAACTTCTCTTATAGGGAGGTTGCCATCAGTAGAGGCTTTAATAATGACAAATCATAATGCTTTATCAATTAAGTTTGATTAGATATTTTTATAAAGAATTTTTTTTTATGATCATAGTTTGTGTGGCTTCTTTTTTAACTAGTTGTTATGACATACTAATTTTAGATTATAAGATATTCAAATTTATATCATTTTATCTATATGAAAGAAATTTACATTTGAAATTAAAAGAAAAGTTTTAGGGAGTTCTCACAAGTCTCATAGTTAGATTATTGATTGAAGAATTATTGGCTATTAAAATGGTGTAAGATGTCATATTTGATGGTTACTAGATTCATTTATTTTTAATAAATCTTATATTGAGGCACCTAAGAGTGTCATATGATCAAAGGTACTTAATCAAAAAAATGAGTTTGGAATACGCACTTCACAAGATATTTTATGCTTATCAGATTAAGCCTGGTTAATTGCGAGCAAAAATATATGTTCATGTTCTAATAGTGGTGGTAGAATTTGGAAGAAACAAAAGCTGAATTGGATTAAATGTGATGATAAGAAAAATTAAGAGACACTATATTCATATATCTTCATTTATTTTATTTGATCATTGGAATAAAAAAATAGTTATATTATTTATTTATAATAAATATATATAATTTTTTAACTAAAACTCAAGTTTATTCATTTTTGACTAAAATCATAATGAACTTTATCATTTCATGGTTCAACTCATAATAATAAAAAATCATGTCTCTCTCTCTCTCTCTCTCTCTCTCTCTCTCTCTCTCTCTCTCTCTCTCTCAGGCGTGCATGCACACACACACATATAAAGAAAAATACTAAGTTTTTCACGAGGCTTATTTACTCTCTAAATATAATCATGAAATACATCCATGAATTATTATATTTCAAGTAAACAATTGTAAATGTCACTAAATAAATTTTAATATTAATATCTTAGGGCACTACCACAAGTAAAATACCTATACTTAGATTAAAAAATATTTTATCTGCATCTAATGCTAAATAACATACACTATTGAAGTATTGTATGCAAACACCTAAAGAGAAATAAGAAAGACTTATATACTAATAGTTGATTGATTTTGCATCATCTTTATTTGCATTGTAATCTACATGTTATAGCTATTTTTTATTAAACTAAGAAGTGCATTGATATCTATTTGAATTTGTTATGTATGCTCAAGAGTGAATAATACTCTTAGAGTTTAGAATCCTATAAGACCCTTACACTAAGAAACACATCAAAGTTTGTCCATCTTATTATTAGGAGTTTAGAATCCATGCTACATGCTCAAGTTTGATTTAATTGAAACTTTATGTATGTTTAAAATTTGCTTTATGTACTTTAAAGATGTATGGCATCTAAATAGATTTAGTTAACACTAAATTCTCCATATGAATATTTGAACTACTTCATCATCTTCAATAACTTATGACATCAATCATCAAATAGTTCCATAAACAAATTCCACACGAGATAATCTTCTACCTCTATCCTCTAAATAAAAATAAGGTAGTTCAATGAAATAAAAGAAAGTTAAAAGTTTTACTAGTATGAATAAGCAAATCAAGCAAGCATTTATATTGTTATAAGGACATAGATGTAATGCTATATAAGGAATGTCATAATGTTAATTTATTTTATTTGAGAGATTATTTTTATCATAAATCATGTCAAATTATGAGATCCATCATGTTCCAAAAAATTTTAGTTAATGTTACAAAATTCATAAAATAAAATCTACATCCTTGAAGCTAGTAGGTGCCTCAGAAATGCCAAGTCATATTAGCATATACACAAATATATTTTGAAAAGTACAAGATTTGAGATAAGGAAAATAATTAGTCAATGTAGGGAAGTGCAAACTTGCCCCAAATATAAATTTGACTCTTTGCACTTATTGTAAGAAAATCAAGTACAAGACTCCTACTCCAACTACCCATCCACTAAAACATTATAACTAATGTCTTTAATTCCAAATATCCTTAGCACAAAAAGCTTAGAATTATAATGTAAATTCAATGAAAATAAAAAAAAATCAAAAACAAATATAAATTAATGAAATGGAAATAAAGACTAACTTATAGATCGTGCAATGTTTGAGCTAAACATAAATTATAAAAGGAGACAAAGAAAAATTTAATGAAAAATTCAAGCTTAGTTAAAAGAGGGACAACAATTAATTTCTTAGCTACCAATCAAGGAAAGCAAGGCTTAATTAAAAGCCATAACTATAAACATATGAGAAATTATAATCTGGATCTTGCCATCCACTTATATAGTTAGATTATTACATCATAGCTATTCTTATTTTTGTTATAAATAATATACTGCATAGTGGTAAAAATTGACTCATGTTTAAAACCTCTAATTCATCAAGATAATTTAAGATAATATGAATGGCAATAATGCTTTAACTACCAACATCTCAAAAAGAGATGGTCAACAATGCACCCCATAATATCAATTTTTAAATAGATTATTTTAAAAAAATTGATAGCAACATAATAAGCATGTTTACATACAGTCACAATCAACCAAACCCTAAATTACAAAAAATTAAGCAATGTTGAAAGGTTACATATGAATAGCATGATAAAAAGATCTATCAATATAAGGGATAGATCCAAAATGAATAAAATATAATAATAATGTCATACAAAAATCAAGAATGTGCATTTTTTTTAATGTGCACAAGAATGTCAAGGTTGTCTTAGAAAATTTTAGTTATTATTATGCAGCTCAAATGTAGAAGGAGACAAACAAAAAATCAATGAAAAACTTACGCTTAGCCAAATACACATATAAAGAGGGGGAAAAAATAAATTATCAACAACCAATCTCATTGTTGACCTCAGTTTTGGATGATGTTAACATCATTTCTGAAATTAATAATTAGGACACCTAATCCTAGATTAGGAATCTCTAATTAAGTGCTTAGGACACTACATTTAGTGACCTAGTGCATCTTCCTTGGATTTGATCTAACCTAATGGGTTTAGGTAGACTTAACCCAAATTTCAAACTTGAACTAAATCAAAATAAATCAAAATGAATTTAAATTAAATCAAATGAATGAATCTAAATCCAAATCAAAGTCAAAATGGTCAACCTTTCAAACATAGGTTTGACTTATGTGAGTCCTACCAAGTCGAAGGTTAACTCACCAAAATTTGACTTAATAAAATCATTTCAAATAATCCAAATGATAAAATAAACATGTTTAATCATAAATATAAAGAAATTTAAATTTATTTAGGCTTTACTTAGGTTAATTAGACAACTTAGTTAAATGAACCTAAATGGGTCCTATTGGATTCAAACCTAATCAAATTGAAATCAACTCAATTTGATTGCTCAAAATTATTTAGAAATGATAATCAAATATAATCCAACCCATCATTGGGTCTAATTTGGTCAAATTGGTCATTTGACCCAAATGAACTTAAACTTAACCCTTTAAGCCTAATTTGGGTCAAATTGGTTCAAATTGAAATAAAATAGAAATCAAATAGAATTAATCCCTCCAAATCATCTCACACATGTGATCAAGCATGATTGGAGTCCAACCAAAATCCAATTGAATCAAATGGGTCATTTGAACCCATTTGAAATCAAGCTTAACCCATTTAAGCCTAAATGGGTTAAAGTAAAATGAAATCCAAAATTAATTCAAATCCTAAATAAATTATAATTATAACTTAATAAATCATCAAAGATGATTGAACTCAAAATTAAATTAATGAAAATAAAATCAAAATACTTTGAATCAATTGTGTTCAAATGTCCAATCCAATTCAAATGGATTTGGATTTAACTTCAAACACACATTGGGTTTGATTTAAGCAACCAAAGACTAGCCTAAGAGTTGTGATGGTGATGTCAAAAGCCATAAGTAGACTCAAAAGGAGATGAGTTTGAGTTTTTGACCATGTAAAGATGCTTGGTGGATTCTTCCTCCTCCCTTCATCCAAAATCCCTTGGATGTTATACAAGTAACCTTTTACCACCTCTTGGAGAATGGTTCTAGGTTTTGAATCAACTGGCCAGCCCTCAAGCAAAGGGAGAATTGGCTTCTTCCAAAAGGGATAGCAAGAGAAAGCAGAGGAGAAAGCATGGAGGCTATGCTCTCAGCTAAGGGAGGAAAGGGGAGGTATTGACTTTCTCCTCTCAAATCTCTTATCCAAACATACTCATAAGGCCAAGAGAGATAAAATCCACCCTATGGTCGAACCTCCTGCCATGGGTGGCCAAAATCTGGCCAGCTAGAAGTTCATATACATGGCTCTTGGCCATGTATGGAAAGAGGGAACAAAGACCCTCTTCTTCCCTTCTTTTCTTTTCAAATCATTAACAAGATGAAGAGAAGAATAATTGGAGCATTCCCCCCGACCTCTCATCATCAACAAGGTGGAGTTTGACCAAAGCTGGTGGCCAACCATTCGGGCTCTAATGGCAAAATGAAAGGGGGAGTGTTTCACCTCAAATTGAACATTCCAACATGTTCTAGAGGTTGAGGCGATCTCAATTGAATCCTCATTGAGGTTCATCACCACCTACGAGCCGAAGAACGATAAAACCCAACAGAAAATGGCTGCATGTTGTTCTCCAAGGCATTTGGCAGGGAGGCAAGCAACCAAACCATGTTCACAGGTTCGTGCCATCGAGGCAAGGTGCTCGGAGCACGGCGACCGCTGAGGATTGTCGCCGATGACGTATGCCTCACAACCGACCTCTATAGCAAAATTGTTTGGTCCTTTGTGAAGGAAATTCGATCCCCATGAGGATCAAATAGTATAGATCGATTGTAAATCGATCGTTGATCATTTTATAATCAACATTATGTGGATCGGATTCGATGGGCATCCATATCTTGCCCAAGATGCTCAGGAAATGATCTTTATCATCCATTCCTTCTTTCTAGAATGGACGGCTAAGATCTAGCCGCACGATCTAACTCAAGCCGTATAGGAAACTGCAGCACAAATCGAGACCGTCCTATTTTTAGTCAAACAATCGAGATTAATCACACGGGCACCACTTTTGATGTGGCTACCACGTGAATTCCACATGACTTTGTTGTGCTGCACCATGTGGCAATGATGCCACCACTTTAAAATGATAATTCTAGTTTTAAATTAGTAAAGAAAATTATTAAAAATTACTTGAAACTTTAAAAAATCATAAAAATTTAAATATAAATCCAAAAAATGTAAATGAGGGCTCTATGGATTCATCTCGATAAGAAAAATCCATTAAACATAAAATCCCTAATTAACTTTCAATAATTTTGGCTTAAATTAACTTTAAATGAAATCAATTTAACATAAATTAATCACAAATCATTAATCTAATTGAAATGAAACTTTAGCGATCTAAAATTGAGGTTAAAATGCAACTTAAAATATTTTAATGAATTATTGCACTACAATTCAAAAGATATTAAAATTCAAACTCTAAACTTTAATTTTAATGAAATAAATTATGAAAATGAATCAAATCATTTCAAGTTGACATAACAAACCAGAATAAACTCAAATGCACCAATAAAACCTATTAAAACTAAATAAATCACAAAATGGCTTAATTTGGCAATTAAGTTAATTAATTAATTCAAATTACTAACCAAAACTTAGGAGAATCACAATAAATCAACCAAATTTCCAAAAAATATGATGAACCTTCCATGGATGCATCTTTTAGAGAAGAATCAAAAATAAAATAAAATTTTTAAATAATCCTCATTAAATTTGGCTTTATTTGGGTTTTAATGAAATATTTAAAACTTTGATTACACCCTAATTATGCATCTGCTCAAAATGAAACTTTAAAAAAAATTACCATGAAACCCCACTTACCATAAAAATTTCAAGCCCAAATGACCTTTGGATTGGGAATTGTTGAATTTCTAAATCTCTAGGTCAATATAAATCAAATAATTAATAAAAGAAATTCATAAATCACAAAATTCAAAAATTTGGTTTGAAAAATCATCACTAGAATCAAAACATTTGAGAATAATTCTTCAACATTTTAAATCAAAAAATTTGAACACTTAAGGTTTAATAAAAAATAAATAAATAATGTTAAGATTAATTAAACCTTAAAATAAATGAACTCATAATCAAACAATCAAAAAAAATCTTAATCCATAATCAATGTAACTTAAGAATGGATTAAAAACACTAACCTAAGTGTCTTAGGTTAACATAATTCAATAAAAAGAAAACATGAATTCAACAAACATAAACATAATTCAAACTAAACATTAATGAAACAAATGTTAAACCAAGTCAAAGAAAATAAAACAAATCAAATTGAAAATAAACTAAACCAAGAATAAAAAATAAATCAAGTCAAAAGAATTAAAAGAAGAATTAAATTTCAAAAGAATTAAAATTATAAAACTTTAATCTAAACTAAACAATCCAAATCACATAAATGAATCTAAGGTTTAATTAAGACACTTAAGAATCTTAGTTACGCCTTTGGGATGAATCTTTAGCTTAGGATGAAGGTTTCATTCCATTAGAATTTAGGATGTTGAATAAAATGGGTTCCACCCAAAAGTGGAATCTATTTAATTCTCTATTCTTGAAAAGCTAAACTT
Organism: Cymbidium sinense; assembly: GCA_021442155.1. Lineage (NCBI taxonomy): Eukaryota > Viridiplantae > Streptophyta > Magnoliopsida > Asparagales > Orchidaceae > Cymbidium > Cymbidium sinense. The sequence goes on along the minus strand of CM038233.1, from coordinate 56,846,466 downwards.
CACTTTAATAAAATAAAAGTAAACTTGAAAATGAAAATAAATCTCAAATTATCAAATCATTTGAATTGAAACCATCCAAAGGTAAATTAAACAAACTTCAAAACCCAAATTGAAACTTGACTAAAAAGGCTTAGTAAAGTCTTGCTACACAAGCCTACTCCCTTCACACACTAGATCATTAGGTTATAGACCCTAGACTTAGGTTAGGTCATCATGTGGTTTTTTATGACACTTTGTGTTGTGTTGAGATGTGCTTTCTTGTATTTGTGGTGTATTGTTTTAGACTGCATGTCTAAGATTATTTTTTTGTTAGACTAAATGATAAGATGTTCTTTTTAGAACTAACATTATCTTCTGCTGTGGGTTAAAAAAAGATTATCATCATAAATAAATTAAAAAGATGTTATCTTCTTATAGGTGTGCTTAAGTTGTTAAGCATAGCCCAATTGGATAGGTGGGCTTAATAAGCAACTAATGTTAAGCTGGTATATTTGTGAAATATAAATGTTGTGTGTTGTTTGTATTTTTCTAACATCTACTTTATAGAGCTTAGGATTTATTATGAATTTGAAATATAAACTTGAGTTTAGAATTAAGTTAGGATTTATGGGCTCTAGGTTTAGCAGGAGCTGACCATACTAGTGGATGGTTGCAGAGGACCCTTGTGAAGCCCAATGGAAGTCCTTGAAGATGGAGATGATCCTAGAAAGAAGACACATAGATCTAAACTGTAGTTTTAGGCCAGGCTGTATAAGGTAAAGCTGCCCATTTGCTCTTTCTTCTAGGGTGTACAATGGTGCTCAGTCGTATTAGCCTTTCTTTAAATTAAGTTGGCTTTATTTATTTTGGATGTGTAATATAATCAACTTTATTTTCTAGGTTTCTTTCTATGTTGTGCTTTCTATGATGAATGCCTAGATGTAGGCTCATAAGAAATATTAAATTTTCTACCCAATCTAAATCTAAATAACTCAAACACAGAAATAAAGAAACTCAAAACTTCACATAAATTAAAGCCCTAAGAAAAAAAATCTAAAACCAACAAGAAATAATTAGCTCTCAAAGATCATGCAATCATATTACTCTAAATTCTTGAATTGGGCACTTTACATATTGTAAATAAGGGGCATCTAACATTTGAGGATGACCACCTTCCTGGGGAAGTCTATCTTCTTTTATTGATTTGAACTATAACTATTTCTAATTATATGGCATTTAGGCATAGAATTGTAAACCCAAGACCTTAAATGAATCTTGAGTCAAAAACATCTAAAATTCTAAAAAAATGTGCATTAATTAGATGCATTTCAGACTCTATATGATCCTAGAGATTAAGAAGTGAGTTTAGGAATCTTAGATTCTTCCCTAAAATACAACAACCTAGTCATCTTGCATATATGAGACTTAGCATCATTAATTTAATGTGCGCTTAAGCAATGTTAGCTGGCAGCCCTTCCAAGTGTGTTGTAAGTCTAGAAGAGTCAAGAATAAGTTTATTCCCTCAAGTGAGAAGAATGGTCGATAATTCCCAACAATGGAACTAAATCAAGTGTCTGACCTGTGTTAGAAGCATTTATAGACTTAGACGCTAAAGTATCCTCCTTGGAGTAAGTCTTCAACCCTAGGCATTTCTACAATTTTGTGCAAGTAGAATCTAAGCCCAAGATTTCTAGAAAAATATCAACTCAAAATATAGATTAAATTCTAAAGTTTAAAGCCCAATTATAAGATAATTTAAATGCCTACTAGGCATGCTAGTATCAATAAACATTTCATACTTCATCTCGTTTGGTCTCTTAAAAATGTATTTCCACTTTGGATCATTTTTAATTGAAATTTCAAATATCATTCATTTAGAAAATTAACTTAGAATTCCATAGAAATAATGACTTATTTTTTTAATCAAGAGTATTCTTAGAAAGGGATCCTTCTTCTTGAGATGTAATTAACTATTGGGGCTTGCCCTTATAGGGAACCATGAACCCAATTTAAAAAAAAACCTTGCTCTACTTCCAATGTAGTTCAAAGGAAAACTCTCTCATACATGAAAGACCCATTAGTCTTATTAAATGATTGAATCCATTATAGGATAACATGTTTATCTTTCGAGATGATATATATGTTCCTTAATGAGACATTTGATCATCAAATTAAGAAATTTCTAAACCCTATGTGGTGTTATAAATTTTCCCACACACAATAATATATATATATATATATATATATATATATATATATATATATATATATATATATATATATATATATATATACATTTTATTATCTATAAAAATAATGAGAGTTCATATATGAGAGTTGCAGTAGGCTTAAATTATTATATATAGCACCTGTGGTGTTTTAATTTGGAGTTATAGGGATACCACATAGATCTTAGGAGGTATTTATTGAAGTAATTAGGTGTGATATTGAGGTATGATGTACTACCTCAGAAGTTAGAGACATCACCCTACGATGGACTCAATCAACTAATAAGGTCAATTAAGACAAATGGGTCTTCATATATTCCAGAGATCTTTCTCCCACTTTACATAGATAAAGTAAAGTTGGGTTTATTTTAAGCTAAGTTCCTTAGTTCTCTATAGAGGTAAGCACCCATAATTAATTACATCATAGGAAATGAATGTTTTCTAAAAACACTCTCGATTAAAAGTAGTCAATAAATGTCTCCAAAGATTTCAAGGCTAGACTACCAAAGAATTGGTTATTAGAAATCAAAGGAGAAGAGCTCAAGTAGGAAGACTTATTTATGGATTCCATATGAAGATAAGTGTGGTGTTTATTTTTGAAGGTGTGGGACACCATGCAGATCTTAGGGGATAATTATTAAAGTGATCGGGTACGTAAGGAATGATGTACTATATCAAAAGATAGAAATCAGCACCCTATAATGGACCTAATCACCTAATAAGGACTCCTAAGGCATGATGGGTCTTTGAATATACCAGAGATCTTTCCCCTACTTTATATGGAAAAGTAAAGTAAGGTTTATTTTAAGGTGGGTTCATTAAGTTCCATATGGTAGCAAGCCCCCATAGTTAATTACATCCTAAGGAATGGGCATTCCTTAAGAATACTCAATTAAAGTAAATAATTAGGGTCTCCAAAGATTTCAAAGTTAAAACTATCAAAGAACTAGCTGTTAGAAAATCAAATGGGATAGATCAAAGAGAAGACTTATTATTGGAAGTCAAAGGGAGATGGGTAGGGAATTCTCATGATAATAGGAAGCCTAGTGAGCAAACCAATCTACCCTATAATTAGGATTTATATATTTAAAATTGAAGAGAGTTAATTGCTTGAGTTGACATTTTATTAGAATATTAGGACTTATAATCCCACAATATAAGATTGTGAAAATGCCTAAGAGGTAAAGATTTATGCTTATAGCCCGAAGGAAATAGCTACCTCAAATCGGAGCTTTGGTACAAACCACAAGCACATCCTAAATCTAAGCCAAAGGTGGACATAATAGTCTACCTCCATAGGAGATGATAGTCCATCCGATTGTTGAACTTACAACTGCCTGGAGTGGCCAATAACTAACTCCTCCTATGCTTTAAATCCATGTAGGCAAGTCATATGCTTTTGCAAGATGGCTAGGTTGTTATTTATTTAGAAAGGTGACTAAGTCCTTAAACTCACTCCCTAAGAGACTAGAGCATAAGTGGTATGAATGCATGACTTAATATAATGCAATATTTATCAAATTTATTTTATTCTTTTAAACTCTTTATTTTAACATGGGCTACATGATTTTATATGGCTAAATGCATGAGAACTTGATTATGGGCCAACTCAAAAGAGAAAGGGGTGTTCTTCCATCAAAGGCTCTCACAAGTTAAACCTTTATTCTCTAGCACACATGGAAGCTACCTCTTAATAAGAGTGGAAGAACATGACATGCATGATGTTATACATTCAATCATCCAGCTAAGGGTTGCTAAATATTTTTATTATCTTGATTTAATTCCTAGGCTTTATGGTGTGGTTATGAGTTTTTTTAAAAAATTTAATTATGAGTTGTTAATTGGGGTAGAAAAATTAATTTCATCCTAAGAGCCTACCACATCCAGGCCACACTTTTAAATATCAAACATGAAGAAACTAAGAAAAGCATGCAATTCTAGTGCATAATCTAAACACAACATCAAACAATTTTATAGACTATCAGAAAATAATAATTAAAGGTGCGATCGGGTTCCATCATACACCCCGAAAAGAGAAAAAAAGATGGGTAGCCGAGCTCTACCCTTATACAACTCAAATTACAAAAATAATACATATTATAGGGGTATTCTCTCTTCATTTCTTCCTTCTCTTCCTTTTGATTTGATTTGCTCTAAAGCATCACAGGGAACCCCAGGGACTAAACCTTTTGGCCACAGTTCATCCTAATCCCCATAACACTAATCCTAATTCCTAATGCAAAATTACATTAAAAATAGGTAAGAGTAAATCTAGCTACACCTGCAAAATAGATGTTAGCTAAACACACCATAAAACCCAAGTAGTTATATGAATAATTTGGACTTAGCACCCCATACATGGGTAACCAAGCCCACCTGTCCTAACATGGGTTATGCTTAGGGGCTAAGCAACCTGCATAGTAAAAGCATTTATATTTTTATTATAGTGACCCCTTAAGCATAACCCCCTGCAGAAAATATGATTAAAAATAATGGCCTAACATCCAGTCTATGAGGCATACACCCTAACATCTAGTCTAAACATTACATCACAAAATAAAACATCCATCACACATACAATCAATACATCAACCTAGCCTAATTCTAGGGTCATGACCTAGTATTCTAGTGTGTGAAAAGAAGGCTTTTGTAGCAAGACTTTACTAGACTTCTTTAGTTTAAGTTTCAATTTGAAGTTTGAATTTGTTTAAATTTTACCTTTGGGTGATCTCAATTTAAATGATTTTATTTTATTTTTATTTTTATTTCACTTTTATTTGGTTAAAATGATGTTTAGGTTTTTAAGAATGAAGAGTAGAATGAATTCCATTTGTAGATGAAATTCACCCTATTCTACATCCTAACTCCTAATGAGTCTAATTATGGTCCTTAAGTATCTTAATTAGCCCATTTGAATTTGTGTAATTTATTTGATTTGATTTATATTTTAGAATTTGAGTTTGTTTAATTTTCATGTATTTGATTGATTAATTTTGGATTAAATGTGTTGATTTAATTAAATCTTAATAATTCAATATGTTTAATATCTAATGAGATTTAAGTTTGTTTAAATCCATTTTTTTTTCCTTTTTTGATTAATTTTTGATTAAATGTTCCAATTTAATTAAATCTTGATAATTCAATATCCTTAATCTCTAATGAAGTTTAAGTTTGTTTAAATCCATGTGTTTTGATTGATTAATTTTAGATTAGATGTTTTGTTTTAATTAAATCTTGATAATTCAATATCCTTTTAAATTAATATCTAATTCTTTTCTTTGAATTTGGTTATGTGACTTAATTATGTTTATCATGGTTCATTTATTTATAGTTTGATTATATTAGATTAATTGAGATTTTATTTTGATTTTTAATTGAGTTTGATTCTTCATAATTAGAACTTTATTTTTAATCTCATCCATTTGCCATGTTTATCAAAGTTTGGTTTGTATTTTTGATTTCATACATTGGATAGTTAATTAGTTTATCTTATTTAAGTAGGTTGAATGAGATTTGATTTGATTACATATTAAATTGATGATAGTCTTTCTTAATTTAATTTAATTTGATTTAATTTGATTTGACTAGCTTTATTAGTCTATGGGTTTGCTTAGGTTCAATGTGATTATGTAATTAGTTTAATTAAGAAGTGTATTTATGTTAATTATAAAGATTTATTTAATTTTCAATTTGATTTCATATTTGTTTAGATTAATGATGTAATTAATGACTTAATAATTTAGGTTTAATTTAGGTTCTGATTAGTATTTAATTGTATTTATCTTTGATTAAGTTTAAGTTTAATATGATTAATTTGATTGACTTTAGTAGCTTATTTAAGATGTGTGATCAAATTAATTAGTAGATTAATTAAGTGTTGAATTTGATATGACTAAAAAAGTTAATTTGGTTCATTAAGATGATGGATTAATTCATTAAGTTTGCATTAATTAGGTGTTTATTCAATTGGATTAGCTTACGGGTAATTAGTTTAATTAAGAAGTTTGTTTAAGTTAATTATTAAATTAAATAAAGATTTATTTAATTTTTAATTTGGTTTTATATTTAACTAGATTAATAATGTAATTAATGACTTAATGATTTATTTTTAATTTAAGATTTGACTGGCATTTTATTACATTTATGTTTGATTAAGTTAAGTTTAATATGATTAATTTGATTAACTTAATTAGTTTACTTGAGGGGTGTGATTAATCATTAAATTTAATTAGGGGTTTGATTTAAGCTTAATTTAAGAGTTAGCTTTAATGTGATTTATTTAAATTGAATTGATTCATTTAGGTGATGGATTAATTCATTAAGTTTCCATTAATTAGATGTTTGAATAATTTGGTTTGATTAAAAATAATTAAATTTTGAATTATTGGATTAATCAAAGATTTATTTAATTAATGACTTAATTTTCCACATGCGAGTGATTTGATTTAGTTAAGTGTTTTACTTAAGTTTGATTAAAGGATTATTATTACCATCATTATTATTAAGTGAATTAATTGTTTATTTTATTTCAATTAAGTTTGATTATTTAAGATTAGAGTTTTATTTGATTTGATTCATTTATTATGTTTTTTTAATTTCATTAACATGTTTGATTTACTTATTAGGTTGAAATATTTAATGGTTGAGTAACTCTCTTATTCTGAATGGATTGATTTAGATATTAAATTAATTAAGTTCACTTTAGCTTCATTTGGTTTAGTTTGGTTTGATTAATATTAAGCGATTATGATGTATTGGATTTATAATTAATTTAACTTTTTAGCTTACTTAATGATTAATTAGTTTCATTTTATTTATATTCATTAAGGAGTTTCATATGATTAAGATTCCATGCTTAGTGTAGGTTTAGTTATTTGACCCATGTTAAAGTTTCCTAGATTAGTTTAATTTTAAGTTTGATTTAAGATTTAATCATTTAATTGAGTTTTATTAACTTAAATTTAAGTTAATTTCCTCTGAGGATTACACAATATTTTCTGATTTGAGGATTGATTAATGATTGCTTAAGTGCTATTCCATTTTTTATTTTAATTTATTATTTAGATTATTATGAATTGCATTTTAATTAATTCCTTAATTTGTTAAATTTTAACTCTAAATATTTATTGTAAGTTCATTAAGATTCAAGATCATATTATTATTATTATTATTATTATTATTATTATTATTATTATTATTATTATTATTATTATTATTATTATTAGGATCTTAGATGTTAACTGAAGTGATTTAAGCCATTTTAAAGATTTTTATAATTTTTTTGGATTTTTATTTGATTTATTTTATTAAAATAGATAATTTGAACTTCAAAATTTAATTTCTTCCAATACATAAGTCCTTTTTACTTGTTATTTTTATCATCGGTGTGTTTTAAAATTAATTACAATCCTTGAAAATTTCAACTCAATCCGACTTATATTTGTAGAGTAATTATTAAAACTTTATTTTCACTAAAACTTAAATTAAGCTCAAACTATTTCGTAGAATTTGGATATTTTTGGTTTTTTGATTCCTCTCAAAGACTTATCCAGCTGAGCCTTTATTTATAATTTTTTGCTAAGTATTTTATTTTTTATGAATTTTGAAAGTTTTGGGACACTTAATTAATTTTTAAACTAAGATCGGGATTTTCCCACTTCGATCGTATGAGCGTGGCAATGCGGCACCACATGGAGCCACACGATTAGGTGAACGCGTGGCATGCGGCCCACACGGCACGCGTGATGGTGGTACCAACAATGCGCATGAGGGAAAATGCGGATCCGGAAAATGACATACGTTCAATCCGACCGATGGGGATAGATGCCCGTGTCGATCCATGGATTACAGTGGATCATGAGTTCGGGGTGGGATGCGGGTCCAATGACCAACCATCTAATCCACTAAACATCGGATACTCACTCACGGAGAAACCAATGGGATTTCATAATTTTGAACTAAATTTTATCCGATTTGGCTCATTTTTTGCAATGATTTTCACTTTGGAAAATCTCCGATTGTATTAACCAAATATAATAAAAAATTGCAGGGCTTCTCTAAGAAAATTCCTAAAAATTATGCAAGAATTGACACAAAGAGAAATTCCTAAGGTCAACTAAAGTTTGGCAAAATTTACCTCGCTAGGGATTATTTCCAGAGGCAGTGAAGATCCAAGCGAGCTCATAGGTGCAATAGGAAACTTTGGCATGAATGTAGCCTTCACCTTCACTTCATAATGATGTATCTTCTAGTTCTTATTATTTCCTTATCGAAATCAACCCGATTTTGTGTTTCTAGCCTAAGAGAGATGGGGAAATGGTTGTTGGTTATTTTGGGGAGCTCTTGGGGGCTGAATAGTGGTAGGAGGAAGAGGAATGAAGCCTCATTTCCCCCTCCTTAAATAGTGGCAAAAAATCCTCCCTTTTTTGAATTTTTGGCTCCAAAGTCTTGTCACTTTGCTTGGGGTGGTTGGGATAGATGATAGATTGATTGAGGACTTTGAATTTTTGCTCCAAAGTCCTATTTTTCTGCCATATTATTAGCTCCATTTAATGCCATGGATGGGGGAGTTGAATGCATGTGTTGTGGAGAATTAAATGATGTTGGGTGGAATCCTATGTGAGGGAGGATCCATGAGAGATTTAATTGAGTTGGGTTAATTTTGGGCTGATCCCAAATGGGTTTGGGCCTGGTTTGATCAGCCCCAATGGGCCATGGCTTGGTTTCAAGGGATTTGGCTTAATTTGGGTCATATGGGTCATATTGGGTCATATCGGGTTAGGTTGACCAATTGATCAAAATGGGTCAAACCAAGGCTTATGTTAGATTTAAATGATGATTTGTAGAGTTTTGGTATGAACAATTTGATTTAATTTGGCTTAGAATTGATTTTGGCTCATTGGGAATCAAATGGGTCAAGTTGACCAATTTGACCAAAATTGGCCAAATTGGTTTGGGTTATGAGTTGAATCTGGTTCAATTGGCTAATTGCAGATGAATGTGGTCTTTGGTTAAATTAATTTGTATTTAATTTTAATTTTGGCTAATTCGGTCCTATAAGTCAATCTAGGCTAAGTTGGGTTAAGTTGACCAATTAGTCAAATTAGGCTCAATTATGGCTTTGGTCAAGTTCAATAATCAATTTGGAATGAACTTGATCCATTGGTTTCAATCAATTTGGGTTAGATCATGATTTGACCTAATTTAGTGCTTTAGGCCAATTTGGGTCAATTTGGATCGAATGGCCAATTTGGCTTGGTTTGGCTCAATTGGTGGTCAAGTCATATTTAAATATTGATTTTGGGTTGATTCAAATCATTGGTTTCAATCAATTTGATGTAGGATGAGTTTTAGCAAGTTTTGGTTTATTTGGGCTATGGGTTGATTTGGTCAAATGATTAAGTTGACTTGGTTTGACCCAATTGATTATAATTGATCATCCTAGGGTGATCAACAATCATGGTGGAAGGTTTTGGTGAGCTTGGTTCAATCCAATTTGGGTTGGATTGGAAGTTGGCTCAAATGGGTCCTTTAGGTCACTTTGGGTCAAGTGGACCTAAGTGGGTCAATTGGTTTAGTTTTGGTTTGATTCGAGTTTAGTTGAACTTATATATGAGCCCTCGATTGAAATATAAATTAAATGGCAATCAATTTAGAGTCAAAAGATTTTGGCTCATTTGAACTAGGTTGGGTTTGACTTGGGTTAGCTTCAATTTGATTTGATGATTATAGATTTCATTTATATTTGGGTAGATAACTGAATGAATGATTGATTTGAGAGAAAATCCATTAATTTTGATTTGATTTGGATGGAATTTATCTAAGTCCAAAGAATAGGCTCAAAGGGCTTAGATTGGGTTTGAATTTAATTTTTGATATAGTTTTGATCATTCGGATAAGGATTTCATTTATATTTTTGAATTTAAATGAAGGAACAATTGACCATAGGCCAATTTGATTGAAACCATCAAACCAAAATCAAACTAACCCAAGTCAAACCCATATTCACCCTTCTAACTTGAAATTATTAAATGAATCAAAACCCATTTGACTCCAAATCACTTGCAATTGGATTTATATTTCAATCATAAGTTCATATGTGAGTTTAACCAAACTTGAATCAAGCCTTGATCAAGCCAATTGACCCACTTAGGCTCACTTGACCCAAAGTAACCTAAAGTACCTTTTTGAGCCAAATTCTAATCCTACCTAAATTCGATTGATCTAAGCGCACTTATGCCACACATTATGAACACCAATCATCCTAAGATGATCAATCACCCAAATTAGGTTAAACCTAGTCAAATCTTGCATTTGACCTAGTCAACACTTAGTCTAAATGAAACCTAAACCAGCCAAAATTCACCATAGGCCAAATTGATTGAAACCATTGATCAAAACCAATTCATGATCAATAACTGAACATGATCAAGCCATCATTTGAGACAAACCATAATTGGCCACTTGACCCATGTTGACCCAAGTTGACCAAAAAAGTCAAAATGTGTCAAATTTTGATCTAAGCCAAATTGATTGCAACTAATGGGTCAAATTCATTCTGAATCACTTATTAAACTTGACCAAAGCCTTAATTAGCCAACTAGACCTAGCCCAATTGACCATGAACCTAACTAGACCTAAAAGGTCAAATAAATTCAAATCAAACCAAACAAAAATTGATCAAAAAATAAATCTTGTAATACATTTCAAATGATCAACCAGCCCATGACCTAACCCAATTAGGTCAAATGGGTTAAATTGGTCAAATTTACCCATTTGACCTAAGTGAACTCAAATGAACCAAAACCAAATATAAATGAAATTGAACCAAACCAGTTACACACATAGGCTACGAATGATCATTTGAACTTGACCTAACTCAAGGTTTGACCCAATTTGACCAATTGTCCAACTTGATCCAACTTGACCCATTTTGACCTAAATGGGCCAACTTGACCCAAGTCATATCAAATAAACTCCAAATTCATTGAAAATTAGCATAAACCATTTTTCAATTATTCCAAATATGCCCAAATCAAAATCAAGGCCAAATGAACATTTTACCCCTAGGTCAAAGGGTAACCTATGGCCAAATCCACTTAGAATTCATTCAATTCCTTTCCATGGCCACTTGACATCCTCTTAATGGATCATTTGGACACCAAGGAGGGTGGTGCACCTAACCCAATGGGTTTGGGTCAGCCATGACCCAACCCAAGGCCAAACTAATTACTCCACATAAAATTCTCCAAATGGATCACCTCTCACACTCATTTAACACATGTGAACCTCCACAGTTCCACTCCTCTACCAAAATTGAAGCACATGACACTCCTAAAAACCAAAACAACCCACTCAATCTCCTCAATTTGATCAAAATTGCAAGGCAAGCCTCACCCCTTTGATCCAAGTAGGGGGAGAAATACTCCCCCTCATTTCCACTCCATTTCCATTGAGCTCATGGGATCAAAGGCAAGCTTCTCCCGAGCTCATTTGAATTTTCCCTTCTCAGATTCCTTCAAAGCCGAACTAGGGGAGGTTAGGGAAATTTCAAACAATTCACTTTACAAGCCATCAAGGAGGTAAGTCAAGCTCACATAAAGCATTTTCCAAGCATCCAAGCCACGGGAAGAGAGACCTAGACCAAAGCCGCAAGCCATTGGAAGGAGCCTTGGTCAATTGAGCAATCCATTTCATCTCAAACCTTGAAACCTTCAACAACGCTTCCTCTCCACTAGATAAAGCTACCTCCACCGTTGGAAGCGCCGGTGATAGCCTCCGGCAAGGTATGCCTCAAAACTGAGCTCCCATTGAAAAATGCTTGGTCCTTTTTGAAAGGAACTGTAATCCCATTAAAATATTACCATTGGATCTTCTTCTCTATGCTTCTAGATGGTGTGGGTTGAATCCCAGCTTTATATGAGCTCAAGTGAGCTCGGATCAAGCCATGGAGGATGGGTGGTTTTCGTCTCCCGCAAGCAAAGGTAGGGTTGAGTCATGGACTGTCCATCCCGCATGTTTTGGATTGGACGATCCTGATTAATCCATGTAAATCCATTCATTTAATACTTTTTAATTGCAAGTTTAATCCTGGTCATCTGATCCTTGATCGGACGGCCTAGGAGAAAGCGTGTAGCGCCGTCGGCTGATGTGACAGTCGATTTGAAAACTTAAATAACCAATGTCATCGTGCCACGTGGAAAGCATGTCCCGTGTTAGCATTAGCCGATAATTAGTGGCTATTTAATTACCCTTTAATCACAAAAATTTCATAAATTTATAATTAAATGTAGAAAAATCCAAAAAATCCAAACTCAAATTTATTTTAAAGATAATTCAGAGGGGAATTCAATAAAATTATTTCTAATTGATTTCAAATAGTGAATTTTACCTAATTAGGGTTTAATTGAAAATTTTATAATCCTAATTACTCTCTGATTACTTGATTAATTAATTCCAAATTTCTCAGACATGTTTAAGGGGATGACTTTTGCCTCCCCCAATTTTCTTTGAATTTATTAAAGAGTTAATTAGGAAAATTAATTAATGAATCTCTAATTACCTCTTATTGTAATTAAGCATTAGTCACTTAATTGAGATAGTTAAATATTGTTTAAGTGAAGAGGAAGTTTATGGAATGGGTTTGGGGTATTTTTCCTAAATTATTCACTAAACCCCCTTTCTTCCTTAAGCCAACCCTAATTAAGGATTAATCCACTAAATATTTACCTAATTAGCTTAATCAAACTTTCAAAACCAATCTAAATTTAATCATTCTCTTCTTGGTTAGATCCTTAGGAGTTCAAAAGCCTAAGATAAATTTAAGGAAATCATACCCAGCTCACATGTGTGGAAAAGTTATGAAAGTACATTAAACCACTTTCTTTCTTAGGTATAATTAAATTCAATAATTATGAGCACAATTGTTTGAGTGGTGTGGTGTGAGGGGTAATTAATGGATTTAATCCACACCTTAACCTAAATAAAATATAAAATCAATATAATCATCCTAAAATTAAACTAACTCACATATGGGGGAAATGGGTTAGGACCAGCAAACTCTTTTCACACCTCTTAAGTCAAATCAGATTAAAAAAAACTCTTTAAAGAATTTTGATTCATTTTGAATAATCTTATGTTATAGGATTGTCCTTAGGAATTAATTAGGGTGAATGAAGTTACATGCTTACATCACTTTATTTCTTTCCAAGCATGCTAAATGTTATTTATCATATGAAATCATGCATTCATGTCTTTTGAAAAATCAATTAATAAATTATTTTCTTTATGTCAAATTCCATATTTTGGTTAAAGTGAGAATATGAGTGGCTATTCTCATATTAAATCAAAAACTATTTTCAAAATTCACAAATGAAGGTTTGCTACTTATAACTACTTATGAGCTTGCATGTGATTATAAGTATAGGATGTGTATTTGGTGTTATTTTCCTTCTTTTCTTTTAACATGGATTTGGATAGGAATTGTAAAGTGTATAGTTCATTTGAAAAGAACATAACACTTGCTTAAATTTATTCCTATGAATTTCCAGGTTATGACTTAAGAAGGATCTTCACATTTACACATGTAAATTGCATAACCAAATCAAACAAAAATCTTTTGCATGATTCTTCATCCATTTTCTTTCTTTTTGTACATGCATTGTATTTAAGAAAATTGGTATATTAGTCTGGATATCTCGGGATAGCGAGGCTTTAAGTAGCCCCAACTAGCCTTGTACCTTACACCCCTAGCATAGAAAGTAATGGCGTCGTACTCACTTATGTCTTTCATACATGTAAATGTGCATTTGAATAATGGATAAAAGAATCCCTCTTTTCCACTTAATAAAATCATGTAATAATGAAACATCCAAATTTTCTTAAACAACATCTCTTTGCATTCATCATCAAGGTGTGTTAAGATTTTGCATTACAAGTATAGATGTGCTTAGGATCATTCATATGCATAGTATACATGTTGGAAATAAATAAATGGTTATGTGTTATGTGATACTAATTCACCTTAATTAATCCTGAGAGGCCATTCTTATTGAATTGGTTTATTTAGAGCAAATCTAAACTTAGGGTTAATTAAAGCACATAATAAAACATTCATTAAAGAAAAATTATTGATGAATCTATCTTAGAAATTACTTAAGGTAGGGATGAAAGAGAAGTTCTCTTCTTTTTTTCTTCTCTTTACAACACTTAGTAATTAAATGTAGGTTCATTCAAAACAAATCAAAGCATCAAATAAAATTGATTAATCAACAAAATCACTTAAAATAAAACCACCCTCTAAGTTGAACCCTTTCACACTTAGAAAATTCCAAACTTAAAGTCTAGCTTAGACATGCCACACAAGCCTTAAATGGCACACACATTGGCTAAGTCACCATTTCAAGCTCGATGTTAGGGCAGTGCATGGTTTGATGCTTAATTTTATTTTATGGAGTAATATTTTAGACTGGATATTAGGGTGTATGTGCGTAGACTGGATGATAGGATAAGCTTAGTCTAATCATTGTCTTTTGTAGGGGATCGTGCTTAAGGGGCTCTGTAATAAAAATATAAATGCTTTTACTGTGCAGGTTGCTCATACCCCTAAGCATAATCCAAATTAGGCCACGTAGACTTGGTTACCCATGTGTGGGGTGCTAAGTCCAATTTATTCAAATAACTGCTTGGGATGTGTGGTGTGTTTAGCTAATCTTTATTTTGCAGATTTTAATTGGATTTACTTTTCCTATTTTCATGTAATTTTTGCAATTAGGATTTGAAATGAATGTTATGGGGAAGTGGAGGTGAACATTGGCCATTAGACTATGTCTTATGTACCATGTGAAGCCTTTGGAGAAATCACATTCCAACTAAGCCAAAAGGAAGAAAGGAAATAAGCAAATCAAAACATAAAGAAACAAAGAATGAAGATCCCCATATCATAAATTATTTCTAAATTATAATTATTCATTTGTAATCCTAGTTGTATAAGAGTAGAACTCGACTACCCACATTTATTTTTGGGTTTGTACGATGGAGCCTGACCACAAAGGCCTTTTATTCTTTTGTGCTAGCTTTATAAAATTATTTGATGATTATTTCGCTTGTGCATTAAGATGGCATGATTTTCCTAATTTCGTCATTGATTACTGAATGGCCTCGATATGATTAGGATTTTAGGAAAAATAAATTTTCTATCCAATTAATCAACTCAAAATTAAAATTAACAACTCATAACCTCACATAAATCCTAGGCTATAATTCAAGATAAAAGATTTAGCAACCCCTTAGCTGGATGTTGTATGTTTCACATCATGCATAAAATCATCTTGCTTCATTCTTGCTTATGGAGGGCTTCCACCTGTGCTAGAGAACATGGCTTGACCTTTGAGAGCCATGGTGGAAATACACCTCCTTCTTATTGATTTTGGCCCATAACCAATTTCTCATATATTAGGCATATGAATCTCATAGCCTGTATCAAACTAATTATCTAAAAATGAAAATAAACTTAATAAATATTTGCATTAGATTTAAGTCATTATTTATGCCCTACATGATCTAGTCACTTAGGGAGTGTGTTTAAGAACTTAGTCTTCTTTCTAAACAAACAATAACTTAGCTATCTTGCAAAAGCATATGACTTGCTTACATGTATTTAAAATCATATGCGGAGTTAGTTGGCAGCCACCCCCTGACGGTTGTATGTCCAACAGTCAAGTGGTTTATCCTCTCTTGTGGAGATGAACCATATACCCATTTTTGCCTTAGATTTAAATTGTGCTCCTAGCCCACGCTAAAGCTCCCTAGATTTAGGATCTTGGGTTGTTGTTTCCCTTTGCATGCTACAAGCATAAATCCTCACCTCTTAGGCATTTCCATGATCTTGTATCATGAATTGTAAGTCCTAGATTTCTAATAAAAATTTAACTCAAACATATAATTTCTCTTAAATTCAAAAATATAAAGCCCAACCATAGGATAGTCTGGGATGCTCGCTAGGTTTCCTAGCATCGTGAGTATCCCCTGCTTATCTCCCTTTGGTTTTGATAATAATTCCCTCCTTTTGATCAATTCCATTTGATCTTCCAAAAATAACTAATTGATTGATAGTCTTACCTTCAAAATCATTAGAGATAATGATTATTTACCTTAATCGAGAGTATTCTTAAAGAATCTTATTCCTTAAGATGTAATTAACTATGAAGGCTTGCTTCTATATGGAACTTAAAGAACCCAGTTTAAAATAAACCCTATTTTACTTTTCCATGTAAAGTAGGGGAAGAATCTCTAGTACATTCGAAGACCCATCATCCTTATGAGTCTTTATTAGGTGATTAGGTCCATTGTAGGATGGTGACTTCTATCTCTCGAGATAGAACATTATTTCTCAATGTCATATCTAATCACCCTAATAAGAACATCTACTGGTCTACGTGGTGTCCAACAAGCATATTTTTATTTTCATTTATTTTTTAAGATAGATGAAGATAAAAAAAATTCACCACAATAAGCTAATATGATATGCAATCACATGAAAAGTAAATTTACAAAGCTCCTAAGAAATGAAAGGGGCCTAATGCAATTAGCTTATGATTAATAGTTAATTAAGCTTAAGGGATCTCACTTAATTATGTTTATGATTTTCTCACATATGAGCCAATCATAATTTCATTATCTCACCTTCACCTTGGACACCCAAGATGCTACCCAAGATCAATTAAAGGTTCTTTAGGTGTGGATGAATTGATTTTTAATTTTTATTTCATTAAGATTTACTAAATTGGTTAAACATTTTTTGGTTATATTTTAATTTGAATGATGAAATTAACTTAGGGAAAAAGATCAAGGGCAAGGCCTCAATCCTGATCCCTAAATCATTTAAACATCCAATTAGATTTTGATTTTCTTATTTTGAAGATTAATCACTTAATTAATCAATTAATCATTCCATTAACCCATTAATTAATTTGATTTTTAAAGATAAAGAAGACTTAGGAAATGAATTAGGAAAAGTATCCCCAATCACATTCCCTAAGTGATCTTACTGATCAATAAAAATTATTATGTTTAAATGATTAAGTTATTCTTCATTTAATTAGAATTAATTGGATTAAGAGATTAATTATGGATTAATCAAGTTATTTTCATAATTAAGCAATCAATAAAATTCCATAAAAATAGGGGAGGTAGAGGTCATCCCCGTAAACATCCTCAAATAATTTGAGATTAATTAAGTGCTTAATTAAGGTATAATTAAACTAATTATATTTTTGATAAAACCCTAATTAAGAAAAATCATTACTCAAAAATAAATTAATTATAATTTTTCTAGATTCTCTTGTGAAATATCAATTGAATCAAATGGGTCATTTGAACCCATTTCAAATCAAGCTTAACCCATTTAAGCCTAAATGGGTTAAAGTAAAATGAAATCCAAAATTAATTCAAATCCTAAATAAATTAATTAAATTATAACTTAATAAATCATCAAAGATGATTGAACTCAAAATTAAATTAATGAAATTAAAATCAAAATACTTTGAATCCAATTGCTTGAATTGTGTTCAAATGTCCTATCCAATTCAAATGGATTTGGATTTAACTTCAAACTCACATTGGGTTTGATTTAAGCAACCAAAGACTAGCCTAAGAGTTGTGATGGTGATGTCAAAAGCCATAAGTGGACTCAAAAGGAGATGAGTTGAGTTTTTGACCAAGTAAAGATGCTTGGTGGATTCTTCCTCCTCCCTTCATCCAAAATCCCTTGGATGTTATACAAGTAACCTTTTACCACCTCTTGGAGAATGGTTTTAGGTTTTGAATCAACTGGCCAGCCCTCAAGCAAAGGAGGAATTGGCTTCTTCCAGAAAAATAGCAAGAGAAAGCAGAGGAGAAAGCATGGAGGCTATGCTCTCAGCTAAGGGAAGAAAGGGGAGGTATTGACTTCCTCCTCTCAAATCTCTTATCCAAACATACTCATAAGGCCAAGAGATAAAATCCACCCTCTGGCCAAACCTCCTGCCATGGGTGGCCAAAATCTGGCCAGCTAGAAGTTCATATACATGGCTCTCGGCCATGTAAGGAAAGAGGGAACAAAGACCCTCTTCTCCCCTTCTTTTTTCAAATCATTAACAAGATGAAGAGAAGAATAATTGGAGCATTCCCCCAACCTCTCATCATCAACAAGGTGGAGTTTGACCAAAGCCGGTGGCCAACCATTCGGGCTCTAATGGAAAAATGAAAGGGGGAGTGTTTCACCTCAAATTAAATGTTCCAACACGTTCTAGAGGTTGAGGTGATCTCAATTGAATCCTCATTGAGGCTCATTGCCACCTATGAGCCGAAGAATGGTAAAACCCAATAGAAAATGGCCGCATGTTGTTCTCCAAGGCATTTGGTAGGGAGGCAAGCAACCAAACCATGTTCACAGCTTCGTCCCATTGAGGCGAAGGTGCTCGGAGCATGACGACAGTTGAGGATTTCCGCCGATGATGTTTGCCTCACAATTGACCTCTATAGCAAAACTATTTGGTCCTTTGTGAAGGAAATTCGATCCCCATGAGGATCAAATAATATAGATTGATTGTAAATCAATCGTTGATCATTTTATAATCAAAATTATGTGGATCAAATTTGATGGACGACATCTGTCTCTTGCCCGAGATGCTCAGGAAATGATCTCTATCATCCATTCCTTCTTTCTGGAATGGACGACCAAGATCTAGCCGCACGATTTGACTCAACCCCTATGGGAAACTGCAGCACAAATCGAGACCATCCTATTTTTAGTCAAATAATCGAGATTAATCACACGTGGCACCACTTTTGATGTGACTACCACGTGAATTCCACATGACTTAGAGGCCCTACACCATGTGGCAATGACGCCCACTTTAAAATGATAATTCTAGTTTTAAATTATTAAAAAAAATTATTAAAAATTACTTGAAAATTTAAAAAATCATAAAAATTTAAATATAAATCTAAAAAATGTAAATGAGGGCTCTATGGATTCATCTCGATAAGAAGAATCCATTAAACATAAAATCCCTAATTAACTTTCAATAATTTTGGCTTAAATTAACTTTAAATGAAATCAATTAAACGTAAATTAATCACAAATCATTAATCTAATTGAAATGAAACTTTAGAGATCTAAAATTGAAGTTAAAATCCAGCTTAAAAAATTTTAATGAATTATTGCACTATAATTCAAAAGATATTAAAATTCAAACTCTAAACTTTAATTTTATTGAAATAAATTATGAAAATGAATCAAATCATTTCAAGTTAACTTAACAAACCATAATACACTCAAATGCACCAATAAAACCTATTAAAACTAAATAAATCACAAAATGGCTTAATTTGGCAATTAAGTTAATTAATTAATTCAAATTACTAACCAGAACTTAGGAGAATCATAATAAATCAACCAAATTTCCAAAAAATATGATTGAACCTTCCATGGATGCTTCTTTTAGAGAAAAATCAAAAATAAAATAAAATTTTTAAATAATATTCATTAAATTAGGCTTTATTTGGGTTTTAATACAACAACAATAACAATAAGCCTTAATCCCACTAGGTGGGGTCGGCTACATGAATCCTTCATCTCCATTGTGTCCTATTATGTGTCAAATTCTCATTTAAATCAGGTATACTATGATCATTTTTTATACATCTTAACCAAGTCTTTTTAGGTCTACCTCTACCTTTCTTAACATAAGGCAAATCTAATGCATCTACTCACCAAATCAGGTCATCGGACGGCCGATGCTTTATATGGTCAAACCATCTATGGTGACTCTCCCTAATCTTATCTACCACTGGAGCTACTCCAACTTTTTCTCGAATATTCTCATTTTGCATTCTATCTCTAAGAGTAAAGCCACTCATCCACCTCAAGATCCTCATCTGTAACACTTAACTTAGTCTTATGCTTCTCTTGGCCAACATTCTCCTATAAGTCATTTACCACCATCTTATAAAATTTTCCCTTAAGTTTAAGTGGAACTTTTCTATCACATAATAGGCCGGCATTCCCCACTTCAACCATCCAACTTGAATTCTACTAATAACATCTCCATCTATTTCACCATCATTTTGAACAATAGAACCTAAATATAAAACACTCACTCTTATTAATGACTTGTTCACCTAATGTCACAACCCTACCACTAGAACTTCTACAACTAAAATTACACTCATATATTCATATTTTAGATCTACTTAAATGAAAACCTTTAGACTCTAGAGTTGACCTCCATAATTCAAGTTTCTATTGGACTCCTCTCTAGTCTTATCAACAAGAAGAATGTCATCGAAAAGCATACACCATCTTCTTGTAAATTCCTAGTAAGAACATCCATAACTAAAGTAAAAAGATAAGGGCTTAAAGTCGATCCTTGATGTAATCCAACAAATAGGAAAATATTTTGTCAATCCTCCTTGTGTTTGGACACAAGTAACAGCTCTAGTATACATATCCTAAATGACTTGAATATAACCAATATTAACTCCTTTCTATTCTAAAACTCTCCAAAGAACATCTCTTGAAACTTTATCATAAGCTTTCTCTAAATCAATAAATATCATATGTAGATCCTCCTTACTTTCTCTATGCTTCTCCATCAAACCCCTTAACAAAGGTACAACATCCATAGTAGATCTACCTGGCATGAAACCAAATTGATTGTGAGAAACTTCTATATCACATGTGCTCAATTACTCTCTCCCATAATTTTAATGTATGGCACATTAACTTAATTCCTCTATAATTTGCACACTCTTGTGCATCACCTTTATTCTTAAATATAGGAACCAACAAACTCTTTCTCCACTCATCTGGCATCTTCTTAGTCTTTAAAATGACATTAAAAAGATTTGTAAGCCAAGAAATTTCTTGATCTCCTAAACATTTTCACACTTCTATTGGATTATTATACGGTCCTACTGCTTTTCCACATTTCATTTTCTTTAAAGCTTCACTAACTTCAGATTTACTAATATGATGATAAAAATGAAATTCTCTATTTTTGTTTAGGGTATTAAGATTGCTAAAATCAATCATACTTTCAGATCCTTCATTAAAAAGTTTATCAAAATACCTCATCCACCTATTTTAAATATCCTTTTCTAAAAAAAGCATTTTATTATTTTCATCCTTAATACACCTCACTTGAACTATGTCTTTACTTCTCCTATCTCTTTGGTTAGCTAACTTATACATACATCTTTCACCTTCTTTGGTATCTAATCTATTGTATAAATCACTAAAAGCTAAATTATTTGCATCAAATATTGCTTTCTTAGAATCTCTACAGGCCACTTTATATCTTTCCCAATTCTCCAAGTTTTTACATCTAAACCAAATTTTATAACAATAATTCTTATTTTTTATCTTTTCTTGCACACTCTAACTCCACCACTAACTATTCTTATTATAAGAAGCTTTTCCTTTTGATTCTCTTAGCACATCTTTTGCAACTTGCTTAATTTCACTTGCTATTTTTTCCCACATAATGTTAGCTTCCTCATGAACATCCCAAATTCTAATCTCTTGTAGCTTGTTCTTAAAAATATTTTTATTTGTGTTCTTTAAGTGTCCCCATCTAATTCTAGGACAATAATTTGGTTTATTTTTTCTCTTACAACCTTTCATTTTAAAATCAAAACTAGCAATCAATGTTGGGTACTTAGATTTTCACTTGGAATGACCTTACAATCTTTACAATCTAAACGATTTATTTTTCTTATCAGAAAATAATCAATCTGTGTTTTACTAGATCCATTTTTATAAGTAATAATATGTTCATCTCTTTTCTTAAATAAAGTATTAGTAACTACAAAATCATAAGCTAAAGCAAAATCTAATATAGTCCTACCTTTTTCATTAGTCACTCCAAATCCATAACCACCATGAATACTTTTAAAATCTTTTGCCACTCTACCTACATGTCCATTTAAATCTCCTCCAATAAATACTTTTTCTTCAAGAGGTATCTTTTGTATTAATCCCTCTAATTCATTCCAAAAATTTTCTTTTGTGCTTACCTCCAAACCTACTTGAGGAGCATAGACACTTATAACATTGATAATCTTAGTATCAACAATAATCTTTAAAGCTATAATTCTATCTCCACATCTATTAATGTTTATAACATTATCTTTCAAACTTTTATCTATAATCACACCTACACCATTTCTAGTTCAACTTTTACCTAAATACCAAAGTTTAAAACCTAAACTATCAATCTCCTTGGCTTTCTCCCCAACCCATTTAGTTTCTTGAACACATAAAATATTTATCTTTCTATGAACCATAATATCTATTAATTCCATTAATTTACTTGTAAGAGTACCTATATTCTAAGATCCTAACCTAATTCTAGTTTCATGGACTAACTTCGCATCCGTCCATAATGTGGGAACTCTTGCTTATTTAACACCGCTTGCAAATTTTTACATTTTCCAGTATTCAAGCCATACTGCATTGCTTCCGGGATGCCCTAGCATTAACACAATGATTTAAAGGATTCATGTCATGATTAGCTTTCAGTTGTCGACTACCTAATGCAACCCTCCACTTTTCACATCCAGACTTGGGACCTACAATGATAGTGTTTTTATTTGGGTTTTAATTAAATATTTAAAACTTTGATTACACCCTAATTATGCATCTGCTCAAAATGAAACTTTGAAAAAAAAAAGAAATGACCATGAAACCCCACTTACCATAAAAATTTCAAGCCCAAATGACCTTTGGATTGGGAATTGTTGAATTTCTAAATCTCTAGGTCAATATAAATCAAATAATTAATAAAAGAAATTTGTAAATCACAAAATTCAAAAATTTGGTTTGAAAAATCTTCACTAGCATCAAAACATTTGAGAATAATTCTTCAACATTTTAAATCAAAGAATTTGAACACTTAAGGTTTAATAAAAAATAAATAATTAATGTTAAGATTAATTAAACCTTACAACAAATGAACTCATAATCAAACAATCAAAAAAAATCTTAATCCATAATCAATGTAACTTAAGAATGGATTAAAAACACTAACCTAAGTGTCTTAGGTTAACATAATTCAATAAAAAGAAAACATGAATTCAACAAATATAAACATAATTCAAACTAAACATTAATGAAACAAATATTAAACCAAGTCAAAGAAAATAAAACAAATCAAATTGAAAATAAACTAAACAAAGAATAAAAAATAAATCAAGTCAAAAGAAATTAAAAGAAGAATTAAATTTCAAAAGAATTAAGATTATAAAACTTTAATCTAAACTAAAAAATCTGAATCACATAAATGAATCTAAAAGGTTTAATTAAGACACTTAAGAATCTTAGTTATGCCTTTGGGATGAATCTTCAGCTTAGGGTGAAGGTTTCATTCCATTAGAA
Source organism: Cymbidium sinense (assembly GCA_021442155.1). Classification (NCBI taxonomy): domain Eukaryota; kingdom Viridiplantae; phylum Streptophyta; class Magnoliopsida; order Asparagales; family Orchidaceae; genus Cymbidium; species Cymbidium sinense. Next base: position 56,822,841 of record CM038233.1, on the reverse strand, counting down.
TTTAGGATGTTGAATAAAATGGGTTCCACCCAAAAGTGGAATCTATTTAATTCTCCATTCTTGAAAACCTAAACTTCACTTTAATAAAATAAAAGTAAACTTGAAAATGAAAATAAATCCCAAATTATTAAATCATTTGAATTGAAACCATCCAAAGGTAAATTAAACAAACTTCAAAACCCAAATTGAAACTTGACTAAAATGGCTTAGTAAAGTCTTGCTACACAAGCCTATTCCCTTCACACACTAGATCATTAGGTTACAAACCCTAGACTTAGGTTAGGTCATCATGTGGTTGTAAAGAAACACAAAACATCACATAAATTAAATCCCTAAGAAAAAAAATCTAAAACCAACAAGAAATAATTAGCTCTCAAAGATCATGCAATCATATTACTCTAAATTCTTGAATTGCTCACTTCTCATATTGTACAAAAGGGGCATCTAACATTTGAGGATGACCACCTTCCTGGGAAGTCTATCTTCTTTTATTGATTTGACCCATAACTATTTCTAATTATATGGCATTTAGGCATAGAATTGTAAACCCAAGACCTTAAATGAATCTTGAGTCAAAAACATCTAAAAATCTAAAAAAATGTGCATTAGTTAGATGCATTTCAGACCCTATATGATCCTAGAGATTAAGAAGTTAGTTTAGGAATCTTAGATTCTTCCCTAAAATACAACAACCTAGTCATCTTGCATATATGAGACTTAGCATCATTAATTTAATGTGCGCTTAAGCAATGTTAGCTGGCAGCCCTTCCAAGCGTGTTGTAAGTTCAGAAGAGTCAGGAATAAGTTTATTCCCTCAAGTGAGAAGAATGGTCAATAATTCCCAATAATGGAACTAAATCGAGTATCTGACCTGTGTCAGAAGCATTTATAGACTTAGGCACTAAAGTATCCTCCTTGGAGTAATTCTTCAACCCTAGGCATTTCTACAATTTCGCATAAGTAGAATCTAAGCCCAAGATTTCTAGAAAAATATCAACTCAAAATACAAATTAAATTCTAAAGTTTAAAGCCCAATTATAGGATAATTCAAATGCCTACTAAGCATCCTAGTATTAATAAACATTTCATACTTCATCTCATTTGGTCTCTTAAAAAAAGAGTTTCCACTTTGGATCATTTTTAATTGAAATTTCAAATATCATTCATTTAGAAAATTAACTTAGAATTCTATAGAAATAATGACTTTATTTTTTTAATCAAGAGTATTCTTAGAAAGGGATCCTTCTTCTTGAGATGTAGTTAACTATTGGGACTTGCCCCTATAGGGAACCATGAACCCAATTTTAAAAAAAACCTTGCTCTACTTCCAATGTACTTCAAGGGAAGACTCTTTCGTACATGAAAGACCCATTAGTCGTATTAAATGATTGAATCCATTATAGGATAACATGTTTATCTTTCGAGATGATATATAAGTTCCTTAATGAGACATTTGATCATCAAAATAAGAAATTTCTAAACCCTATGTGGTGTTATAAATTTTCCCCACACACATAATATATATATATATATATATATATATATAAATAATGAGAGAGAGAGAGAGAGAGAGAGAATTGAAATAGAGGATCAACAATGAGAGTTCAGATATGAGAGTTGTAGTAGGCTTAAATTGTTATATATAGCACATGTGGTGTTTAATTTGGAGTTATGGGGATACCACGTAGATCTTAGGAGGTATTTATTTAAGTGATCGGGTGTGACATTGAGGTATGATGACTACCTCAGAAGATTGAGACATCATCCTACGATGGACTCAATCAACTAATAAGGTCACTTAAGACAAATGGGTCTTCATATATTCTAGAGATCTTTCTCCCACTTTACATGGATAAAGTAAAGTTGGGTTTATTTTAAGCTAAGTTCCTTAGTTCCCTATAGAGGTAAGCTCCCATAATAAATTACATCATAGGAAATAAATGTTTTCTAAAAACACTCTCGATTAAAAGTAGTCAATAAATATCTCCAAAGATTTCAAGGTTAGGCTACCAAAGAATTGGTTATTATTAGAAATCAAAGGGGAAGAGCTCAAGTAGGAAGACTTATTTAAGGATTCCATATGAATATAAGTGTGGTGTTTATTTTTGAAGGTGTGGGACACCAAGCAGATCTTAGGGGGTAATTACTAAAGTGATCGGGTACGTAAGGAATGATGTACTGTCTCAAAAGATAGAAATTAGCACCCTATAATGGACCTAATCACCTAATAAGGACTCCTAAAGCATGATGGGTCTTCGAATATACCAGAGATCTTTTCCCTACTTTATATGAAAAAGTAAAGTACGGTTATTTTAAGGCGGGTTCATTAAGGTCCCTATGGTAGCAAGCCCCCATAGTTAATTACATCCTAAGGAATGGGCATTCTTTAAGAATACTCTCAATTAAAGTAAATAATTAGGGTCACCAAAGATTTTAAAGTTAAAACTATCAAAGAACTATCTGTTAAAAAATCAAAATGGGATAGATCAAAGAGAAGACTTATTATTGGAAGTCAAAGGGAGATGGGTAGGGAATTCTCATGATAATAGGAAGCCTAGTGAGCAAACCAATCTACCCTATAATTGGGATTTATATATTTAAAAGTGAAGAGAGCTAATTGCTTGAGTTGACATTTTATTAGAATACTAGGACTTATAATCTCACAATATAAGATTGTGAAAATGCCTAAGAGATAAAGATTTATACTTGTAGGCCGAAGGAAATAGCTACCTCAGATCCTAAGCTATGCAGCTTTTGTACAAACCACAAGCACATCCTAAATCTAAGCCAAAGGTGGACATAATGGTCTACCTCCACAAGAGATGATAATCCATCCGACTGTTGAACTTACAACTGCCTGGAGTGGCCACCAACTAACTCCTCGTATGCTTTAAATCCATGTAGGCAAGTCATATGCTTTTGTAAGATGGCTAGGTTGTTATTTATTTAGAAATGTGACTAAGTCCTTAAACTCACTCCTTAAAAGACTAGAGCATAAGTGGTATGAATTAATGACTTAATATAATGCAATATTTATCAAATTTATTTTATTCTTTTAAACTCTTTATTTTGACATGGGCTACGTGATTTTATATGGCTAAATGCATGAGAACTTGATTATGGGCCAAATCAAAAGAGAAAGGGCTGTTCTTCCATCAAAGGCTCTCATAGGTTAAGCCTTTATTCTCTAGCACACATGGAAGCTGCCTCTTAACAAGAGTGGATGAACATGACATGCATGATGTTATACATTCAATCATCTAGCTAAGGGGTTGCTAAATATTTTTATTATCTTGATTTAATTCCTAGGCTTTATGGTGAGGTTATGAGTTTTTTTTTTAAATTTAATTATGAGTTGTTAATTGGGGTAGAAAAATTAATTTCATCCTAAGATCCTACCACATCTAGGCAACACTTTTAAATATCAAACATGAAGAAACTAAGAAAAGCATGCAATTCTAGTGCACAATCTAAACACAACATCAAACAATTTTATAGAATATCATAAAATAATAAAAGGCCGGTGCGATCGGGTTCCATCGTACACCCCAAAAAGAGAAAAAAAAGATGGATAGCCGAGCTCTACCTTTATACAACTCAAATTACAAAAATAATACATATGATAGGGGTCTTCTCTTCTTCATTTCTTCCTTCTCTTCCTTTTGATTTGATTTTCTCTAAAGGCATCACAGGGCACCCTGGGGACTAAGCCTTTTGGCCACAGTTCATCCTAATCCCCATAACATTAATCCTAATTCCTAATGCAAAACTACATTAAAAATAGGTAAGAGTAAATCTAGCTACACCTGCAAAACATATGTTAGCTAAACACACCATAAAACCCAAGTAGTTATATGAATAATTTGGACTTAGCACCCCATACATGGGTAACCAACCCACCTGTCCTAACGTGGGTTATGCTTAAGGGCTAAGCAACCTACACAGTAAAAGCATTTTTATTTTTATTATAATGACCCCTTAAGCATAACCCCCTGCAGAAAATATGATTAGGCAAATAATGGCCTAACATCCAGTCTACGAGGCATACACCCTAACATACAATCTAAAACATTACAAAACAAAACAAAACATCCATCACACATACAATCAATACATCAACCTAGCCTAATTCTAGGGTCGATGACCTAGTATTCTAGTGTGTGAAAAGAAGGCTTGTGTAGCAAGACTTTACTAGACTTCTTTAGTTTATGTTTCAATTTGAAGTTTGAATTTGTTTAAATTTTACCTTTGGGTGATTTCAATTTAAATGATTTAATGATTTTATTTAATTTTTATTTTTATTTCACTTTTATTTGGTTAAAATGATGTTTAGCTTTTCAACAATGAAGAGTAGAATGAATTCCATTTGTAGATGAAATTCATCCTATTCTACATCCTAACTCCTAATGAGTCTAATTATGGTCCTTAAGAATCTTAATTAGCCCATTTGAATTTGTGTAATTTATTTGATTTGATTTATATTTTAGAATTTGAGTTTGTTTAATTTTCATGTATTTGATTGATTAATTTTGGATTAAATGTGTTGATTTAATTAAATCTTAATAATTCAATATATTTAATATCTAATGAGATTTAAGTTTATTTAAATCCATGTATTTTTTTTGTTTTTTTGATTAATTTTTGATTAAATTTGTTGATTTAATTAAATCTTGATAATTCAATATCCTTAATCTCTATTGAAGTTTAAGTTTGTTTAAATCCATGTGTTTTTGATTGATTAATTTTATATTAGATGTTTTGTTTTATTTAAATCTTGATAATTCAATATCCTTTTAAATTAATATCTAATTCTTTTCTTTGAATTTGGTTATGTGACTTAATTATGTTTATCATGGTTCATTTATTTGTAGTTTGATTATATTATATTAATTGAGATTTTATTTTGATTTGGAATTGAGTTTGATTCTTCATAATTAGAACTTTATTTTTAATCTCATCCATTTGCCATGTTTATCAAAGTTTGGTTTGTAGTTTTGATTTCATACATTGGATAGTTAATTTGTTTATCTTATTTAATTAGGTTGAATGAGATTTGATTTGATTACATATTAAATTGATGATAGTCTTTCTTAATTTAATTTAATTTGATTTAATTTGATTTGACTAGCTTTATTAGTCTATCTTGCTTAGGTTCAATGTGATTATGTAATTAGTTTAATTAAGAAGTGTATTTATGTTAATTATAAAGATTTATTTAATTTTCAATTTGATTTCATATTTTTTTAGATTAATGATGTAATTAATGACTTAACAATTTAGGTTTAATTTAGGTGCTGATTAGTATTTAATTATTTTATCTTTGATTAAGCTTAAGTTTAATATGATTAATTTGATTGACTTTAGTAGCTTATTTAAGATGTGTGATCAAATTAATTAGTAGATTAATTAAGTGTTGAATTTGATATGACCAAAAAAAAGTTAATTTGGTTCATTAAGATGATGGATTAATTCATTAAGTTTGCATTAATTAGGTGTTTATTCAATTGGATTAGCTTAAGGGTAATTAGTTTAATTAAGAAGTTTGTTTAAGTTAATTATTAAATTAAATAAAGATTTATTTATTTTTTAATTTGGTTTTATATTTAATTAGATTAATAATGTAATTAATGACTTAATGATTTATTTTTAATTTAAGATTTGACTAGCATTTTATTATATTTATGTTTGATTAAGCTTAGGTTTAATATGATTAATTTGATTAACTTAATTAGTTTACTTGAGGGGTGTGATTAATCATTAATTTTAATTAGGGGTTTGATTTAAGCTTAATTTAAGAGTTAGCTTTAATGTAATTTATTTAAATTGAATTGATTCATTTAGATGATGGATTAATTCATTAACTTTCCATTAATTAGATGTTTGAATAATTTGGTTTGATTAAAAATAATTAAATTTTGAATTATTGGATTAATCAAATATTTATTTAATTAATGACTTAATTTTCCACATGTGAGTGATTTGATTTGGTTAAGTGTTTTACTTAAGTTTGATTTGATTAAAAGATTATTGTTATTACCATCATTATTATTAAGTGAATTAATTGTTTATTTTATTTCAATTAAGTTTGATTATTTAAGATTAGAGTTTTATTTGATTTGATTCATTTATTATGTTTTTTTAATTTCATTAACATGTTTGGTTTACTTTTTAGGTTGAAATATATAATGGTTGAGTAACTCTCTTATTCCGAATGAATTGATTTAGATATTAAATTAATTAAGTTCACTTTAGCTTCATTTGGTTTAGTTTGGTTTGATTAATATTAAGCGATTATGATGTATTGGATTTATAATTAATTTAACTTTTTAGTTTACTTAATGATTAATTAGTTTCATTTTATTTATATTCATTAAAGAGTTTCATATGATTAAGATTCCATGCTTAGTGTAGGTTTAGTTATAATAGTTTTACCCATGTTAAAGTTTCCTAGATTAGTTTAATTTTAAGTTTGATTTAAGATTTAATCATTTAATTGAGTTTTATTAACTTAAATAGGTTTAATCGTATTTAATTTAATTTCCTCTGAGGATTACACAATATTTTTTTGATTTGAGGTTTGATTAATGATTTCTTAAGTGCTATTCCATTTTTTATTTTAATATATTATTTAGATTATTATGAATTGCATTTTAATTAATTGCTTAATTTGTTAAATTTTAACTCTAAATATTTATTATAAGTTCATTAAGATTCAAAAGATCATATTATTATTATTATTATTATTATTATTATTATTATTATTGTTGTTGTTGTTATTATTATTATTATTATTATTATTATTAGGATCTTAGATGTTAACTGAAGTGATTTAAGCCATTTTAAAGATTTTTTAAAATTTTTTGGATTTTTATTTGATTTATTTTATTAAAATAGATAATTTGAACTTCAAAATTTAATTTCTCCCAATACATAAGTCCATTTTACTTATTATTTTTATCATTGGTGTGCTTTAAAATTAATTTCAATCCTTGAAAATTTCAACTCAATCTGACTTATATTTGTAGAGTAATTATTAAAACTTTATTTTCACTAAAACCTAAATTAAGCTCAAACTATTTCATAGAATTTGGATATTTTTGGTCTCTTTGACTCCCCTCAAAAGGACGTATCCAACGAGCCCTTATTTATAATTTTTTGCTAAGTATTTTATTTTTTATGAATTTTGAAAGTTTTGGGACACTTAATTAATTTTTTAAACTCAGAAGATCGGGATTTTCCCACTTAACCTAGTCGATCGCGCGCGAGCTAACGCGGGTACGCGGCACCACCATGATTAGCGCAGGTTATGCGGCATGCGCCCACATGGCACCGCGGCGTTGGCCGTGGCTAACACAACGCATGAGCGGGAAAATGCGGGATCTGGGAAAATGATATGCGGGAATCCGACCGTCCATCGTGGATAGGGTGTGTCCGATTGGATTACAGAGTGGATCGCATGTTTTGGGAGTTGGAAGGATGCATGGTCCAAGGCGATCTGAACCATCTAATCCATTAAACATGGGATCGGACGGCTGCTGCTCACTCACGGTGAAACCAATGGGATTTCATAATTTTGAACTAAATTTTATCCGATTTGGCTCATTTTTGCAATGATTTTCACTGGAAAATCTCCTGATTTGTATTAAGACCAAATATAATAAAAAAATGCAGGGCTTCTCTAAGAAAATTCCTAAAAATTATGCAATAATTGACACAAATAGAAATTCCTAAGGTCGACAAAGTTTGGCAAAATTACCTCGTTGGGGATTATTTTCGGTGGCAGTGAAGATCCAAGCGAGCTCCTAGGTGCAATATGAAGCTTTGGCATGAATGTAGCCTTCACCTTCACTTCAGAATGATGTATCTTCTAGTGCTTATTATTTCCTTATTGAAATCAACCCAATTTTGGTGTTTTTAGCCTAAGAGAGATGGGGAAATGGTTGTTGGTTGTTTTGGGGAGCTCTTGGGGGCTGAATAGTGGTAGGAGGAAGAGGAATGAAGCCTCATTTCCCCCTCCTTAAATAGTGGCAGAAAATCCTTCCTTTTTTGAATTTTTGGCTCCAAAGTCTTATCACTTTGCTTGGGGTGGATGGGATATATGATGGATTGATTGAGGACTTTGAATTTTTGCTCCAAAGTCCTGTTTTGCTACCATATTATTAGCTCCATTTAATGTCATGGATGGGGGAGTTGAATGCATGTGTTATGGAGAATTAAATGATGTTGGGAGGAATCCAATGTGAGGGAGGATCCATGAGAGATTTAATTGAGTTGGGTTTATTTTGGGCTGATCCCAAATGGGTTTGGGCTAGGTTTGATCAGCCCCCAATGGGCCATGGCTTGGTTTCAAGGGATTTGGCTCAATTTGGGTCATATGGGTCATATTGGGTCATATCGGGTTAGGTTGACCAATTGATCAAATTAGGTCAAACCAAGGCTTACGTTAGATTTAAATGATGATTTGTAGAGTTTTGGTATGAAAAATTTGATTTAATTTGGCTTAGAATTGATTTTGGCTCATTGGGAATCAAATGGGTCAAATGGGTCAAGTTGACCAATTTGACCAAAAATAGCTAAATTGGTTTGGGTTATGAGTTGATTCTAGTTCAATTGGCTAATTGCAGATGAATGTGCCCTTTGGTTAAATTAATTTGTATTTAATTTAAATTTTGGCTAATTCAATCCTATAAATCTAGTTAAGTTGATTACCAAATTAGGCTCAATGGCTTTGGTCAAGTTCAGTAATCAATTTGGAATGCACTTAATCCATTGGTTGCAATCAATTTGGGTTAGATCATGATTTGACCTAATTTAGTACTTTAGGTCAATTTGGGTCAATTTGGATCGAATGGCCAATTTGGCTTGGTTTGGCTAAATTGGTGGTCAAGTCATATTTAAATATTAATTTTGGGTTAATCCAAATCATTGGTTTCAATCAATTTGATGTAGGATGAGTTTTAGCAAGTTTTGGTTTATTTAGGCTATGGGTTGATTTGGTCAAATGATTAAGTTGACTTGGTTTGATCCAATTGATTATAATTGATCATCCTAGGGTGATCAACAATCATCGTGGAAGGTTTTGGTGAGCTTGATTCAATCCAATTTGGGTTGGATTGGAAGTTGGCTCAAATGAGTCCTTTAGGTTACTTTGGGTCAAGTGGACCTATGTGGGTCAATTGGTTTAGTTTTGGTTTGATTCAAGTGTAGTTGAACTTATATATGAGCCCTGGATTGAAATATAAATTAAATGTCAATCAATTTAGAGTCTAAGAGATTTTGGCTCATTTGAAATTTTCAAGTCAAAAGGGCTAGGTTGGGTTTGACTTGGGTTAGCTTCAATTTGATTTGATGATTATAGGTTTCATTTATATTTGGGTAGATAACTGAATGAATGATTGATTTGAAGAAAATCCATTAATTTTGAGTTAATTTGGATGGAATTTATCTAAGTCCAAAGAATTGGCTCAAAGGGCTTAGATTGGGTTTGAATTTAATTTTTGATATAGTTTTGATCATTCAGATATGGATTTCATTTATATTTTTGAATATAAATGAAGGAACAATTGATTTATAAAGAAATCAATTGAATTTGATTTGATTTAAAGGGGGTTTTGGCTAAGCTTATGAAGGTGGCTCACATGGCTTAGGAAGGGTCTTGGGATTTGAATTTGATTTTAGGTTTCAATTAGTTGGAGTCAAATTTGAGATATGGATTTGAAATTTGTGATTTGAATTTGAGATTTGGTTTGAGATTTGATTTGAGAAAGTGTATCTAGATTGGGTTTAGGCTATAAGATAGGTAATTTTCTTAATCTCTAAGGCATAGCCTAATCTTATGATTAACCCTTCTAAGTCTCTAGGCTTAGGCAAAGTGTTCACCTAATCACTAAATGTGTCTTATGATTAAGAAAATCTTCGTGTCTAAAAGATTCTTAAGTCTATGAGGATGGGGTTGAGAGTGCACTCCAAAAGTGAGGTCAACAATAAGTATGGAGCATCCAAGATACTAAGAAGCCTAGTAAATGTTCTAATCTACCCTATAACGAGGCTTTATATTTTGAAGAGAAAAATTTATTTTTGTTAAAGTTAAAATCTTATTAGAATGTTAGAACTTATAACCCAACAACACAAGATTGTAGGAATGCCTAAGAGGTAAGGACTTATACTAATAGCAAGAGAGAAACAAGCCTCAACTCAAATCTAGGGTGCTTTTACACAATCTAAGAGCTCGACTTAATTCATTCGAGAGAATGAGATATAATAGCTCACCTCCACAAGAGAGGGTGAACACATCCTAACTCTTCTAGACTTACAAGCACATGAAGTGACTGCTAGCTAACACCACCTATGCTTTAAAACCATGTATGTCAGTCTCATGTAGATGCAAGATAACTAGGTTGTTATTTAATTAGGAAAGAAGCTAGAATTCTAAGCTCACTCCCTAAGAGACTAGGTAATATTTGGTATGCACATATGACTTAGACTAATGCAAAATTTATTAATTTTTAAACCATTTTGACACTTTAATTTTGACCAAGGCTTGAGATAACTATGCCAAAATGTATAATGAAATTGAGTTATAGGCTAAATCAGTTAGAAGTGGTGTTCTCTATTACAAGAGACTACTCTCACAGGTCAAGCATGTCCCTTATAGTGCAAGAGTAGAGATTCTCTCTATTTCAAGAGTGAAATAATATGACATGTGTGTTGTTATAACATACGATCATCCAGTGAAGGCTTCTAAATCTTTTATTATCTTGATTAAAAGCTTAGATTTTAAAGTGGAGTTATGGATTATATTAGAGTTTAGTTATGAGTTATTTACTGAGGATAGAAAATTTTATTTTATTCTAAATAACTTACCACATCCAGGCCATACATCAAATCATAAAACTTTAAGAAATCTAGGAAAAAATATGTCATTTCTAATGCACAAACTAAACACAATAATCAAACATTTGAATTTCATAAAAGAATAAAATGTTGATGCGGCCAGGTACTGCTGTACACCTCGAAATAGAAAAAGTTTGGTAGCCAAGCTCTACCCTTATACACTCTGGATTACAATTGAATGTCACAATTAAAACAAATGTAATGGGGGTTTCCAATCGTTGTTCTTCATTCTTTCCTATGGATTAATTTGCTCTAGGCTTCACTAGGCCTCCCAAGTCTATCTCTTCTAGCCACTGCTCATCCTAAACCCCATAGCACTAATCTAAATCATATTATATAAAAGTTACATCTTTATGAAAAATAACATATAATTACCCCTGCAAAAATGATATTAGCTAGACAAACATACAAACCATGCAATTATATTTTACATATTTGAACTTAACACCCTGCACTTGGATAACCAAGCCCACCTATCCTAATTAGATTATGCTTAGGGATATAAACATCACCCAAGTAAGAGAATTTATATATATTTATTATTACAATGGTCCCTTAAGCACAATCTTTTGCAGAAAACATCATCAAGCTAATAACGACCAAACATCTAGTCTAAAAATATTACATCATAAAATAAAACATATCACCATGACATACTGCAGCTTAACTTAATACTATGATCGGTGACTTAGTATTTTAATGTGTGTGCTAAAGTTTACTGTGGTATGTCTTGGTTGAGCTTTAGAATTTTGATTGTCTAAAGTCTTAAGATTGTTTAAATTACTCAGTAAGGATAGTTTCACATTAATTCCTTTAGTAGTTTGATTGGATTTTATCTTATATGTTTTCATTTTTTGTTCAATATTTACTTAGCATCTAATTATTATAAAGTGAAGAAAAGGGCTTAACTCTTTCATCCCTAACTTAAGTTATTTTATAAAGGTAGGTTATTATGGCTTTAATTTTCTTAATAAATCACTTATGAATGTTATTTAGCCTAAGTTTAGGTTATCCTTAATGAATCTTATTCAAACATGGAAGGTATCTTAGGATTAATGAAATTAAGTTACCATCACATGAGTAATACTCCACTACTTCCTTTCATTATCAATAATATTCACTCTTTGATTTCCAATTTCTTTAATATTTGATTTAATACATATACAACAATATAGCCATGTTTTTGCACACATAATGAATGTTTATACATGAATTTGAAGAGAAAAGGGGGAGTTCATCTCATAGCTAAGCATATGCAAATATGTATTAGAAATTTAAGCAAGTACGTGACATTGTTAAACCAGGTAAGTGAGATTATCTAAGACCTCCTTGGGGCTACTTAAAGCTTGTGTTCTTGGGATGCCCAGAGGGCAATTTAAATACACATAAGCATCTACATAAGTATAGAAATAAAACCATGCAAAGGTTATGTATGAAATTCCTTTATTTATGTAAAGTTCAATGGCATAAAAAAAGAAGTTCTACTTTATATTCTAGCATATGCATACACATAAATGAATTTAAGCAGATATGTGCCATTGTTAAACTAGGGAAGTGAGATTATCTAAGACTTCCTTGGGGCTACTTAAAGCCTCGTGTTCCTGAGATGTCCAAGTTATATACTTGCTAATTTAAATATATAGAAACATAAGCATTAAATATAAAAGTAAAATAATTCATTTCCATCTTTAAGTTACAACCAATGGACATTTCATTGAATGTTTACAATGAGCATTGAGTTAAATTTCAAACTATTTTATTCATAATTAACTTATAATATAAAAATAATTTGAGATTTATTAGTGATAATAGCCACACCATATAACAACCTTTATCCAACTTATGCAATTTGAATGCAATCATATTCTTTTAATTTTCTTTTAAAATATGTATACATGAAACAAGTGGTATATACATTTATGATAACTGAAAGGAAGTAATTAAATACTACCACACAACATATTTTATTTCATTAAATCCTAAGGATAATCAAGTTAAATAAGCATTCCTTAAAACTAACCGAAGCCTCTTTAAGATTTAATTTCAATGTTCAAGTTATAAAAAAAGAAACTGAAGATGAGACATGTTACTTATGGCTCATTCCATCCCATATTGATTATTTGATATGTTTAAGAGGAGAAATTAAACATGTTTTGTGAATTGATAAGGTTCAATCTATTAATTACATTAATTTGATTACCCTTCCCAAGCTTCTTCGATTTAATTAACCACTCAATCATGAGCCTTCAATGATATGCTTTAGAAAAATAAAATCAGCAATGCACCTAAAGCGATCTAATGTAATTAAGCTCATGTTTAAGAGTTAATTAAATTAAAGAACAAAAAAACTTAAGCTAAATATTTTCATGGTTTCTCCACACCAATGGGGAAATCATAATTTCTTTAATGATTTGTGTTATTAAACACATAAAGGGATTAATGGGTTGGAACTTAAATTATTTAAGTTGATTTCATTTGAATTTAATTATTAATTTTCATATTTTATCCTTCATTACAAAACTTGTTAATTGAACTCATTAAAATAATACATTTGTAATTAATTAGGAGATGGGGTCCTCATTTGTTCCCATACTATCCTTACTATTTTCATTGATTAATTATCCCTAATTACTCAATTTTATTGATCATTAATCTAAATAATTATTAAATCATTTAAAAGGGAAATTAAGATAAAAAATTTGGGATTCTCAAATTACATGACAAATAATTCCAAAAAAATATATGGGAGGTAGAGGACATCCCATAGAATCATCATGCCAAATTTGAAATTAATAAGCCTAGTAATTTGGCCTTAATTAAATTAATTATACTATGCTTCAAACTTTAATTAAATATTATTCATTAGACATTAACTGGGAGTTTTATTTTTATTAAATTCTCATTTGTCTAAGCTTTCCAAAATGGGTTTATTTATATTATTTAGAATTTTTTTCTACAATTAGTTATGATTTTTTAAAGCCCTAATGAAAATTTAGATGTATTTTATGGATTAATTAAGTTTAATCTATTAATTATATCCATTTAATCTCCCTTCCCAAGCCTCATTAATTTAATTAACTACCTAAACATGAGTCTTCAATGATATGCTTTAGAAAAAATAAAAATTTTAAAGCACCTAAAGAGATCTAATACAATTAGACTAATGTTCAAGAATTAATTAAATTAATGAAGAAAATGATGTAAGATAAATACTCTTATGATTTTACCACACCAATAGGAAAACCATAATTTCTTTAAGGACTTTATGTTGTTAAACACATAAAGGGGTTAATGGGTTGCACTTGAGTTACTTAAATTGACTTCCCTTATATTTCACTAGTATTTTTTGTAATTTTCACTTAATTATTAATCATATTAATTAAATCCTTTAAGGAAATAAAATTGGAAATAATTAGGAAAGGGGAGGAGTCCTAATTAATTCGCATGTTGTCTCATTTTTTACATCAATTAATTAACATTAATTATCTAATTTTACTCCTCATTAATTTAAAATTATTAATTCATTTAATGAGGATAATTAGGATTGAAAATTTGGAATTCCCCAAATGAGATGACAAATAATTCCAAGAAAAACATGGGAGGTAGAGGACATTCCATAGAATCAACATGCCAAATTTAAAATTAATTAGACAGGTAATTTATCATTAATTAATGTAATTAGCTTAAGCTTCAAACTTTAATTAAGCCTTATTAATTAAAATTAATTAGTGATTTTATTTTAATTAAATTTTCCTCTGTCTAAGCTTTCCAAAATGCATTTATTTTTACTTTTTTAGATTTTTCTACAATTAGTTATGATTTTCTTGAAGTTTTGACAATTTAATTACATTTTAAAACCTGATTAAGCCATTTTAAACCATCAACATTATGTGGACGCTGAAGCGATAGCTCTTTCCATGTGGCATCATAGCATTAGTTATTTAAAATATCCAACATGGCTGCTGACCTAATGGCAGCAGACGTAATTTCATCTCGGTCATCCAATCTTGAATCATATGATCAAGATTTATTCCATGATTACAAAGGGATATAATTGAGATTTCTAGTGTGAATAATCACGATCCTCCATTCTAATCATGTGAAATGAACTAGTGATCTGTTGTCTTGCGAGCGCAAAAAGACAGACACCATCCGCCTTCTGCTGCTCAATATGAGCTCGTCGAAGCTCGTTTGATGGTCAATCGAACCCAAAATAATCATGGAAGAGATTTAAGAAGATCTTATAGTTAAAATCACTTGAAATCACATTTTATTTCAAAAAAACTAACATATATTGGCCAAATCTATGGTTTCCAGATTTTTACCTCGCTAGAGCTAGAGACTAGTAATCCATTGATAGAGGTAGCTTCATCTTGAAGAGACAAAGCCTTGATGAGAAGATCTCGAGCTTCCTCCCCTCATCGATCTGTGGATCAAATTTCTCCATTGAAGTTGTTAGACTTAGTGTAGGGATGTCTTATGGTGGTCGAATTAATGAGGAAATGATTCATTTTTGTTCTTGGAGTGTGGTGAAGGTTTGGAGAAAGTTAATATGGTTTTGGTGGAGATTTGGTGAGATTCGATGGATAGAGCTCTTTGATGTAGGTGGAGCTTGGTCTCGTTAGTGATAAGGTGCATGGGGAGCTTAGGGAAAGCTTGGGGATTATGAAGAATGCTCTGGAGAATGTGTGTGGTGAGTTTGAAGGGATGGGTAGGAGTATACTATTCTCCCTAATTGAACCAAGGGCTGAGATTGGCTCAGCCTTTGGCAATTGTGTGACTGGAGTGGGTGGCAGAGGTAGCAGGGGGTTGTTAAGGTAGATGTGTGAGAGAGGCTGAGGGAGTGTAGTGTCATGGAGTGTACACCTCCTTAGGTGGACCAATGATTGCCCATGGGTGAACTCACCCCCTCTTGGCCAAAGGCTGAACTTAATAGCCTTAGGTTAGGTTAAGTTAGTGGTCCTCTATCTAGAAGGACCAAAGATGGCTACTAAGGAGTGGGGAGGTGGAGAACCCTTCTAAATGGGGCTTTTGTTCCATTTAGAGGGCTTGGTTTAATGGGTTTTACCCAACCCGAGTTTACCATGGGTTGAGCTCACTAGGGTAGGCCCATGGTAATCCAAGGATAAGTCATGCCAAGTTTGGTTGGGTTTGGACTTGGTTTGGTTGGGTTTGGCTCAATTTGATTCATGTAGCTCAAATGGGCTCAATTGGGCTAAGTTGACCATTTCGACCAAATTGGGTCAAAGTGGTAGTTTGGTTAAGTTTAGTTGGTCATTTGGAACGAGTTAGTACAATTAGTTTGATTCAATTTGGGTTAGATTCAAATTTGATTCAAATGATTCAATTTTTGACCAATTTGACCAAATTGGTCAAATTAGCTTGAGCATGGGTTAGGTCCATGTTCAATTGATCATTAGTGATTGATTGAAAGAGTTGATTTGAATTGATTTGGATTATGGAATGACTTAGTTCAATTTGACCCTTTAGGTAAAATTAGGCTAAGTTAATTGGGTTGGGTTGACCAAATTAGGTCCAATTGAAGGTTGGATCATGTCTAATATATAATTAGTTATTAATTAGAAGCATTGGCTTCAACCACTTTGGTTTAGGATTTGATTTAGCCCAATTTGACCCTTTAGGTCAAATTGGGTCAACTTGGGTCAAGAGGCCAAATTGGCTTGGTTAGGTTTAATTGGCTTCAATTGGTGGTTGTAATGTTCAATATTCAATTTGTGGTTGATGAGAGTCATTGATTGCAATTAATTTGCCTTGAATCATGATTTGACCCAAATTGGCCTTTTAGGTCACTTTGGTTAGGTCAACTTGGGTCAAGAGGCCAAATTATCATGGTTAGGTTCAATTAGCTTCAATTGGTGATTGAGTCATGTTCAATATTCAATTTGTAGTTGATGAGAGTCATGATTTGCAATCAATTTGGCATAGAACATGGTTTGATCCAATTTGGCCTTTTAAGTCACTTCGGGTCAACTTGGGTTAAAGGGCCAAATTGGCTTAGTTAAGTTCAATTGATTGTAGTGGAGTCCACAATAGTGACCTACAATCATCAATAAAAAGATTGGATAGCTTGATTTGACCTAATGGTAGTTTGATT
Organism: Cymbidium sinense; assembly: GCA_021442155.1. Classification (NCBI taxonomy): domain Eukaryota; kingdom Viridiplantae; phylum Streptophyta; class Magnoliopsida; order Asparagales; family Orchidaceae; genus Cymbidium; species Cymbidium sinense. Next base: position 56,805,833 of record CM038233.1, on the reverse strand, counting down.
GAAGTTTGGTCTAATTGGGCCTTTTAGGTCACTTTGGGTTAAGTGGTTTAGTCAAGTCAATTTGGACCAACTGAGGCTATGGATGGTTGGAATATATTCGATGATGAATTTAAAGTTGATTGGTGGCTTTGACTATAATTTATTTGGGTTCGATTGGGTTTTGGCTCATTTGAACCTTTTAGGTCAAATGGGCTAACTTGGGTTAATTAAGTCTAATTGATTTAATTGGTTTGATTGTAAGTGTTGGAATAACTTGAAATGATTCATTAGATAATTAAAATGATTGAGAGAATTAAATTGAGTTTGGTTTGTTTGGAATGGTTTGAATAGAGTGATAGGAATGAAGTGGGTTAGCTTGGGTTAAGGTTCAAATTAATTTGTCTTGGAGCTTGGATTGGAAATCAAATTCGATTAAGGTCAATTGATTGGTTGAGGTTGAGGTTTCAATCATTTGGTTTAGGTTTAAATGAGTTGATGGGTATGAGTGCCAGTTTAGTCCTTAGGGTAGGTGAAGCCTACTTTCCCTAAGGTAAGCTCTAGACCTATGGTCATTCCCTATAAGTCTCTAGGCTTGGGTTTAGTATTCCCTTAACTACTAAAAGTATCCTAGCACTAAAGAAACCTAAGGGTCTAGAAAAATTCTAGACCTAGCATAAGAGTGATCAATCCTCACTCAAAAAGTGAGGTCAACAAAACTACTTCAAATATTAATAATAAAAATTCACTCAACACTAAAATCACACATAACTAAAATGCTTAGATTAATGTCATTATTCTCTTATTAAAATAAAAAAAATTATAATGTTAAAATACCTCTAACCAAAATTAATCAATCAAATCATACCAAGTATCAAAAGCCAATAGTAGCTCAACTCCTCTTCATAATTCTCCAACCCACCACCACAAACTCTTATATTGAATGAAAATTGTGTCAGACATTGAATCAAATCCCACTTAAATTCAACCACCATCCCATCAACATAAAACTCCAAATTCCATTGATATTCTCACATTAGGGTTGCCTTGAAAACTCTCTCTCCATCTCGCTTATTTGAACATTATGTTTGTCACCATTAGTAAAGAATCGAGCTTTAAGGGCTAGGAATATACCATCACCTTCTTATATGGATCATGTGCACTGAAAAATGAATCTCAACCATAAGAGAATCATGACCATGCAATGGAAAGCTATCAAAGAACATTAAAAGGAGAATTGTATTATAAATGGTGAATGTAATACAAAAAGTAGCCACAGTTGATATTCAGCTAATGGGTATTTATATATACAATGGAATACTCTATAGAGAATAATTTAGTGTCCAATTTAGAGAGGTTTGTTGTAGAATAATGGTGAGAATTTTTGTGGTATTTTATTATTGTTAGCTCCCCTCAAGTTAATGGTCCATGGTTGGATTGTTAAATTGTGATGTAGCTATGGAACTTAGTGGATGATAAGGCTTCAATGAAGATATGAGGTGGCTGGTGTTATCCTTAGTTTTGGAGTGAGGTTGACAACCATCTCCTTAGACTTAGGATTCATCTAGGCACTAAGGTCTTCCTAGGACTAGGACACTTCTAGTGGTTAGGAGAACACTAATCCTAAGCCTAGAGACTCATAGAGTTCAACCTTAAGGTTAGACCCCAACATATGATATGTAGGGCCTATCTACTCTAAATCCAAACAAAATCATATACCAATCAATTCCTCATACTCAAAACTAATTGATTTCAAACCTAGCTTGACCCATTATGGTTTAATTTGGTCAAATGGTTTAGTTTACCAGATTTGACCCATTCAAACTTAAAAGGGCCAAATCCAAAATTAACCCAATTCAATTAAAATTGAACTCACCTAAACTCATTTGAACCTTAATTTAATTTGATTGGACCTTGATTGCAATCCAAATTGATCAAAATAAGCCAAATTGACTCTTAACCTAAGTTGACCCATTTTTATCCCTATAGGGCCAATATTCAATTTAATTTGATTTAAACCAAATGGAACTAATACAAGCCTCATGATCATTTCAAACACTCAAATGAATATTCTAAACCATTCCAACCAACTTAATTTCACCAATTGGTCTAATTAACCCAACTTGGCCCATTTGGCCTAAAAGGTTCAAATGAGCCAAAATTCAAGCAAATCCAAATTGATTGCAATTGAAGCTACTAATCAAAAAAAATAAATAACATTTCCCTCTTATCTATAGGTACCTTAATTTTTAGCAAGAGAATGTATGAGTTTTCTTAAGATTATCTCATCATTGAAAATTTTATAATTTAAAGAAGTGAATTTTTTCTCTTAAGAACCATAAAATAATGGAATATAAATATAATTATTAACAAAAGTATAAATGAGTTAAATCTTTAATGTTCTAAATGTAAATAATAAAGATCAAGGAAAGTAGAATTAAAATTTTTCTTAACTTCAAATATTTTAGACCATTCAAAATTTTTTCTTAAATCTCATATTGTAAGATTTTTATTTCAAAAATATACATCTAATAAAAAACTTTGAAGATCTATGATACAATATATATATATATATATATATATATATATATATATATATATATATATATATATATATATATATATATATATATATATATATATATATATATATATATATAATATATATATATATATATAAACAAATAAAAATATAATATATATATATATATATATTAGTTAGTTTGAAGATTAAATATGTAATAATTGTTTAAATTGCTATATAACAAGAAATTTAGTTAGAACTATTGTAGTTTGAACTATTGCTAACGGTGCTATTTTGATGCATTTACAAAATCAATGCAATAAATTGTTGGCTTATATAACATATGGTAGTATTAACCTTTTTCAACCAAAATACTTCAAATATTAACAATAAAAACTCACTCAACACTAAAATCACACATAACTAAAATGCTAAGATCAATGCCACTATTCTCTTATTAAAATTTTAAAAAAATTTATCCTATTAAAATAAACCAAACACTCTAACCAAAATCAATCAATCAAATTTACCAAATATCAAAACCCAATAATAGCTCAACTCACTACCATTACTTGACTCTTCAAATTCTCTAACCCACCACCACCAACTCTTATGTAGAATGAAAATTTCATCAAACATTGAATCAAATCCCACCTAAAATCCACCACCATCCCATCAACATAAAACTCAAAATTCCCTTGATATTCTTGCATTATGGTTGCCTTGAAAACTCTTTCTCCATCGCACTTATCTGAACATTATGTTCATCAACATTAGTAAAGAACCAAGCATTAGGGCTATCAATATAGCGTGCCTTCTTAAATGGATCCCGTGAACAAAAAAATGAGTCTCATGCATAAGACAATCATGATCAGGCAGTGGAAAGTTGTCAAAGAACCTTAAAAGAAGAATTGTATTAAAAATGGTGAATTTAATACAAAAGGTAGCCACAACTGATATTCAACTAATGGGTATTTATAGATACAATGGAATACTCTAGAGAGAATAATTTAGTGATCTAGATTGGAGAGGTTTGTTACATATGAATGGTGAGGATTGATGTGGCACTATATTGTTATCAACTCCCCTCAAGTTAGTAGTCCATGGTTGGATTGCTAACTTGTGTCGTAGTTATTGGAACTTGGTAGGTGATAATGCTTTTGTAAAGATATCGTCTTGCTGGTCCTAAGTGTGAATGTATGGAATGGTGAGTTCTTTGGATTTTATGTGATCCTGGATAAAATGATAGTCAACCTTTATATGTTTGGTACAACTATTAAATACTAGGTTATGAGCTAAAGCCATTGCTGAGATGTTATCGCATCAAGTAGTAGTTGGATTGGTGAACGGTATCTATAAGTTCTAAAAAAGATGGAGAAGCCAGATGACATCCATGGTTGTAGTTGATAATGATCTGTCTTCAGCCTCAGTTGAGGAGGTTGAGACCATGGACTACTTCTTCACAGACCAAAAGATGAGAGTAGGTCTTCAAAAAGAGCTAAAACTTGTAATAGAATTACGGTCATTGTGATCATTAGTCCAATCAAAATTGAGTAGGTATAAAAAGATAAATCTGCTAGTTGGATAGGAATTCTAATGTTGATAATGCCTTTTATATTGCGAAGAAGGAGTTTAAGCCATTGATAGTGAGTGTTGGTAAGCTAATGCATTGCTTGATAAAGGTGATTAATTGTAAATTGTATATCAAGTCTTATGATAGTTACATACTAAAGAACGCCAACTAATTGGTGATATTATTAAGGATTGAAAAACTTATTAGATTGATTGTCTCTTTGTTTCTTTGTTGTAATAAGTGTTGCAGTTGGCCAACAATCAAGCATTACAAATTTGAGGAGTAGTTATTTAGCATACTGTTCTTGATGGAGGAAGATATCAGTGGTAGTATGATCGACTTCAATGCCTAGAAAGTAATGAATTTATTCAAGCTAGTTGATGTTAAAGGTTTATTGTAGTTGATAAAGTAGTTGTTGTAATGCTGAGGTATCATTATTGGTTAGTAGAATGTCATCTACATAAACAAGAAGGTAAAGTTTGGCTTGATTTTTATGGTAGAGTAGTTGGGATGTATCAACATTGGTGAAACTACAAAACCATTGTTTAGGAACTTATTTGACACCATAAATGGCCTTTGTAATTTGTAAAGATAATGAAGGTAGTGAGTATCCTTGAACCCAAGTGGTTGTTGCATGAAGACAGTTTCCATGAGAGGACCATGTAAAATTGCATTTGAAATGTCAAGCTAGAGAATCTGCCAATGATGATGAGAGAAGAACTCTCATTGTAGTGCTTTTTTGCAATAGGCCAATTCCATGCTCATGTTTGAAGCCTTGAGCAACAAAGAGAGCTTTATGTTTGGCTATAGATCCATTAGAATTATAATTAGATGGAAATATCCATTGACTGCTAAGAATATTTTATTGTGGTGCAGGTGAGATGAGTGTCCAAGTAGCTTATTTTATAGAGCATGAAATTCATTGACCATTGCTTGCCGCCAATGAGATTGTTTATTTTCTTGTTGGAAATTGGGTGAGTCAATGGGTGTGAGAGTATGATGAGTTAGATTGAGGATTTGTTTGGGTTTTAGGTGGTATATTTGAATATTGTGATCATAGGATGTGTGAGGTTGGGGGTGGCTGATGTGATGAAAGGATAATTGAAGGTATAGGCTTCAGAGAGGGATAGTGGAGAGGGGGAAAGATTGCAATAAATTTAAAAATACAATTTTGTTAAAATGGAGATGTTGAAAGATGTGGGAGAATTTGATGGGCTAAAAGGAGTAGTAGAGGTTGGTAGTAAATGTTGATAGGTTAATGGAGTTGTTGTGGTTGATTGAGTACAAGCATATGGAGAGGGAGTACAAGGAAGGTCATTTTTATGAAAAAAAAACATGTCTTAAGATAAAGACTTTGCCATTGGTGATAGAATATAATTTATATCTTTTATATCATGGAGAGTAACCAATGAAAATAGACAGTGAAGATTTAGGGGCTAACAGCTAGAGGGGAGGGGGGGTGGGGGGAGTCTAAGGGAAGCAGGCACATCTGAAAACCTTAAGATGAGTAGTTATGATGGCATTTGTAAAGCAATTTATAAGGGCCATTAGATTTTGTATTTTTGGAGGGTAGGAAATTTATAAGGTAGGCTACAGTTAGCAATGCATCATATCAAAATTTATGTGGTAGATGGCTTTAGAACAGCAAAGTTCATGTGATTTTAATTAGATGTCGAAGTTTCCTTTCAGTGACACCATTTTTCTAGTGTATTAGGAAAGGAAAACTGATGTAGAATATAGTGTTTGTTGAGAAAATGTGTGAGAGTAGAATTATTATGTTCTCCTCCTCCATCTGATCTAAGAATTTGTATGGGTTTGTTGAATTAGTTGAGTATCATATTGTGAAAATTTATTAAAATATGTGGTAGATAGATTTATTGTGCATTATTTAAATCCAACATAAAAGAGTTTCAACATCAATAAAAGAGACATAGTATTTGTCTAGATAATATTAGGTGGACCCTAAACATCAAATTGTATTAATTATAAAGGTTTATGCATGGAATTATTTTATGTATGGAAAGGTAGTCTATGTATTTCAACTGAAGCACAATAGTAGCAGGTGTTGGACATTTTTGGAACAAGTAAATTTTTATTTGTTGCTAAAATGAGAGACTGAGTAAGGTTGTTTGGATGGCCGAGTTGAAGGTACCATAAGTCTATTGTAGCAGATCTAGAGAGCAAGCAAGTTACAAGTGAAGAATAGGGAAGTCTTAGAATAAAATATAATTCACTAATGTTGCGACCCTAAAGGAGTGTTTGTTGAGTAATTTGATCCTTGATTTTGAAGCAACAGCTAAAAAAAAGAGATTTGAATATTATTATTGATAGTTAGTCATTGAATAGATTGAAGATTATGAGAGATGTTAGAAACATGAAGTAGATTAAAGAGATGTAACTTACAATGAGATGTTGGAAGGATGCCTAAATCAAAGTTGAGAATTGGCATAGTAGAGTCATTACCAATCATTACTTGATCTTGTCCTTCATATGGTGTTGGAGAGTTGATGTAATCATTGTTGGTTGTTATGAGAAGGAGACCTTAAAACCCAAGATGAATTATTTTTTTGTTAAGCTTTAAGAGCTTATTGTGAAGTAGTGTATTTCATATTTGTTCTGTGCCAACAAATGATAGCGAAGTGACCAAGTTTTCCATAGATTTGGCATCATATATTTGGTGATTTTCCTCCTCGATTGGATTTCATCTAGGTAGCTCCTTATCTTAACAGTTAAAGTTAGTTCATCCTCATCCTCTGTCAAAGTTGAAATTTGATTTTGTGCGCTAAATTGATAGAGTAATGTTGGGATCTAGTTGTTGTGACTATTTCTCGAGTTTGTTGTTGAGGTTGATTTATCCACTATGAATTAAAGAATATAAATCATCTAGGCTAATTGGTTGGAGTAAGTTCTTATAGCAATTTTGAAAGCTTAATATGAGGATGGTAATCCATTAAGAATATAGAGGATGATGTCTTCTTGATCAAGTTGAGATCTTGCTATAACAATGTTGTCCACTATGGTTTTAATTTTTGCAAATATTAAATCATGGATTTGCTTCCCATTGACACATTATTTAGCTCATTCTTGAATTGTATAATTCTTATTTGGTTAGATGATTGGAGTTTCTTCTCAAGAATAGTCCAAAGTTGTGAAGTGGTTTCAAGGTTTAAAACATGAGGTGAAAGCAAAGGGGTGATTGTGGCATAAAGAACAATAGCTAGGTTTTGAACTATGAGAAGCCATGTAGTATAATTTGAATTAGGTTGAGATAGTACATATATAATTGTAATGTATTTGATCAAATTCGGAGAGGTGCCAGTGAGAAAGTCTTCAAAACCATTAGTAGAGAATAGTTCAAGCAGTTGTGACCTCCATGTTTTAGTGTTTTCCATGAGAAATTTAAGGAAGGGGGGAATATTACTTTATGTTTTTGAAGGGAAGGATTCAAAAGATGCTCCTTCACTAGAGGAAGTTGAATTAGCTAATGTTGGTCCATTGTCTGAGATGCTATAAAGCAACTACTCTGATACCAAGTGGAAAGTTGTTGAAGAACCTTAAAAGGAGAATTGTATTATAAATGGTGAATGTAATATAGAAAGCAACCATAACTGATATTCAGCTAATGGGCATTTATAGATACAATGGAATACTCTAGATAGAATAATTCCATGGTACATATTGGAGAGGTTTGTTATAGAGGAATGGTGAGGATTGTTGTTGTATTGTATTGTTGTCACATGCTCTAAAGGATGGTGATGTTGAATATGAAAATTCTCCACCATGTTAATATTTGAGCATATATTATAAAGTCTCTTCTTGTAGATTGATTTTTTGAGAGAGCTAACTTAAGAGTGTTGCATGAATAGCTTGTCTATTATTCCATAGAGATCTATTTATTTTTTAAGAATATTAAAGTTATCTGAGATTATCTCCACAATGACTAAAATCACAAATGAAAATACTTCTCATGATGACCACTCCAACATTGACATGGAGGGTAGAATGAGATTGAATCAGCAGATTGATCTCTTAAAACATAATGGCACATTCTTCACTTCTTCCATTTGATTCAAAGAGAAAGGCAACAATCATAACATTGTGATAAAAGTGGTTGATGATATTGAAAAGGAAGATGTGAAGTTGAAGCTGATCATTGTTGGAGAGACGTTAATGGACGTGAAAACAAAGTGGCATTTCGAGGGAAATTTTACCTCTATATCGATGGGGTGATGGCTGATGTCTTTGCATTTATGCAAAGATCCAGTGAGTTTTCATTATTAATTTCTTTGGTAGCATTTTAAAGGATATTTTAATAAAAGTATGAATTAATTAGTTGATTTGATTATTCCAACCACACTTCTCTATGCAATAATATATGAGTGAATACCCGTGCAAAGCATAGTTTGAGTAAACTTTACTTCATGATTGTTATGGAGAGATGATCCTAATCCTATGCATACAATGCACCACTAATGTTAGGTTTGCAACAAGATTTTGAAAGTCAGATTAGATGTCAAATCTAAAAAAGGAGATTCTAGTTTTGTAGGTTCAACTAGAGTTTAATAAGGGATTTAACTAGATGACATAATAAAAATTAGATTTTTTTAATATAACTTAATCATAAAAGTGATGCTATAATAATATTTTCATCATTTTAATTTGCAATATTCTAAATAATTACATTTCACCATTGAATATGTTAAACATGATTCTAAATCAAAATTTTGTTATATAAATTTTTTATTATTTTTCATGTAGCATTGTACTCTTATATAAATACTTAAAAAAATTTCTAAGCAATGGCACAAATTGGAATATCAATAACAACCAAAAAAAGAAAAAAATTATCAACCCATCCTCCTATATTTTGTTAAAATAAAATAAACATCACCAATGAAAATGATAATTATAATGGAAGCCAAGAAAGCTAAGCAAATGGGGAAAGATGAAGAAGGCACATATCCCTAGACAAGCTCCATCTCTTATTTATATACATCATTAATTGAAAATATTTGGAGAAATATATTGATGAAAGTATTTAAATGAACATTCTTCTTCTTTTTTTTGCCTTTGGCACAATGCACATAAATATTTGAAGAGTAAAAATTAGATTCTTCCACAAAAACATCTTAATCTAATCTAGTAACTAAAATGGCTAAAGGTGGGTTGGTCCTTATCATGCAGATAGATGACATTGAAGAACATGTAAGGATGTTAGGGCATGAATTAATTTTATCCTTTTTTTCAACACTAATAGTCTAATAATCGGTGGTGAAGGTGTTGTGCATCTCTAAAGATAAGATTAGAATGCAATATATATACAAAGCATCTCAAATAAATAAACTCTATATAAGATATTGAAAAAACATATAAAAAATTTAAACTTAGTTCGAACCAAAATTGAATTAAATTTGAACCAACTTTAAATAATACTTTTACTACTTCAAATTTTATTGTTCCTACATTAATACTTACTCTAATTATATTCAAAGTTCTTCAATTAATGTTCAAATTTGGCTTGAATCATAGTTGAATCTTACTCAAACTATGTTCAAACTTCAATTATGAATTGATTTAGTTCAAATAAGCTTTAAATTAGGTTCAAGAAAGATTCAAACATGTTTCAAATATGATTAAAAAAAACTTAGGCTTGGTTAGAATGAGTTTCAAACATAGATTGAACAAGATTCAATTAGGTTTCAATATAGTTCAAACTTCATACAAACAAGTTTGAACATTGTTCAAATAAAATTGTAATCGATAGTATGATGTCTTTTAATATTTAGGGTTTAAGGTTTAATATATAAGGTTTGAACAATGTTTTTTGATCTTTTTGAGAAGGTTCTGTGAAGGAGATATGCTCAAGTATTTCCATTATTCAAAAGTTTGTGTGAGCCTTTAGTTGGTTATGACTTGTATTTTAATATTGCAAGGGTAATTTGATCTAAAATAATTTTTGGGCATTTTTCTCCAAATAAAAAATTTGTGAAGATATTTCATCTATCACATGTATTATAAGAATCTTTTTGTAAAACTATTGAATGTGTCTATGTGTATTTATATATGTATGTATATATTACTTTAAATAATAATAATATACATTCAATTATCTAGGATCGTTGGATCTCTTAATTAATCATCAAATTCATTAACTAGTCAATCCTTATTTTTATTAACACTTTTTTAAATATTAACAACAAAAATTCACACAACAATAAAGTCACCTACCAAAAAATACATAAATACATGCCATAAATTTCTCTAGTCAAAATAAACCTAGTATTCTAATCAAAATCAATCAATCAAAAGAGAATAATACCTTGACTCAATATCATTATTTGACTCTTTATAATCCTCTTACCCATCTCTACCAACTCTCGTACAGAACAAAAATGTCATCCAACAATGAATCAAATCCCACCTAAAATTAACCACCATCCTATCAACATGAAACTCCATATTCCATTGAAATTCTTGCTTTTTTGTGCCTTAAACTCTCTCTCTCTCTCTCTCTCCATGTTGACCACAATTTTAGTGAGGTCTTATCATTCATAGTTATAGGACTTCAATCTTAGCACTAGGAGTCCCTCACTAATAGTAGGCCCAACCAAACCCAAACCAACCTCAAACCCCATAAACTAATCCAAATTAAATCAAACCCAAACTGACCTCAAACCAAATCATACCAAATATAAATCAAGCACAATTGGCTCCAAATAGATAAATTGGCTCACTTAACTTAAATTAACCCATTTAGGTCACCTTGACCCAAGCTTTAACAAAGCCCAAACTAATTTTAACCAATCAACCCTATGATATCAAAAATATAAATCATGCCCAAACCTTGCCTAATTGAAGTCTAATGTGGTCAATTGGCTCAATTAGCCCAACTTGACCCATTTAGGCCTTTGTTGACCACACTTTTGGAGAGAGGATTCAATCTTCCATCATAGGTCTAGGAGTCTTCAAGACACTAAGAGCTCCTTAGTTATATGATACTTCTAGGCTAAGTGAACACTTAACCTAAACCTATAGACTTTAGAAGGGTTTTTCATAGGATTAGGCTAAGCCTTTAGAATAAGGATACCTACCCTACCCTATGGCCTAACCCACGACTTGCAATCACCTGAGTCCAAATAAAATAAAATTAAATTAAATCAAAAGTAAATCAAATCAAAAGCACAAAATCAATGCATAAACATAAATGAACTCAAAAATTAATTCAAATAAGGTTCAAGGTGATAAATAAGTCGTTTGACTTAGAGTTAACCCATGTGGGCCCCATTAAGTCAAAAGTCAACAAACCAAAATTGTCCAAATTAAATCACTCTGAAGGATCAAAATCATCAAATGAATATGCTTAAACATAAAACTAAATAAACCTATATCAAATAAGATCTCAAATGGATTAATTGGATCATTTAACCCATTAAGTCCAATTTGGATTAAAATAGATTCAAAAGAAATTAACATCAAATTGAATGAAACCAATTACTCTAAATCACAATGACCACTTAACCAAATATGATTAGAACTTAAACACATCTTGGTTGAGTCAAACAAAATATTTAATTCAATTGAACTCGATTTGACCCATTTGAACTCAAAATGGGTCAAACCCAAATCCAAGCCAAATTAATCCAAATAATTGATCGAGAACATTCCAAATAATTAATAAAACATAATTGAAACATAAAGAAACATAAAATGTCAAACTGAATCACATAAATCAACTTAACCAATTTTGGTCAAAGTTGGTCAAACCTTGGTCAAACTTGGGTCAAGTCAAAATTAATCCAAATTAAATAAATTTAATTAATCAAAACCATCACAAATGATCAATTAAACATAATTGAAGTAAATCCAAAGCCAATGAGTTGAATCAGGCTGCTTGAACCCAACGACTCATTTGGGTCAACCTTGATCAAACTTGGGTCAAATTCAAAATTAATCCAAATTAAATAAAATTAATCAATCAAAATCATCATAAATGATTAAATAAACATAATTATAGCAAATTCAAACCTAATGAGTCAAAGCTTGTTTGAACCCAACCCAACTCATTTGGGTCAACATGAGTTGACCCAATCCCAAATTAACCCCAAATTGGATAAAACACTTAAAGCATCATGTAAAATGTTAAAATCAAACCTCTATGGCTAGGTGAAACCAAGAGAGTGAGAGAGAGAGAGAGAGAGAAGAGAGAGAAAGAGAAGGAAAACACACAATCTTGCAAAATCCCTCATCCACTTCCTTTGCATTCAATGAGACCTCACAACTGAAAGGAGGACTTTGGGGAGCTAAATCCAAAGTCCCCAATCAGCCATCACCACTCAACCATCCCCCCTCACCATTAATGGTGATTTTTGGCCACCAATAAGGTAGGGAGAAAAGAGGCACATATCTGATTTTGGCATTAGAGAGCTCCTAGGAACTCCAGCAAGCAAGCACAATCCCACTTCCTTTCTATGAAAAACCATTAAATTTGAGCAAATTTAGGAGAAGTGTGGTAGAGGTTTGTGATTACAATGTTCTAAAGCAAGGAAAGAATCCAGATTCATTCCAAACCTTTGTCTCACATCTAGGAGCATGTTTAAATCATCTCTACCGCTAGAAATCATCCCCGATGAGGTAATTTTCAAATCTCATAGTCGGCCATAGGATCTCTGTTTGTGATGATTCTTGCATGATTTTAATAATTTTCCTTAGATATCCCTTACATCTTTCATTTTGAATTATCCCAATGCAAAAATAGAAGTTTTTTGATGAGGATCGATGCAAAATCGAGCCCCGAAGCCCCTCAATGTTGGATCTTCATTCAGACGTTTTGTTCGCTAGGAAGGAGATGACTTGCCAGCCATCTGATCCTGCCTCAATAGGGATGGGTGGCTGGGATTAGATGCCAAATCACATGATTCAAGACCTCAAATTATCGGATTTCATTTGGACCGTCTGATCAAAAATGCGCCATCCTTGCAAGTTTCCAGCTCATTTGTTAGCGATGCCGAATCACATAATCGTGACCGGTGCCATGCGGGGACCACATGACCTAATCGCATGGCACCACATTGCCTCGTCAACACCGCATGGCGCTGACTTGATTAAGTAGGAAAATCGGTGATTTTTTTATTTTTAAAATTTTTTAAATTGCCTGAAACTTTAAAACCTCATAAAAAATAAAATACTCAACGAAAAATTGGAAATAAGGGCTAGCTGGATTCATCTTTCTGAGGGGAATCCAATGTGATCAAAATCCCCAATTTATATTAGGTATTTTGAGCTTAATTTAGGTTTTAGTGAAAATCCAATTTCATCAATTAAACTAATAATACACATTAGATTGATCTGAAATTTTCAAGGATTGAAATTAAAGCTAAAATACACCTACCATAAAAATTTCAAGTAAAAGGACTTCTGGATTGGGATATATCAAATTTTGAAGTTTAGATTATCTATTTTAATAAATAATAAATTAAAAAATAAAAAAAATCATAAAATCTTCAAAATAGCTTAAATCACTTCGCTAACATCTAAGATCCTTGGAAAAAATGATATGATCTTTAAGCTTAATAAACCTAAAATAAACACTTAGATTAAGATTAAATCAATTTAAAGAATTAATTAAAATTAAACTCTTAATAATTCAAATGTTAAATCAAAATCAGAAATGAAATAACACTTAAATAATTATTGATCAAACCTTAAATCAAAAATATCACATAATCTTCAAATAAAATTAAATTAAACATAACTAAACCTAAATAAGTTAATGAAACTCAATTAAATGATTAAATTTTAAATTAAACTAATAATTAAACAAATAATGAAAGTTTAATATAAATCAAATTAATCTAATTAAACCTATATCAAACATCAAATCTTAATCATATAAAATCATTTAATAAATTAAAGTAAATTGAACATTGCTTAATCACTAAACTCTAAATCAAATTAATTATAAATCCAATTCATCCAAATAATCACTTAATATTAATCCACTTAAATCAAATAAAGGTAAACTTAATCAAATTAATATATAACTAAATCACATCTAATTCAATCCATTAGGAACAAGATAACTAAATAACCATTAAATGCATGAATCTAATAACTAAATTAAAGATAAATTCATAATTAAAGTATTAAATGAAATTAAATAAACATAATAAATGAATGAAATTAAATAAAACTCTAATCATAAATAATCAAACTTAATTGAAATAAAAATAAACAATTAATTCACTTAATCTAATCAAACATCAATAACAATAATAATAATTCTTTAATCAAATCAAATTCAAGTAAAACACCTAATTAAATATATTAAATCAAATCTCTCAAACATGGGAATTAAATCATTAATTTCTAATTAAATAAATCTTTAATTAATATAATAATTTAAAATTAGATTATCCTTAATTAAATCTAATTAATTAAACATAATTAATGAAAACTTAATGAACTTGATGTAACATCATGAGTATCCAAAATTAGAGCTCAAGGTCCATTTACAAGATCTCAAGCTAAGAAAATTCAAGAAAGAAGAAAGATTACTAAGCCCATTTTATGATTTCATCTTTTTATTTATGCAATTTTAATTTCCTTCTAGAAACTCCATGTTTGAAATTTTTTATTTAAAAATTCAAAGCATGACATGTGAGATGGTTGAATCCACATAAAATAATAGCATGTGAAATTGGTGGTTGGCATAAAATAATGAGATAATTTAATGCTTCACATTAATGTGGCTACCACTTTTCCCTCCATGTTTTGAATTCCTTTCTTTTGAAAGATGCTTGTAATGGCTATAAATAGACCCTCTTACAAGAATGAAGGAGATCTTTTATCAATTATAAATTATTGAGTTATTCTTGTGCTTTGAGAGCTTGGTGGCCAAACCTTAGCAATCTTTGGTGGGAGCGCTAGTTATCCAACATATCTTCTTCTCTCACCTCTAATACTTACGTTCTCTCAATCTCATCAAAAGAAAGAACACCCGCCTCCATCAAATTTGGTATCAGAGTGAATCCTGAAAGGAGCATTTTTGGTCAAAAGTTTGCTTCAATAAAGGGAGCATCTCAAGTGTTGGACTTGTCTTCAAACTTGCGAGTTTTTCTTGGACTTGTGAGGTTAATTAATTTTTTTATATGATAGTTTAAATACATATTAATAGCTTGGAAAGATATATAATTCCTGCAAGTTTATGGTGAAAGAATAAAATTTCAATTAGTAAGCTCCATTATATATTTTAGTCATTTTCCAATTGTGTGAACTTTCTCCCTCAAAAAAAAAGAAAAAAAATTAAGAGAGCACCTTAGTGAGGTAGTGCTTCACCCTAACAACAACCTATACATTAGTGCAAATCAAAATCTAATTACTTGCTTTATTATCTTTGTTATTGTTTAGGGTTAATTTTAGAAGTTTCTTTGATTAACTTATGATAACTTGCTTTCTTAAGAAAAAAAAAGAGGCTTGATAAATTTGAGCATTTTTTTTTTACATTAAAAATAATAAAAAATTGCATGCATAATAATATAAGTGTGTTAAACCTGGTGATTTTTGAAGCTAAATAGAACTTTGTCAAAAAGACCTAAACTCTAAGGAGAGCTTGGGATTTAAGTGGTTTTATACTCACTTGGAAGTTCTCTTAGCCTAAAATTTCTCATGGCACCAAAATCTATCACTCAAGATCAAGTTGAAAATTTGACTACATTAGTTGATGCCTTAGATTTTAGGATCCAAGACAATGAATTAAAAACTCAACAAATATTAAAAAAGTAAGAATCAAATGCAAGAACTTAAACAATAAATCCAAACTCTTGTAACGCATCTACAAAATAATAGAGTTCCAACTCCTAATACTAGAATGTGCCAATAGATGATGATTCATATCCAAATCATAGAGAAAATCAACTACTTAGAAGACCATCATTTGCTAGAAATGGTGGAAGGGGAGAAAATTATTTTAAGACCATAAAAGACTAATGATCCATCTCAAGAGAAATCCCAACTTATGATGGTAGACCCAAATAAATTTCTACTTTTGTTCAAATGGATGACTTCTTTGATTGGTATAAAATGGATTATTACGAATGGGTTACTTGTGCAAAAATAAAATTGATAGAGCATGCTAAAATTTATTGGATAAATATTTTAGTTAAAGAACAAAGATTAGGAAGGACAAACCTCACTTGGAAAGAAATGAAAGAAATGTTAAGAAATAAAGTACTCTTCTTGCATCATGAGAAGCTACATAAAAATTATTAACAAATAAGGTAATTCTCTTGAAATACTTAAATACTTGAAGATCTAGTAAAAATGATAATGATTGGCAATTAAAAATAAATTTATTAGACTTGAGACATTACAAATGAAGTTGAATTATTTGACCCATAATCTTAGGATATTTCATTATGCATTAGGTTGAACAATAAGAGAAATCTACCTCTCTAAAAGAAAAGATTCCATTTCATCTCAGATCTATTATTAGACTTTATAAATGGAATTGCCTAAAAAATTCAATTGAAGGGAGCTCAAGAGGAAGAATATGTTTTAAATATCATAAAGGGTCATATGCAAAATCAATGTAAAGCTCAAATCTTATTTTGAAGTTAAAAATCCAATATGATAATCTAGAACAAGTTTATGATGACACCCCATTATCTCATGAAGAATTAATTAACAGACCCAATAATGATGAGATGTCTTACCATAATTAAAAATGAAATTATTGAGGAGAAAGTACATTTTAGCATGTATTTTGAATGAGATGTGTTAGTTATATGGAGGGAGTCTATGAATGTCATTTCAACACATCAACTCAAGAAACAAAATCAACCTCAAATCATTTAGTTAGAAATCATAATCTTTTATCATTAAGAGTTTCTATTAAAATAGATATGAACAAATTTGGTGATGTTTATGGACATTGCTCACATTCTCTTAGATGAATATTATATGAAGATTCACTATGAGGGAAAATACTTATATTTAAACATAATAATAGACTATTAAATTAAAAAAGAGAGAAAAACATCCATAACACCAACAAAATTTATAATGCATATGTCTATTAAAGAAAAATGTCAAACTTCAATTAATTATCATAAAAAATCATATTATTAGTCCTAATACTATCATTTCTGATTATTACTTTAAAAAATCTACTCTTCTTACTTTAAAATATTCTTGATGCCATAACATTCAACATATTGATTTTCGAACTATGTAAAGAAGGTAAGATGAAGGATGGGCCCAAATTTGAAGTGGGATGTTCTCAAAGAACTTATCAAATTTCTATATGGTTTGCACGCCAAATGATTCATATGCAAAGAATTTTATGGACGCAATGATTGTGGAAAGGAGATATCCTAGTTTTTTTTATCATACATAATGACAATAAGGTTGTAGTGAAACTACCTCAAACCAAATTTCCAAAATAACTTCATTATTTGCATGTTATCTAAACAAGAAAAAATGAAACTTCAATTAATTATCAAAAAATCATTTAGTCCCAATACACTTATTATTTTTAATTTTACTTTAAAATGTCTACTCCTTTGACCCCAAAGATAGAAATAATAGGTTTTGGAGCTTTACAAAAAGAATTTTTTGATCCATTTCTTCTTCACATATTACATGTAAAAGATGTCATACCATACTCTAATAAGACTCACATACCTGCTATGGTCTCTTCTCTTATTTCTGATTTTAAAGATGTTATACCCGATGAGCTTCCTGATGATCTTCCTCCTCTAAGAAACATTCAACATGAAATTGAGTTCTTACCGAGTTCTCAACTTCCTAATCTTCCACATTATAGGATGAACCCTACCGAGCATGTTGAGATTAAAAGACAAGTTGAGAAATTATTAAAAAAAGGGTTTTATTCAAGAGAGTCTTAGCCCTTGTGTAGTTCCAACATTATTAACTCCAAAGAAAGATGGAACATGTTGAATGTCTATTAACTGTCGTGCAATAAATAAAATTACTATCAAATATAGGTTTCCTATTCCCCGATTAGATGATATATTAGATTTAATCTTAGGAGCAAATTTTTTTTCAAAGATTGATCTAAAAGTGGATATCATCAAAGATTAGATCGTGAGATGAGTGGAAGATGGCTTTTAAGACCCATGGACTTTATGAATGGCTTGTCATGCCCTTTGGACTTTCAAATGCTCCTAGCACATTTATGAGATTAATGAATACTATTCTTAAACCATATATAGGTAAATTTTTGGTGGTGTGTTTTGATGATATTCTTTTTAGTCCAAGTGAAAATGAACATCTACAACACCTACAAAAAGTCTTTGAATTACTTAGACAAGAGAAATTATACATTAATTTAAAAAAAGTATTTCTTTTTGCAAGATGAGATAATCTTTTTAGGCTTTATTATATCCACTACTGGACTTAAACCTGATCCTTCTAAAGTTATAAGACCATATGTTTATTAGAAAATAGATTTTATTGGCCTTCATTAAAATGAGATGTTCAAAAATTAGTAGCTCAATGTTTAATTTATAAACAGACTAAAACTATCAAACAAAGTTTTGGACAATACACTGCCTTACCTATTCCTTATAGGCATTGGGAAGACCTATCAATGGATTTTATTCTAGGATTACCTAGGACAACTCGAGGACATGATAGTGTTTTTGTTGTAGTGGATAAGTTCTCAAAAATGGCTCATTTCTACCTTGTTCAAAAATAAATGATGCTTCTTATATAGCTAAATTATTTTTTAAGAAAATAGTTTGACTCCATGGCCTCCCTTTAACCATTATTTCTGACAGAGATGTTAAGTTTGTCTCATATTTTTGGAAAATATTAAGAAAATTATTAGGTACCAAATTAAAATTTTCTTCTTCCTTTCACCCACAAACTGATGGATAAATTGAAGTAGTTAATCATACCTTAAGAAATATGCTTAGATATTTGGTAGGTAAAAGTTTAGAAAATTGGGATTTACATTTACCAACCTTAGAATTTTTCTATAATAGTACTATATCTAGAACTACAAAAAAATCACCATTTGAGATAGTCTATGGTCAAAACCCATGATGACCAATAGATGTATCAAACCTACTATCTCATGTATTTTCTAATGTAGCATTCACATTTGCTAAAGATTTTCAAAGCCTCCATGAAGATATAAGAAAGAAAATTACTATAAGTAATGAAAACTATGCTTCTAAGGCAAATCATAATTGTTCAACGAAAGAATATAAAGAAGGTGATTATGTATTGATTCACATTAGGCCTGAGAGTTATCAAACCACTAGATATAAGAAATTACATGCATGAGCTTATGGTCCATTTAAAATTCTTAAGAAAATTGGAACTAATGCTTATCACCTTGATTTCCCTACTGATATGCTCATTCATCTAATTATTAATATTAAAGATATTCTATCATATAAAGGAATTAGCAAACCTCCACTTGTTTAATCTAACTCTTTAGCAAGAGATATAGCACCATACTTGTAGAAGCCCTTTTCCTTTGAAGTTGACTATATTATCACCCAGGAAGCACCCATTAATCCAGCTTCTGAACATCATTTTCTAATTCATTGGAAGAATAAGCCACCAGCTAAAGACACATGGTTGACCCGAACTGAGTTGGAGACTTTAGCCCCATAATTAGTAGAAGACTTCTTAGATTTCAACTCTATGGTGCAGTTCAATTGAGCCCAGGGGAGTTGATGTAGAATATCATGAGGATCCAAAAATTAGAGCTCAAGGTCCATTTGCAAGATCTTAAGCTAAAGCCCAAGAAAATTCAAGAAATAAGAAGGCTTAGCCCATTAGCTTGCTAAGGCCAATTTAATGATTTCATTTTTTTTATTTATGTAATTCCTTCTATAAACTCCATGTTTGAAATTTTTCATTTAAAAATTCAAAGCATGACATGTGAGGTGGTTGAATCCACATAAAATAATAGCATGTGAAATGGGTGGATGGCATAAAATAATGAGGCAATTTAATGCTTCAAATTAATGTGGCCACCCACCTTTCCCTCCATATTTTGAATTCTTTTCTTTTGAAAGATGATTGTAATGGCTATAAATAGCCCCTCTTACTAGAATGAAGGAGATCTTTGGCAATTACAAATTATTGAGTTATTATTGTGGTTTGAGAGCTTGATGGCCAAACCTTGGCAATCCTTAGTGGGAGCACTAGTTATCCAACATATCTTCTTCCCTCACCTCCAATACCCACGTTCTCTCAATATCATCAAAACTAAGAACACCCGCCTCCATCAGAACTAATCCATCATCTTAATGAACCAAACTGATTTAAATAAATCACATTAAAACTAATTCTTAAATCAAACTCAAATCAAACACTTAATTAATCTACTAATTAATTTGATCACACCTCTTAAATAAGCTAATTAAGTTAATTAAATTAATCATATTAAACCTAAGCTTAATCAAACTTAAATTTTAACCTAATTAAAATGCAATTAAATGTCAATCAAATCCAAAATTAAACCTAAGTCATTAAGTCATTAATTACATCATTAATCTAAACAAATATCAAACCAAATTAAAAATAAAACAAATCTTTATTTAATTTAATAATTAATTTAATCACACTTCTTAATTAAACTAATTATAAAATCACATTGAACCTAAGCAAATCCAATAAACAAATAACCTAAATCAAATCATGTCAAATTAAATTAAATTAAGATAGACTCTCATCAATTTAATACCTAATCAAATTAAATCTAATTCAACCTACTTAAATAAGATGAGTTAATCAACTATTAAATGTATCAATCTAATAATTAAATCAAAACATAAATTCCTAATCAAATACAAACTAAACTCTAATAAACATGATAAATGAATGAAACTAAAATGAAATTCTAGTTATAAATAATCAAACTCAATTAAAATCCAAGAAAACATCCAATTCATTTAATACAATCATAAATAAATGAACCATAATCAAATTAAATAAACATAAAACTAAATTTAAACTATAAAATAATCAAACCAATCCAAATTCCAATCAATAGCAAAATAAGTTAAACAAATATAAAACCTAAACAAAATAAACCCATTGAACTAAGATAAGAGATTAATCATTAAACTAAAGAATAATCAACATATAAACTAAATGGCTAAATTTAATAAGTTAAACCCTTAATTAAAATTCAAATAAAAGATCATATTAAAGTTTAATCAAATCATAAATTAAATGAAGTAATATAAATCAATAAACTTAAAAACCACATCGAAATAATATTAATCATAATATAAATTAAAATCTTAAATTAAAATCCAAAATAAAGGAAATTAAATATTAATTTAAAGGATATTGAATTATCAAATTTTTATTAAATCAAAACAATCAAAATGCATGAAATTAAACAAACTTAAGGAAATTAAAGGATATTGAATTATCAAAACTTAATTAAATCAAAACATCTAATCTAAAATTAATCAATTAGAATACATGAAATTAAACAAACTTAAACTCCATTAGATATTAAGAATATTGAATTATCAAAATTTAATTAAATCAAGACATCTAATCCAAAATTATTCAATCAAAATACATGAAGACTAAATAAACTTAAATTTTAAAAATCTAAATCAAATCAAACAAAAATTAATCAAATCAAATAAATTACACTAATTCAAATGGGCTAATTAAAATACTTAAGGAATCTTAATTATACTTTTTGGGATGAATCTTCATTTTAGGATGAAGATTTCATTTCAATAGAAATTAGGATGTAGAATAGGGTGAGTTTCGTCCACAAATGGAATTCATTCTATTCTTCATTCTTGAAAACCTAAACATCACTTTAACCAAATAAAAGTGAAATAAAAATGGAAAATAAATCACTAAATCATTTGAATTGAAATCTCCCAAAGGTAAATTTTAACAAATTCAAACACCAAATTGAAACTTAAACTAAAGAAGCCTAGTAAAGTCTTGTCACACAAACCTTCTTTTCACACACTAGAATAATATATCACCAACCCTAGAATTAGGTTAGGTCGATGTATTGATTGCATGATTGATGTTGTGTTTTATTTTATGATATAATATTTCAAACTAGATGTTAGGGTGTATGTTTTGTAGACTGGATGTTTGGCTATTGATAGTCTAACATTATTTTCTACAAGGGTTATCCTTAAGGCCCTTTGTAAAATAAATATAAATGTTTTGCTTATAGGTTGCTTATGCCCCTAAGCATAACCCAAGTTAGGGCAGGTGGGCTTGGTTACCCATGTGTAGGGTGTTAGGTCTAAATTATAAATATAACTACTTGGGATTGAATATATGTTTAGCTAACCTCTATTTTGCAGGTGTAGTTAGATTTACTTTTTCATATAAAATGTAATTTTGTAATAGGAATTAAAATTAGTGTTGTGGTGGATTAGGATGAGTAGTGGTCATAAAGCTTAGTCCCTAGGGTGCCCTGTGATGGCTTTCGAGCAAATCAAATCAAAAGGAAGAAAAGGAGGATATGAAAAAATGAAGAAAAGAAGACTCCCCATAGCATGTATTCTTTTGTAATCCAAGTTGTATAAGGGTAGAGCTCGGCTACCCAACTTTTTTTGGGGTGTACGGCATAACCCGACCGCACTGATCTTTTATTCTTTTATGCAATTTATACATGTTTGAATGATGTTTTGTTTAGATTGCATTAGAACAGCATGCTTTTCATAGTTTCTTAATGATTGATGATTGAATGTATGGCCTAGATGCAATTAGGCTCTTAGGGAAAAATAAATCTTCTACCCAACTATAGCTCATAACTAAAGCTTAAGCAATTCATAATCTCGTAATAAATCCTAGGCATTAAATCAAGATAATTAAAAGATTTAACAACCCCTTAGCTGAATGTTGTATGTTTAACATCATGCATTCATATTATTTCACTCTTGTTAAGAGAGGGTTTTCATCCTTGCATGATAGGGGAAGACTTGACCTTTGAAGGTCTCCTCTGTGGTGGAAAACACCTCCTTCTCTTTGATTTAGCATATAATATCATTTCAACATGCATTTAGGCATAAGAAATCCTATGGCCTTTGTCAAAATGAATAAGTCAAAAAAATAATAAAATTTAAAAAGATTTGCATTTTAGACTAAGTCATTGCTCATACCACTCATGCTCTAGTCTCTTATTTAGGATTTTAATCTCTTTCAAATTAAATTACTACCCAAGCTATCTTGAAATACATAAGATTAGACTACATGGATTTGAATCGTAGGAGGTGTTAACTAACGGCCACTCCAAGTAGGTTGTAAGCCTAGAAGTTGGATGAATTATCCTCTCTTGTGGAGGTAAAGAATTATGTTCACCTTTCGATTAGATTTAGGTCATGCTTTAGAATCATGCTAAAGCTTCCTAGATTTAGGATTAGAGGTAGTTGTTTCCTTTGGGCTATAAGCATAAATTCTCATCTCTTAAATATTTTCACAATCTTGTGTTGATAGATCATAAGTCCTAGCAATCTAATAAAATTTTAACTCAAATAAATAATTATCTTCAATTTCAAATACATAAAGCCAAACCATAGGATAGATTGGAATGCTCACTAAGCTTCCTAGTATCATGAGTATTTCCTACTCTTTCCCCTTTGGACTCCAAAATAAGTCTTCTCCTTGAGCTTTCCCAATTGATTTTCCAACATAGCCAATTTATTGATAGTCTAGCCTTGAAATCTTTGGAGACTTTACAATCTACTTTAATCGAGAGTATTCCTAAGGAATTCACATTCCATAGGATGTAATTAACTATGGAGGTTTCCCTCCATATGGAACTTAATGAGCTCAACTTAACATAAGCCCTACTTTACTTTTCCATGTAAAGAGGGGATATATCGCTAGTATATTTGAAGACCCATCATGCCTTAAGAGTTCTTATTGGGTGATTAGCTCTATTATAGGGTGATGCTTCTTTCTTTCAAGATAGTACATCATACCTTAATATCTTACCAAATCACTTCAATAAGTACGTCCTAAGATCTGCGTGGTGTCTCACATCCAAAAATAAATACAATAGCCTTCATGACCCAAATACAAATCCATTCAAAACCACTTCAATTTGACTTTGCCCAAATAATTTGGAATGTCATTTGAACTTGATTGAAGCTTGATTAGGACTCAATTCCAATTACCTCACTCAGCCCAAGTTGACCTAATATTAAATTCAAACCAATTCAAATCAAATTTGACCCACCTAAAGCCTTACAATCATCACATATACATATTGAACATATCCCATGCTAACTTCCACAATTATGCTAATTGGTTTACTTGACCCGAATAGGTCCATGTAAACCATATTGAACCAAAATCCAATCCAACCTAAATTGGGCCATGCCAACCTTTCTAATTCATTTCAATTTAATAATTGAACATAACCCAACAATCCTTTGGACCCAATTTGACTAATTTAATCAATTGGAAAATCAACCCAATTGAACTCATATGAATCATGTCGAGCCAAATTGCAATCAAAATCTCAATTTAAATCAAATTAAATCAAACTAATCAGGTTAACACATTCCAAGTTGAATGTTGAGTATCATCTAATAACCCTTAGGCCTAATATTATCAATTGGTCCACTTGGCCCAATTTAACCTAAATAGACTCATATAAATCACATTGTACAAAACCTAGGACCCAATCTAACATGGCATAACTTATCATTAGACCACCATGGACCTACCCAAGTGAACCCATGGTAAACCTAATTTAGCCCAAACCAAGTAAACTAAGGGTCTAAATGATGAAAAAAAATCCCCCTTTAGCTTGGGTAGTTATCTTAACATTGCTTGAGCTCACCTAAGCTAGTTCAGTCTGAGCCAAGGCTATATTGCCTAACCATTAACCAAAGTGAGGACCAAATCACTTGGGATAGCTATTGATTCAGTCATCATGGGTTGCCACTTCACCCCACTACCTCAAACTTGTTCACTAGGACTCCATCAGTCTCATCCTAATTTGAGCTTTAGTCCTACATAACCACCTTCCCATACCTAAACCAATCCAAAACATTGGTTCACATATGGAGCTCCATGCACTTTTAATTAGAACAACCTTAAGCACTTAAAAGCTTCACTTGCATCCCAGAGCTCCTCTTACATCCTAACTCTAGCCACCCTCAAAGCTCTTATAAGCTTGTCCATCCCAATCATTCACCCATACAAAAACTCATAAAAACCTCTAATAAACTCATCACATATCTTCTCCATACTAAAGAAAGAATAAAATCTCACTTAATCCAACACCGAAGCATAGAGATCGATCAAACTCTAGCGAGCTACAATAGAGCATTGGTCTTGAGAGCAATCGACAGGGAGGCAAAGGTGGATATTCTTAGTAAGGTTTCATCATTACTAAATGAAGCTATGTCAGTAAATTAAACCATTAAACAATGGCTAGTGAGGTGAGATTCCAAAATCATAGAATGGCCTTAGGTTCTAAGTCTTTTGTGAAGTGATTTTACATTTCGTTAAGATCAAGCCATAAAAACCCATTGCATTTTTTTCTAGATCATTTTGGAATTGAATCAAACAAAATTAGATATTGGTTACCTTGGATAGAGCACAAAGGTGAAAGGCATTCACTTCTTGTCAAAGGAAAGTTATGATTCATATGTCATTCATTGATTGGAATAGATGGCCATGATCTCGTCACTAGAATTTAATTTAATCTCCTAATAAGATTGGGATAGATTTGAGCCTTCCATCTTTAATTAAATAGCTCAGAACAATACTGAGCCAAGCCAAAACTTAGTCAATGCCATGAGCAATGATTTAAATAACCAATCTCATGTTGCCATTTATAAAGGGTGACTAACTCGACGCTAACTGTCTAAATCAATTTAATTAGGATTTTAAATTGGTTTAATTATTAGAACTTTAAAAATTTGTAACTAATTATAGAAACTTTTAAAAAGTACAAATAAATACTCTCTAAAATCAAGAAACATAAGTGAATCAAGGAAAAAATAAATAAAAACCTCATTTTTTTATGCATAGAGATAGAGTAACTAGAGTTTAACTGAAATCATTAATATCCTAACTAATTCTAAAGTACTTGCCCAATTGACTTGAAACTTTTAGGGCATATTCCTAACAATGACCTTTGCCGCCCATAATTATTTAAATATATTTGAGTAAGTGGATTAGGAGTTCCATATTTTAAATTCTTAAAGATGATTTTAAACTTTACTATTAATCAAAAAATTTTAAAAGTTATTCGAAGTCACTACTTAATGAACATGAAAACACCAAGAGAAAATTATTACTCCTTCTTGTTTTAAGTAAATCTCAAAATCACCATTCAATGAATTATTAGGTAGTTAATAACTCGTTAAACAACATAGAGCTTAGAAAATTCAAAACTAACTAATAAAAATCTAAATAAATATAAGTAACTCCACTTGGTGGTCTGCTAATAGAGAATTAGCAAATAAAATCAAAAATCCCAAATGATTTTGGGTATTTTAAGAGTAATGCCCTAATATTTAAATCTTAATTAGTATAATTAATCACAAAATATAAGTCCAAATCTTCAAAAAATTTAAAGGTAGATTTTATATGTCATTATGCATCTTTATAATTTTTCTCAAAATTTTTGAGCTTATGCTTTATAGTTTGTTACATTTTTTATCCTTAATTAAGAGAATAATTATATTATTTTTTTATTTTTAAAATCTAAATCACATAATTAAGACAAAAAATTATGAAAAAATTGATTGGATAAATTTAGTCCCTGCTAATTGCATTAACCATCATAATCAAGGCTAATTAAGAATGTTTTAAGTGACTTACACTTATATAATCATGTGATCAATATTATGACTATTGAATTAAAGAAAAATCTTCATGGCATTCAATCATTCTCATGATACTGTATATATGTGGAGTTGATTAGATTTCTAAATAAATATCTTTAAATGTCCTTACAAGTTAAATATGTAGAATATAAAGTTATATGCAGATCTTTGATAAATTAACTTATGTTATTTAATATATATATATATATATATTGCACCTATTTTTAAATTAGCACTACCATTGAATTTCAAAAAGGAAATAAAAAATGTATGATAATAGATTCTAATATAGTCATTAGGTATATAGTCTGGAAATCCAAGATTATAAAGCTACTAGTTCGAAGAAGGTTTGTGCCTCACATCTCTAGTGTAGCAATGACATATTCCTATAAATAAATAGAAATATATATAATAACTTTCTAACAATAATAATAATAATAATAATAATAATAATAATAATCAATAAAGAAATAATGGATGCATTTACTAGGTATATAGTCTAGAAACTCGAGATTATAGGGCTATTAGATCGAAGGAGGTTCTTACTTCACATGTATAAAAGCAATATATATATATATATATATATATATATATATATATATATATATATATATATATATATATATATATATATATATATATATATATATATATATATATATATATATATATATATATATATATATATATATATATATATATATATATATATATATATATATATATATATATATAGTATATATAGCAATATACATAAATTGAATATTTAACCTCCTTCAATATTAGAACATAAGAAATTCGTAGCCTTTTATTAATATTTTTAAATTAGTACAAAGATATAAATATATAGCCTTTTCTTTCTTATCATACAAAATTATATCTAATAACAAACATTCCTCTCTCATCACTCTCTCTAGACATCTGGACATCTGATGATGTTGAATAGGTTCAAAGAGGAACTAAGTCTTCTGATACCGGTGGATTAATCTGGATGATCTCTTTTCAAGGTCTTCATTTGATCTTGCATAGAATTTGTAAACATTTTCATCAAATATTTTTTAGAAGAATGGGACAAAACTAGTCCCATTCATTTGAAGGAGAAGAACTAAAAGAGGTCAAAGTAATAGACCCTTGTTCAGGGTCTACAAAGTATTCTTTGAGAATTATCACCTCTCTTGTAAAGTTTTTCAAGCCAATATTTGAAAGTGAAGCAGTCTTCAATGGTATGACCTAATATCTAGTAATATGGGTAATAATTTGGGTCATTAATCTTGCTGACTTCATCTGGCCTTTTTGGATCAGGCGGCTTGAAATCTAGCTTTTTCTTTAAATTTTTTAAAACAATTTTGAATATCTCTCTCTTGAAAGAGTAAGTCTAGTTCATTCTTTCATTGAAAGGACTAGTATGAGCTTTCTTGGGAGGTGATGATAATTGATGCTAAGATGGAATATAAGGTGTAGGCCACTCTACTTGAACTTGAATTGGAGCTTTTCCTTTGTCTACTGTAGAGACATTTATCTCCCTTTTTTCTCTAACATTTTCCTAAGTTTTGTTAATTTTGTAATGAACTTATCTCTAAGGAATGACATCCTAGAGCTCCTTCTTATAAGCTAAGACTTTACTTAATAGTTTTTTAAAGTTTTGATGTAAAAGAAGTACTTACTTGAGAATCCTCCATCTTAGGATATAGTCTACAAGGGATTCACCTTGATTTTGATTTTTGATGAGTAGGTCATATACCGTGATGTGGTGTTGTGTGTCAATGAATTGCTTTACAAACATATTTTTTTAGCTTAGTGAAAGAGCACAATGAACTATTTGGTATCTATATATACCAATTAAAGGTAACCCCAATCAAACTATTGCCTAAAAAATTCATCACTTCCTATGGTGTTATAATAACTTGCCCAAAATGTGTTAAATGTTGTTTGGGATTACTTGTCCTATCAAGAACTTTAAAAGAAGAAGGCACAAATTCCTTTGGATATGGTACAAGATTATATTTCTTAGGGTAGGGTCTATCCTTTGGAATTAGAGTTGTACCATGTAATTGGGCCAAAGCTTCCTTCATATGTTATTCTACTAGAGACTTCAAGTTGATTTTGGGAGATATATCATTCCTTGATTTAGGTTCTTGGAGATACTCTCCTAAACTAAGCTTCATCTCATCTGTGGGATGGGATTCTTCTAATCTTTCTAAAGAATGTGGCAAAAAAGAGGTGGGAACTAGACTTTAGAGTGATTGCATAGTGGATATCATCTCTTCCATCTTCTTTTTTATCTTCAAAATTTAATCATCCTTCCTCTATAATTAAAGGATAAACTATCGAGCAGGATCAAGTGCAGGACCCTTATGTGTTTCTTCATATTTTTTCTTAGATGATCTCTGAAAATATGTGTTATAAGTAGCCTATGGTCATCATTTAATAGATCGTCTTGATCTAAGTCAAAATGTTCTTGAATCTTACTCATTTTTTTCTTTTCATCATCTTATCTTACAATGGTTTCCACTTCTTTTGTCAAAAGAAGTGGGATACCATTGCTATAAAGGATGGCTTCAAATTCTTCTTCTATATCCATAGGTTTTACCTCAAATCTCTCTCTCTCTCTCTCATGCTTTCTTTGAGTGGTAGAGACTTCCTCTATCACTAGAGTGGCTCTCAAATTGAGGTATCCCTCATCTAAAATCTCTCTGTTATAAAGAGATAACTGAAGTGACTTTTCCTCCTTATTAGAGGTTTGAAATAAGGATGTCCCTTCAATTCTAGGCCTAAGCAAAGGTGATGAAGGCCTTTCTTCAATAGGTCAAATAATAGGTGCTCTATCTGACTGTGATGGTCAATGAGTTTTTGGTTCAGGGGCCAATGGGGCTTTCCTGACACAAATCCTTTTGGTTTTCTTCCTAGGGGTAACCTTATCTCTTCTCAAGCTAGTTGACTCATTCTTATGCAATGTTAGTGACCTCCCTGAGTGATGATATTGATCTGGTATAACACACATAGGTCGATAAGCTCTCCTTCTATTAGGAAAACTACTTTTTCTTTTTCTTTTTTTATTTTCGGTATTCACAGGTCTCCCTAAAATATCTCTCTTAAGAACTCTAGAGATCTAACCCATCATGACCCTAAGTAACTCTTCATACATGTAGGAAGATGATATAGAGGTTCTGTGAAGGATTTGCTACAATTTGCCATAGGTTTACCTTAATACCAATCTAAAGTTCTTTTTTCTTTTCATAAGAAAAGGGTAAGGTAGAGATCTCATAATTTTAGATGCATTCTCCTCTCCCTAGGCGATAGAAAGAGGATGAAATCTACTACCTCCTAGAACAGGAGAAGTACTTGAAAGGGTATATCCTTCCCTCACCCTAGCTTGCTCTATTTCTAACATCTCCTTTTGTTTTCTCTTTTTTAAGGCTTGTCTTCTAAGTCTCCTTTCTTTATTCTTTTTTCTAATTCTTAGTCATTAATAGAGACTCAGAAGTAGACCCTACCTCAAAAGTGTTAAAAAAAGGGGCAGGTGTCTTTTCAACATATAGTTTAAGTTTTTTTGGCACTGGGCCCATCTAGACCCATTTAGTAACCTCAGTAGGAACTTCCCTACCAATGGCAGGGATGCTGTGGGTTACAATAAAACTCTA
Source organism: Cymbidium sinense (assembly GCA_021442155.1). NCBI lineage: Eukaryota > Viridiplantae > Streptophyta > Magnoliopsida > Asparagales > Orchidaceae > Cymbidium > Cymbidium sinense. The sequence continues at coordinate 56,775,296 of CM038233.1, read as the reverse complement.
GAATAAAAGTTTTGTCTATAGCAGCTAAATCAACAATGGGAGCAAGAGTCACTCCAATGGCGGTGATGTTTAAATCCACAAAGCTAGTTCCAAAGTAGATGATAAAGCCATCAGGTAGTCTAATGCTATAACAGAAAAACTAATCCCACATGTAGTAGCAAACATAAGCTATCCAATCATTTTCTATTTTTTTAACAAAATTAAACAAATTATAACAAGCTCTATTTAACATAATGTAGTCAAAATAATAATTTTGACCCATTTAGAAAAATTTAGCCATTTATATTATGGTGGAATTTTAAAAGAAGTATTTTATTTTTTAAAATGTTGGAATTATAGAACCTTCATATTTAATTTTAACAAAAAGGAAGTTCTATAATCCATTTAGTGGATGTTGAGTAAGCTTTACCAATGATGATATGGAGAGGTACTCAAATGAAAGGCAATCTTGAAATGCGAAAACACAAGTACATTATTGATGTACATAAATAAAAGTCTATTTTTGAAGATGTAGAGAGAAACTTTCCACAACAAAGTCACCAAAAAAAAAATCTATGGAAAGTTTATTTAGAACGCCTCGCAGAACTTCGGGGTACTTATTTAAGTAATCAAATATATCATTAAGTGATAAATATATTACCCTAAAATGGATTCAATTACTTAATAAGAACTCTTAAGGCTCATGGGACTTGGATGTACTAGAGATTTATTTTCCTCGATCTAAACGAAAAAGTAGGATAAGGTTTATTTTATATTGGGTTCATAGCTCCCTACAAGGGAAATCCCTTATAGTTAATTACATCTTAGGAAGAAGCGAAATCATCTTAAAAATACTCTCTCTTAAAGAAATAGACTTTTATTTCTATGGATTTTAAAGCTTGTCTTAAAAGGATGTTTAATTTGAAATTTCAATAGGGAATACTTCAAAGGGGAAGTATTTTTTTCAATGTCTAATCGAGATTAAGTAAGAAATACTTATAGATGTTAGGATACTCAGTAAGCATTTCAATTATACTACCATTAGGTTTCATATTTTTTTTATCAAATTTAATATGATTATGAACTGATATTTTATTAAAAATCTAAGACTTAGATTCTAGTAGCACAAGATTAAAGAAATGCCTATTGTTTGAAGACTTATTTCAACAAGATGCTTAAGACCCTAAGTATTTAAATGCTTCTGACATAAGTCAAAGACTTGACCTAATATAAATTTTCTAAGAGTTATCAGTTCTTTTCTTACTAGAGTAAAATGAATATATCCCTGACTCTTCTAGACTTATAACCCTCCTAGAAGGATTGCCAGCTAACACCACCTAAACGATTTTTAAAAACCATGAGTCTGGCCTTATGTATGTAAGATTGTTGGGTTGTTATTTTTTAGGAAAGAATCTAAGAACCTAAACTCACTCCTTAACCCTAGAATAATATTTGGCATGTTATGCAACTAATGCATGCAACAAATTTCTTCTTTTATGTATTTTGACTCATGATGCATTTTAAATCTTGGGGTAAGTAATTCATGCCTACAATGATATATAGTTAGAAGTAATCATTGGTCAAATCAAAACAAGAATGAACACTTTCCCTAGGAAAGGTGGTCATCCTCAAAGGTCATATGCCCCCTTATATGCAATGGGGAATGCACCCAATTTAAAGAGAATGAACAATATGCTCTTATGGTTTGCAAAAGTTAATTATTTCTTGTTGCTTTTAAGTTATTCCTAGGAATTTAATTAATATGAGGTTTTCAAAAAAAATTTCTGTTCAAGTTATTTAAATTTAAATGGGATAGAAAATTTAATTTTTCTGAGAGCCTACATTCTAAGCATTTCATCACAGATTACAAGACAAAAAACCTAGAAAAAGCATAAAATTTTATTATGCATCCAAAATAAATCAAACTAATTTGAATTAATAAAATAAGTGAGTATGGCTAGGTACCACTGTACACCCTAGAAAAAAAGAGAAAATGGACAGTCAGCTCCTTATATAGCTCGACCTGAACAAAAAATTTGATCTATGCGAGTTTTCTTCTAGAATCGTCACCTTCTTCAGGGACCTCCACGGGCTCCATAGGGGACCACCAACTAGTAATGTCAACTCTTGCTATTCCTAAACCTCATAGATCCTAACCTAATTCTAAGCACAAATGATATTTTAAAATTCTGAAATAAATTCCTAATCTTTGCAAAAACAAATGGCAAGAAATACACACAACACTACAATAGTTTATATTTCAAACATATGAGCTTAACATTAGTGTCTTGTCAAGCAAACTTATCTTATTAGGTTATGTTTAGAGACTTAAATAGCACCTATAAATAAATAATAATTATTTATATTTTTATTATAGCGATTCCATTAAGCAATACCCCCTACAAGAATAGCATTAGCTTAAAAAGAACATCCTAACTTCCAAATTAGCAAGAAAACAATCCTAACCATCCAGCCAGAAATATTATACCACAAAATAAGCAAAGCATCATGTTATTTTATATCACAAAATATCATTGATCATCAGCATAACCTAACTTTAGAGTTGGTGATCCAATAATCTTGTGTGTGAGAGAGGGGGCTTGTGTGGTATGTTTATGTTAGGCTTTTCTTTAGTTCAAGTTAAAGTTTAATTTAGTTTAAAATTAAATCTTTTAATTTTTATAATTTTATTTCATATGTACATTCCATTGTTAAACTAAAGGTTCGAGGTATCAAGACCTCATTCAAACCAGTAACCCTGCAATCTCTGTCTAAACTATATATCATATGATAACTAGTTATGAAAAGTTTTATTTTTAATTGATTTCTTTTATTTTATTTTAGGATTTGTTCAATTTGCCACTATATGATTTTTATTTAAATGATTTAATTTGTTTATGAGTTTATTTTCATTTTTAGATTTAATTTTGTATTAAGGTTGAAATTCATGTTTAAAAAATGTAGAATAAAAAAAAAATCTGCTTTGGGCAGAACCCATTCTATTCAACATTTTAAATCCTAGTAGAATGTGATTTTCATCTATTCTAAGGGTCAAACTAAGATCTTAAATATCTTAATTAACTTCTTTTGAATTGATTTGAAGGATTTTCATCTTATGTTTATAAAAAGTTGTTTAAAGATTCTTTATTCTTTTCTTTTGAGTTGTATTAAAATTATTTAACTTATCTTGACTTAACCAATTAAGAATTTAAATTTTATTGAATATTACTTATTTGATCAATTATCTTTTAATTTAATCAATGTGCAATCCATCTTTTAAAATTTGATTTTAAATGCTGTTAGATTTTTTCTTTTTTTTTATTAATGTATCTTAATTTGATTTATTACTTTTAATTAAAATTCAAAAATGTTTCATTAAGTCTTAATTACAAAATTTATGTTCTCATGACTTTATTTAATTTTCATTTTAGTTTAACTTGATATCAAATAATTTGATTCTTTAATGTTTATGTTATTTAAATTTTTTTATCATATATCATGATTATATTTAATTTGATGTTTACTTTTAAGTTGTTTTTGAATTCAAGTGATTATATTTAGTTATTTTATGTTATTTACCTCTTTAAGTTATGTAGAATGTTTATAGTTTCATAGCTTAGGTTTATGATTAATATTCATTTAGTTTGACATATTATAATTAGTTAATTTATTTGATTTGAGCCGCTCTTATTCATTTGATACATTAATGTTTAAGTTTATTATATTGAATGGATTAACTTAATTCACTTAAATTGAAATTTAATTCAAACTTAATTTAATGGTTTTGGCTGTCATTTGAATGGTTTATTATATTTCAATTTTATAAATTAAGAGCATTCATCAACCTTGGAATTTTTAATTTAACATTTAACTTGGTTTCAATGGATTATTATACGTTAAAGTTTATTATTTAATTGAATCTTTTAAAGAAATGTTAATTTATTAATCATAATCTTAGAGTGGACAGCGAACCAAACCTAGGCCATTTTAAACTTTTAGGTTATTTAGATTTAATTAATTTGATTAATCATTTTTTGCTTTATTTGTATTTGGAATTATATTATTCATTAATATTGAATAGGCTTAACCAATTTTAATATTAATAAAATCTTATTTTGGTTTGAAATTTAGAGGTTGAATTACTTTGATTTTCAATTGAATAATTGATTTATTATAATCTTATTAATTTCATAATTTAAGATTTAGTTAATTTATTATTTTCTTAATTATTCCTTAAGCCTAAATGTATAATTAATTGAATTTCTTAACTTCAGAGAGTTAAGAAATTTCCTAAAGTATTATGATGTTATTGAAAATATTTTAAATTGGTTTCATAAAATTTTATAATTTATATAATTTTTTTATTTACTACTTCATTTAAATTAACCTAGAGATTGAAAATTCTATAACTCTCTATTCATAGATCATTTAGCTTTGAACTTTTTATGACAAGTGGGGTTCCTTGCCAATTTAATCTCCCTAAAGTTTCATATTAATCTAATGTATTTTTAAGACTAATTAAAGTATTAATTATTTTAATATAACATAGATTAAGCCTTAATTAGAAGGAATTAATTAGGAGTTTTAATTTTTCTTGATTCCTCTCTATAAAATGCATTCATAGAGGTTTATTTAGAATTTTAGAAGTTTTATTTTATTTATTATAATTTTTAAGTTCAAATCAATTATTTAAAATAATTAATTTAATTAATCCTTCATTATTTTCAAGTTTATTAAGTTTCAGAGAGTTCAAATAGTGTTTTTAGACTCATTAAAGTTTATTATAATAATTTAAGTTGATTTTAAGTTTTTCATAATTTTATTGTAATAATGTTAATTAATTTCATTAAATTAAGGTTTATAAGTTAAAATTTTTATATGATCAGTTTTAATTGCCAATAAATTCTCATATTTTTATCTATAGTGTATTTCAACCTTAATTTCAATCTCCTAAAATTTTCAAATGATTGGATTAATGGTTTGCATTTAATTTAGGTTTGATTAATTTAAATAAACTTCAATTTACCCAAAAATACCTTATAAAAATTAGCGAATATAGGATTAATAGATTTATCTCATTGAGATAAATCCATAGAGACCTTATTTGCAATTTTTTTTTTTGAGTATTTTATTTTCTATGAATATTTGAAGTTCTATATATATTTTCTATAATTTTTAAACTTGAAAAATCTTAATTTTCCTTTTAAAACAGTCAGCGCCACATAGCGCTGACATGGCTCCGCTTTACACTTGGCACTATGTGATTTGGCCATGCAGGATCCATGTGGATCCCGCATTTTTGACGGTCGAGACGTGGTTTGATCCAAGTCATCCGATCAAAGATCGACTAACTCTGGATAGTCACATGGTTTTTTTTTAAAGGATTAATCAAATAGTTCAACTAAATCTCGGTCGTCCATTACTAATAGAAGGAAGGGGTGGTGGAGATTTTGTCTCTCCCATCAACACCAAATTCCAAGCACTGTTGGTAAGGCAATTTAGTCAACGAAGATGCATGTTTTTGATTGCAAAATGATCATGGATTGATTTACAATCAATCTAATAGATTTGATCTCACTTTAGATCAAGTTTGCTTCATAAAGTACCAAACTAAGCTAAAGAGGAGGACATGTTTGAAGCATACCTTGCCGACATCGATCCTTTATAGTGGAAATGTTTCAAACTCTTTCGTTAAGATGTGGAAATCCCTTGGGAAGAAGAAAATAAGTTGCCTCGTCACCAATCACTATGAAGGCCAAGCTCCACTCATTTGCCTATGGGTTTTGCAGAAATCTCACTTGTCAATGACGTGGCAATTGAGGAAGGAATCAGCTATCCTTTGTTTCACCTGAGGAATGTGTGTGAGCACTTAGGTTGCCAAGAGAAACTCTATTCTTTCTTTTCCATGCTTGGCTGTAAGCAATATCCATGGAAAATTCAAAATGAATTTTGCCATGGTGATTTCCACCCTTGGAGGCTAGCTCCAAGAGGTGGTTAACTAATTGGGGGTAAGCCCAAATCAATTTAGATAAGGAGTGGAGAGGATATGGAGGAAGTGTAATGGGATTTAGCTTATTATGCTTGTGCTTTGACTCATTTTCCTTTTCATTGAGTCCTCTCATCCCTAGCTTTACTCTAACTTTATTTAGATTGAAGTTTGATTAGTTTTAATTAGATTAGAGACAAGATTTAAGTTAACTTGATTTCATTTAGTTGTATTTAATGATTGCATTTAAGTTAATATCATTTGGACTTAAATGAATTTAGGTGGTTTGATTATATTTCCTTTAATTGATTGATCCTTGATTTGAATTTCAATCAATATTAATTGTCCAACAGATAATTTGGAGTTCAATTGATCTGTCATGTGAGAGTTTGATGTGGTTTAAGCTAGGTTTGACCCTTTTGACCTAAATTAGTCAAATTGAATCTCCTAGCTCAAATGGCCTTTTAAGATTTAAATTTAAGTTCAATTGTTAATTGACTATTTATAATGATTATGATTAATCAATTTCATTTGATTTTGGTTTTGATTTTGATTTTGACCCAATTGACTCAAATTAGGATTAACGAATCAAAAAGGGTTCGCTTGGGTTAAATGAACAAATTAGTCAAGCTAAACTCAATTGATTTAATTATGTTTAATGACAATTTTCAAGTAATTTTAGACATTTAGTTTAAATTGATTTCAATTTAATTTAGATTTGAGTTCTGTAAGGTCCATTTAAGCTCATTTAGATCAAATGACCTAATTAACCTAATTAATGTCTCATTGGATTTAGACTTATTTAGATTCATGTTTAAACATGTTCATTTGATGAATTTAAGCCTTTAGAATGACTTAATTTGGTCAAATTTTAGTGTTGACCTACCTTTGGAGGTGGGACCCACATATATCAACTTTATGTTAAATAGTTGACCATCTTTAACTTTTATTTGAATTTAGTTTTAAATCCATTCATGTTCATATAGTGACTTCATGCTTTTTATTTGATTTAATTTCAATTTATTTTGATTTAATTTAAATTTCTTTGGATCAAGTTAATTTTGAGCTTAAGTAAGATAATTGGGTTAACCATCTCAATTACTTCGATCTAAACTCAATTGAATTTAGATTTAGAATGTGTTTGATTCAATCATTTATTTATATTTGAGTTTAGTTTGGGTCCACCTAATCCTATTAGGTTTGATCAAACCATAGAAAGATGCATTAGGTCATCAAGTATAGTGTCCTAAGTCCTTAATTAGGAGACTCTTGATCGAGAACTAGATGCCCTAATTACTAATTTAGAGATGTTGTTAACTCATTCAGAAATGTAGTCAACATTCATTAAGTCATGTCACCAACTCGGAGGCTCATAGATGATTCTCATAACATTGATATGATGACAGTCCTTGGTTTCTAGCAAGACTCATTCAAAGATAGTAACTACTTCATTTTTCATAATGAATCCATAATAAGACTCAGCAATCTCATGCATCTTAATTAGAACAATATATAAGATTTCTTTAATTGTAAACTATTTCTCTTCTCTCTTATACTCGACAACAATCAAGGGCTTGTCTCCAAGTCTAGCAGTGACTTTGAAGGGCCAAAACTTGATAGAAGATTGCACAAAAGCATATGAGTCTCTGCAGCCTCGACAATCAACCATTTGGTATCGATGTATATGACATACAATGACATCATTACGTTGCTTGGTAGTTTGCAATAATTTTGGCCCGATCATGCTGCCACATTCACATGCAAGAGTACATCGTACTATGATCAATACCAATTTTTGGGCTCTCTCTCTTTTTCATCTATGTCGAGAGAATTGAGAATTAAGAATCGAGAAAATTGATGTGGTTACTATCCTAAATCCTAAATCCCATTTCGTTCAACGGAGAGGCTTGCAACTGAGAAGATGTGATAGAGAGATAGGAGAGGGGTGGCGTGAGTTAAGAGTGCGGAATGATATATTTGTTGAATTAATAACTTTTGAGTGGTACATATATAACATTATAGTGTTAGGTAAATTAATATGTTTTAGATGTTATGTATGTAAATCCCTCATAATTTTAACTTTGACACTTCCTTGTATATATACCGTGAAACCTAACCTACTCGTATATCGAACGACAGCTTCCCCTTCCTTCTAGGTTATCTTGCCAACCCTTATTTCTATAGCCAAGTGCCAGCCTTAAGTGTGTCTCTGATCCTTCATTCTTATTTTCTCGGCTAGATTTTATCCTGATGTACTGAAATATTTCCTCCATGATCCCTCTTTCTTCTTCTATAAATCTGATGCTACAAGCCCTCTGTTGGATTTTAGTGGCTACGATATCAAAAATACTTACACGCAAATTCCTTTCTTGTGTGATATTTCAGGAAATATGAGTGGCCGTGAGAGCCGGATTATTTACGTGGGGAATCAACCTGGCAATATTTGTTAGAGAGAAATCGAGGATTTGTTTTACAAGGTCTTTTTTTTCCTTATTACTTACGTGAACAATCTACCTTTAAAAATCCTTAAAGTTCTCCATTTAATTAACTTATTGCTTAGCAAACTTGGGGTGGAGGGGAAAGCTTCTCTAACTTTTGATCAATTTTTTAGTAGGTTTCTATTGTGCAAATCATTTGTTCTTCCATTAGAAAAGGTTATACATGTGAAGAGAAGTCCGGACTTGGCCTTTTAGATATGCGTTTTATTAAGGCTTCTAATTTATATCTTTTCCTTCGTGGTTGTGCCACTTTAGAAGGAATGGGGTTCCTTTAATCACATCAAAATTAGTTCTTATATTGAGAATTAGGAATTATTGTTCACACTAAAGCTTCTAACTACATATTCTTATCATTGGTTGGAGCTTTTAATGCTGTTCAGGTCTTAGAAAGGGTGAACATAAGGGATGATTGCCTATCTCATAGGAAGGGAGTAGGAGCTTACAACTCGGAGAAAATGATAAAGAGCGGAGTGAAAATTAGTATATCTCCTAGGAAAGAAGGCAATGCCTCGAGATGTGTGTATTATTTCTACATGTCATGCAGTAGAGAGAGTAGATTCATAGGGGAGAAAATATAGTTAATAGGGGACAAAATATATTAAAAATATCTACTCAAGTTTTGTATTATTTAAAGCAATTTGATACACTCCCTTAGAGCAAATTAAGTCCTAGGAAAATATTATTTTTGTCCAATAGTTGCCTGTGCAGTTTGATAGTACTTTAGGTGAGGAGGTCCTAAATCATGTTTAGTCATGTTTATCTTCCTTTCTAAGTGATTTTAATTTTATGTCATTATGAAATACATCCTTTAGTTTATTCAGTTGGTGAGGTTCTACTTCAATTTTCATTTCTAATCATAAGAAATTTGTAAATTCAGCATCATTGAATGTACTTTTAACTTCAGATATTGAATACTTAAAATTAGTTTTATTATAGATATGAGTAAGCAATTGTTGACTGTGATATAGGGGAAAGTATTTTTGTGTCATTTTTCTTTTCTCCCTAATCTTTAACAATAGTTTCTCTACTAATTTTCATTATCTTCTTGTCCTAGGAATGTTTACTACATTAAGTTAATTTAATATTGGCAAAAATGTTTTCTCATTTTTAGGTATATTTGTCAACATGGAATAATTTTTTATTTTCTATTGAATCAAAATGTATTCATGTCATTTTTACCATCAAGTGAGGAACAATCAACTATAATTTGTCTACAAGGATGCAATCATCGGTGGTATATTGATGAGTGTCTTCGCCATATTATATAATATCTCTTTTCTAGGTCCTTTGATGAAGATAATGTTGTTAGGATCACTTTTGTTTTTTGTTTTTTATTTCATGTTTTTATTTTGTTTTGTTTATGTTTTGGTTCAAAGTACAATATATTTGGTGGTTATTTTATTTTTAAAAACACTCAGAATATCTATGTTGCATGCTAGAAAACCAGTTACGGTAGAATAAAAGTTTACGCCTTAGTTTTGTTATGGAATCCAGCACACATACAGATGTTTGAATAATGAACAAGAAAACTCCAGAATTTCTATGTGGAAAAACCCCTGAATAAAGAAAAAAAACCACGGGGCCTAGCTCAGTAAAATCTTATACTATGTATCTGTTTGACAAAAGTTTTTCGATAATGGGATTCAATTATATATAAGAAGGGACAATAAGAAGAATCGACAACACAACTATGCACCATGGTTAGTCAGTAACATTTATGGTGGTTGATGATGTTGAACAATGGGGTCGACCAACGGTGAATAATGTACCGTGGTGATGAGTGGAGAGAATGGTCGGCGATCAGTGGTGATCGCAATGGTGGTGTAATGACCAACGATGGTGGTTGACGATGATGATCGATGGTGGTGGCAGTGGCCATGCACGGCAATGCACCACAATGGTGCTCGCGATGGTGACTCAAGTGATCGACCGGAATGACGATGGTGATTAACGCGATGACCAAATGATGATCGATGGTGGTGATGATGATGAGGATCGGCAGCCGGCAAGAAGTGGTTAGTGGGCGGCCGGGCAGTGCTTGGCAACCAGCGATGAGGTCAGGCATGACTAGCATGATCGGCGGGATGATAGCAGCGTGATTCGGCGATGATCAACACGGATCGGGGACGGCCGACAATGGTGCGGGTGATGACCAGCGGTGGTTGACGATATGAGGATCTGGCAGCGGCGCCAATGGTGACTTACGGCAGGTGAGGCTGAGTGGTAACGATTATACTTGGAGGATTTTCAAGCTTTAGATTCTCTTCTTCTTTCTCCTCATGTAAGAAATAAGGAGATATTTATAGATTAGAGGAATGACATTTCTTTAAATACATGCAAAATCCAAACCACTCCATCAAATTGCTCAAAATGATTCCCTTGATCATCTGATGTATTTTAAGTATTTGAATGCTCAAATAAAGTCAAAATCAAGAGATCTTGGGCTTATTAGATCAGGTTCGTCAAGACACTCGATTTGATTATAAACACTCTATATTTAGGAACTATTTAGGGATTAAATGACATCCCAAAATTTTTAATGATATTTTAAGTGCTTGATCTCGACTAGTTTTGACTTAGGATCATATTGCTTTTGACATCAAGATTCGTGCTTTAACTAGTGGAATTTTGTGTCATCAATCAAAAAATTATTTTGAGTGTTTTCAAAAATATTATTATTTACTTTTAAAAATATAAAATATAAAATATAAAAATTACATTAAATAAATATGTTTTTAAAACTAGCAAAAAAATAAAAACAAAAAATTCAAAATAAAATTGATCCCAAATAGCCACTAAGATAACATCTTGAGGGTTTTTTTTCTCATTGCTTTAGCTAAGATTCACTTTAGGTATGATGAAGGGAATATGGGTGATCATAAAATCTCTTAATATTCTTGTTTAGTTGATTTCATAAGATATTTACTTTTTTCTTGGAATTTTCTATTTGAATAATTTACAATTCCAATTCTTTATTGGCATTAAGTAGGTTTTATGCATGATAGTTTTTTAAGGCAGAATATTCAACACATTGAGCAGTTTTATGCATGATAGTAGTGCTAGTCAAAAGCAATGAAAGTAATGTAAGTTTACTTTTAGGATTTTATGCAAATTTGAGTAAGTTACCTTTTATAATTAAATATTTTTAGTTCAAACTTTATTGTAGAATATGATTGAACCAATATGAGTAGATATATTAACAAATTTTATTCAAAATTATATAATATATATTCATTAATAAATTTGATTTGGGTAGCTTTGAATTGAGATGACCATAAAACTATACTTGGGTTCATCTACTGCATCAAATTTTCTTGTGGTTCTTTTACATATGAAAGGGCCATTTTTATTGGAAGCTAATATTGTGAACTACTCAAGAGGGGCAAGACCATGTACTAGTTGATAAACACCATCCCAGGTTTACAAAGATTTCTTAAACGATGTAACCCATGTGTTGCTTATAAGGATCCTTCGGTCAGGTTAGGTCAATTACCTCTTCTAACTAAGTAGACTAGAGACTTGCGACAACCCGAGATGACAGAACCATTGGATCTAGATCAGACACGTCATCATTCCACCAACCTTCCGCCTTAAGCTAATGATGATGAATTTCATAAATCTAAATTTTAAACTCCACATACTGCTACTATACGCTATGCATTTAGCGATCTAATGACTAGCCTTAATCAAAAGTTTTCTCTTAGCATTGAGAGGGGTAATTAACTATAAGTGCTTGCGCCTATAGAAAACCTGGAACCAGATCTAAAGTCCTCAGAAAATGAGGTTGAAATCTCTGGGTAGTGTCTTATCCACTATTCCATCTGCCTTCTGAAAATTATGCCGACACATTTAAACCATACTCTCTTCAATGCGAGAGGTCGGTGGCCAATTTTCGGAGCCCACAAGCTAGTATTGTGAACTACTCAGGAGGGGCAAGGCCATGTGCTAGTTGCATCATTTGAGATTTTTTTTTTTATTAATGCACACAAAGCTCTGCCACTATAATTTTATTGTATAACCTCATTTTATCACTCATTTAACTTCTTTATTTTAGGCATACCATATCCTAGTGCTGTAAGATGAGCTTATATATTAATTTATAGAGTTCAATTTAAAAATATTTATAAAATTCATAGAGCATTAATTATTTTCTAAAAAAATATTAAAGTTATGTGTGATTATTTATGTCAAAGAATCGAAATATTTCTTGTATTAAGTTATGATGAAATTGTGAGAATATTTTTTATTAAATTCGAACAAATCCAAATTTTATGCTAAGAAAAAGAATAAAAAAAGATACTGATAACCAAGTACTCCACACCTTTCATATAAATCGAAGGTAATTATACGAGACATATTATTTTTCCTTTTATAAATTAACTAAATACATGGAACCATAAGAACCTATCTACCATATATGATATCTCGTGCATGTATAAAATCCCTAAAATCTTAAAAAAAAAGCTATATCAAATCTTTTCTTGTATCCTCAACAAAAGTAAGTAACATAAAAGAAGGTATATGATCCTTCTTTGGATCACAATGAGATGAAGAACAAATGAAAGCACTTCTTATGAAGAGAAGATTATTAATCTTAGAAAATAGAATGGCGTATTAAGCACGTCAGTTCAATTCAAAGAAAGCGACAACCAACACAGTGTTGTGATAAAAGTGCCTGACAATGTTGAAGAGGATGACGCAAAGCTAACATTGATCATCAATGGAGAGATGTTCCTGGAGGTGGAGACGAAGGGGCGAAGTCAAGGTGATTCTGAGCTAAGTATTGAGGAGATGGTGGTTAAATTTACGTGGGATCTGCGTGAAATACCATTGCAATTTTCATTTCAAGCGAAGGTCTGACACAAAGAGATAATATCGAGTGTGTGCAAGGAATAGTAGCTTTTATTTTATGTGTTTTAGTTTTCATTACTAATGTTTGCCATAGTTTGAAATATTTAATAAAAATATGAATTAATTAATTAGTGGATTTGAATGTTGAGAATAAGAACTATCATAATATGACTATCTTTCATTGTGTTAATAGTAAATAATATGTATGTTATCTCTCTCTCTCTCTCTCTCTCTCTAGGTATATATATATAATGACGGACCCAAAAAATTCTTTTAGGGAACACAATTTTGAATTTTCAAACTTTAGATCAGTATTAGTGGTTTAAAAATGTTTTGAGTTAAAATATATTTATAAGAAAAAAAGTAGCATATATGTGAATGAAAAGCTTGCTATTGATGATGTTTCATATTCTTATTTTAAAACTATTAAATAATTATATTATTATCAATTTCATTCAAAATAGCATTCTAAATATAAGTGATTAAAAGTTCATTTGTCCACTGATCTTCAATTTTATTTTGTTGTTGATTTTTTATAATATTTATAACAAAAATGCTCTTTCAATACTTGTTATAACAATTAGAGAATCAATGATAGTTTTAATAGTTTGAAATAAAATAATATAAATAATATTTCTTTTTTTTATCATTTTCTCTGCATGTATTTGTCATGATTATATGTAGAAAATATTATAAAAATAATACAATTTATATTATTTTATTTCAAATTATTAAAATTAATATTGATTCTACAATTGTCATAGCAAGTATTGAAAGAGCATTTTTGTTATAAATATTATAAAAAAAGTTCCAAGAGAAGTCCTTTGGAGAGTTATAGGAAAGAAAGGACTTAATATTAGTTATATTCAAGTCATTAAAGATATGTATGCTAGAGCTATTACTTGTGTCCAAACACAAGGAGAATTAACAAAATATTTTCTTATTTCAGTTGGATTACATCAAGGATCAGCTTTAAGCCCATATCTTTTTTGTTTTAGTTATGGATTCTTATTGGGCATTTACAAAAGGATGCACCTTGGTGCATGCTTTTTACTGATGATATTCTTCTTGTTGATATGACTAGAGAGGAAGTCCAAGAGAAACTTGAGTTATGAAGCTCAACCTTAGAGTCTAAAGGTTTTCATTTAAGTAGATCTAAAACTGAATATATAGAATATAATTTTAGTTGTAGAAGTTTGAGTGATGGTGTTGTGTTATTGGGTGATCAAGTCAATAAAAAGAGTGAGCATTTTAGATATCTCAGCTATAATGTTCAAAATGATGGTGAAATAGACATGGATGTTTTTTTACCTCACTTTTGGAGTGAGCTTTCAACTTTTCATCATGTATTACTAGGACTCCTCTAGAGACGAGAGTTCCTTAGTCTTAAGACACTTCTAGTGATTAGGTGAACACTTAACCTAACCCTAGAGACTTAGAAGAGTTAGCCATATGAATAGGTTATGCCTTATGGGTATTATGAGGACTTGCCTACCCTATAGCTTGAACCCAATTCTTGCTTCCTTCTTTCAAACCAAACTTCAAATTCAAATCTCAAATCAATTCCAACTCAATTGATTTTCTCAAATCATAAATCAATTCCAAAACTCAAATCTTAAATCAATTCCAAATCAATTGGTTTTCTCAAATCTTAAATCAAATCCAAAAAAACCTTTTCTAAAGCCCTTTGATTTTATCTTATAGACTTAGCTCAAATCAAATATTAAATCAATTATGACTCAATTGATTTTCTCAAATCATAAATCAATTCCAAAATCCAAATCATGAATCAATTCCAAACCAAATGAATAAAACCCATGATTGAATTCAAATCCCAAAATCTTTCCTAAGCCCTTTGATTTCATCTTATGGACTTAGCTCAAATTAAGTCCAAATCACTCCAAACTCAAAATATTTTATCATAACCCATTTATATTCTCATTTATATTCACGAATATAAATGAAACATAAATTAAAATAACCAAAACTAAATTCAAAACTCAAGTCCAAATCCAACTTAAATCCAACCTATATCCTTTAAGCAAATTTCTTGGACTTAGCCAAATCATTCTCAAATCAATCCAAACCCTTGGATTTTCTCTTCAAACAATCACTTCTTCAATCAGATACCCAAATATAAACATAAACTTCAATCATCAAACCAAAATCAAACTAACCCAATTCAAACCCATGTTCATCCTTTGAACTTGAAATTGTCAAATGAACCAAAACTCATTTGACTCCAAATCACTTGCAATTGGATTTATATTTTCATCATAAGTCCATATGTGAGTTCAACCAAACTTGAATCAAGCCTTGATCAAGCCAATTGACCCACTTTGGCTCACTTGACCCAAAGTGACCTAAAGGACCTTTTTGAGCCAAGTTTTAATCCAACACAAATTGGATTGAACTAAGCACATCTAAGCCTCACATTGTGAGCAACAATCATCCTAGGATGATCAATCACTCAAATTGGGTCAAACTAAGTCAAACCTAGCCTTTGACTAAGTCAACATTTAGCCCAAATGAAACCCAAACTAGCCAAAATCCACCATATGCCAAATTGATTGAAACCATTGATCTAAACCAATTCATAATCAATGATTGAACTTGACCAAGCCATCAATTGAGCCAAAATAAGCCTAATTGGACACTTGACCTAAGTTGACCCAAGTTGACCTAAAAAGTAAAAATGAGTCAAATCTTGATCTAAGCCAAATTGATTGCAACCAATGGGTCAAATTCATTCTAAATCACTTGTTGAATTTGACCAAAGCTTCAATTGGCCAACTAGACCCAACCTAGCCCAATTGACCATGAACCCAACTTGACCTAAAAGGTCAAATCAACTTGAAATCAAACCAAACCAAAATTGATTGAAACCAAAGCTTGCAAAACATTTCAAATGTTCAACCAAGCCTAAACCAACCCATGACCTAACCCAATTGGGTCAAATGAGTCAAATTGGTCAACTTGACCCATTTAACCTAAGTGAACCTAAATGAACCAAAACTAAATCTAAACCAAATTGAACCAAACCAATGATACCCATAGGCTCCAAATAATCATTTGAACTTGACTTAACCCATGGTTTGACCCAATTTAACCAATTGGTAAACCTAACCCAATTTGACCCAACTTGACCTAAATAGGTCAAATTGTGTCAATTCAAATCAAATGAACTCCAAATCACTCAAAATTTGGCCCAACCCATTTTTGAATCATTTAAAATCTATCCAAATCAAAATTATGGCCAAATGACCACTTTACCATTAGCTCAAAGGGTATCCTATGGCCAAATTCACTTGGAATTTGGCCAATTTTTGTTTCAAGACCACTTAGCATCCTTCTAGTGGTCCAAGGAGAGTGGTGAACATGACCCAATGAGCTTGGGTCAGCCATGACCCAACCCAAGACCAAACCAACCCCTCCAATGGAAATTGAGCACTTGGATCACCAAATCCACTCACCTAGCACATGGGCACTCACTCTCCTCCACTCCTCTACCTTAAACGACCCACATGGGGTGTCTTGCAACTCAAACTGTGAACCCAATCTCACTTATTGATCAAAAATGGCATTTTAGACTTCCACCATCTAATCCAAGGAGGGGGAGATATACTCCCCCTCATTACCACTCAAACCGAAGGATTGATTTTAACATTGCCAAGGAGGTTGAAACAAAGCTTCTCCAAGCCTTTGCAAGCTATTCTTGAGCTCCCCCATTTCTCCTTCTTGATTTTGCTCAAAGCAAAATAGAGAGGTCAATCCAAATCCCAACTCACTCAATTCTCCACCAAAACCAAATTAATCTCCCACACACCATCAGTGGACCTCATCGAGCTCAACCAAGCCATTTCCCAAGTCTCCAAGCCACGGAAGCATCACCTTGATCAAGGCCGATCACCATTGATGGGAGCTTGGTCAACCGAGCCATCCACTTCAAATCAAGATCCAATACCTTCAACAGGGCTTCATCTCTACTAGACGAAGCTACCTCCACCGTTGGAAGCACCGGTGATAGCCTCCGGTGAGGTAATTACTTGAAATCATAGCTTTAGAAAATTTTGCTTGGTCCTTTTTAAAGAAAAGTGTCATCCCTTGAGATCTTGACCATTGGATGTACATCCCCCCTCCTTTTGAAGGTGTGGCATCATTTTGATCCCAATATGAGCTCTGGTGAGCTCGAATTGAATGGGGAGAGTCGAATGGTGTTTGTCTCTCATCGCTCGCAAAGGAGAATGATCATACACCATCTGTTCCACATGATTGGAATGAACGGCTATTATTAGATCACACTAGATCCTATCTAATTTAAGCTTAAATCATGAAATTAATGGCTTGATCTTAGATCCATGACCCATAGCGTCCAACTAACTTAGCAGATGGATGTGATAACTTAAATAACTTATCCCATCGCACCACATAAGCAGCATGGTAGCCCGTCACATGGCTGAGATTAGGGGGTTAATTAGGCTTAATTAATTTATTTTTAATGCTAAAACTTCTTAAAATTATAACTAATTATAGAAAAATTCAAAAATATAAACTTAGGCTCATTTAAAGATAATTCAGAAGAATTATAGAAAATTTAATTTAATTAATTTTGAGTAGTGATTTTAACTCAATTTGGGTTTGTTAAAAAATGTAATTAGGCTAATTACTCCTTAATTACTTCAACAATTAATTCCAACCTTCCTAAGGTTGATTAGTGGGATGTCCTCTGCCTCCCATGATTTTCTTGGAATTTATTATTGGATCAATTAGGGGAATTGCTTATTTCATCCCTGATCACTTTCTTAATTAATTAAATGATTTATTAACCTATTAAATAGTGATAAAGTCACTATAATCATCATGAAATAGTGATTGGACTTAGGGAATGAGATTATGGTTTCTTTTCCAATCTTTTCCCCTAAGTTTATTTCATTTGAATAAACACTTAGTTAATGACTAAATCACTTCATTAATTGGTTTAATTAATCAAACTCAAAACTAAATCACTCTATAACTTAATCACTTAATCTTGGGTAGATTCTTAGGTGTTCAATAACCTAAGAGACTTTAAAGGAAATTATAATCAATCTACATGTGTAGGATGGTTATGAAAGTACTTAATTAAATACTTTAGCTTAATTAATCAATAATTATGAGTCGATTGCATTAGGCCCCTTTATTTTCTAGGTGCATTGCTAATTTAAATTCCATGTGGTTGCATATCATATGTTGGCTCATAATTGCTTGGTTAATTATGTTAAAGTTGTATAGGTAAGGGGTAATTAATGGATTTAACTTATACTTTAGCCTAAACAAAATATAAAATCAACCTAATTGTTCTAAAATTAAACTAAATCAAGTCACACATGAAGGAAATGGGTTAGGACCAGAAACACTTTTCACATTTCCTAAGTCAAATCAAATTCAAAAATAAAAATCTCCTAAAACAATTTTGATTCACTTTAAATGATCTTATTTTATTGGATTTTCCTTATGAAGTAATTACGGTGAATGAAGTCATGTGCTTATATCCATTTATTTCTTTCCAAGCATGCTAAATATTGTTTGCCATATGAAATCATGCATTCATGTCTTTCAAAAATCAATTAAATAAAATATTTCCTTTTATGTCAAATTGCATGTGTTGGCTACAATTAAGAATATGAGTGGCTATTATCACTATTAAACTAAAAATTATTTTCAAAACTTATAAATCAAAGATTATGAATGAAGTGATTCTACTTATAAATACTTATAAGCTTGCATGTGATTATAACATAAGATGTGTTTTATGTTGTTTTCTTCCCTTCTCTTAACATGGATTTGAATAGGATTTGCAAAGTGTATAGCTCATTTGAAAAGAATACAACACTTGCTTAAATCTTTTCTTATGCATTTCTATGCTATGACTTAAGAAGGATCTTCACATTTACACATGTAAATTAAACAACCAAATCAAAAAAAAAAATATTTTTTGCAAGATTTTTCATCCATTTATTTCTTTTGTACATCTACATGTATTTAAGAAAAGTGGTATATTAGTTTGGACATCCTGGGACTGCGAGGCTTTAAGTAGCCCCAAGTAGGGCTTGTACCTTATGCCCCTGGTGTAGAAAATAATGGCGTCATACTCACTAATGTGTTTTATACATGTGGTTGGGCATTATGTTAATGGATGAAGAATCCCTCTTTTCTACATAATAAAGATATGCATTCATGGAATATCTAAATTTTCAAATCACATCACTTAACATTCATCATCAAAGTGTGCTAAAATTTTGCATTGCATGTATAAGTATGCTTAGGATTATTCATATGCATGGTATACATGGTAAAAAGAAATAAATGGTTGTGTGTTATGTGGTAGTAATCCACCTTAACTAATCCTAAGATTCCTTTCTTATTTAGGCTTATTTCGAGCAAATCTAAACTTAGGATTAATTAAAACACATAATAAAACATTCATTAAAGAAAAATCAATAATTAATCTACCTTCGAAATATTTTAAGGTTGGGATGAAAGAGAAGTTATCTTCTCTTTTCTTCTCTTCAGAACATTTAGTAATTTAGTGTAGGTTCATTTAAACCAAATCAAATCATCAACTAAAATTGACAAATCAACTAAATCATTTGAAATGAAACCACCCTCTAAATTGAATCTTTCACACTTAGAAAATTTCAACCCTAGATAAGACATGCCACACAAGCCTTAAATGGCACACATTAGGCTAAGTCACCACTTCTAGCTCTATGTTAGGGTGGTGCATGGTTTGATGCCTGATTTTATTTTTTTGATGTATGTTTTAGACTGGATGTTAGGGTTCATGAACATAGTCTGGATGTTAGGCTGATTTTAGTCTAATCATGCATAGGGGTTTGCTTAAGGGCTCTATAATAAAAATATAAATGCTTTTGCTATGCAGTTGCTTAAACCCCTAAGCATAACCCAAATTAGGAAGGTGGACTTGGTTACCTATGTGAGGGGTGCTAAAATTATTCATATATAACTTGGGTTCTATGATATGTTTAGCTAATCTATTTTTTGATTTAGTTAGATTTAACTTTCTCATTTTGATGTAAATTTTGTAATTAAGATTTGGAATGAATGTTATGGGGATTAGAATGAACATTGGTTATAAGGCCATGTCTTATATACCAAGTGAAGCCTTGGAGCAAACTACATCCAAGTCAAACCAAAAGAAAGAAAGAAATGGGAAAAGAAAAAAATAAAGAAAAGGAAGAAATGAAGAATGAAAATGAAGACCCCATAACATGAATTCCTTCTAAATGTAATTATTCATTTGTAATTGGTTATATAAGGGTAGAGCTTCATATCCATATTTCTTTTTAGTTGTATGGTGGTACTCACCGACCTTTTATCCTTTTGTGCTAATTTTATAAATTGATTGATGTTTTGTTTATGATTGTGCAATTAGGATGACATGATTTTCTAGTTTCTTAATTGCTTGATGGTTATTGAATGGCACGGATATGATTAGACTCTTAGAAAAATAAATTTTCTAAATTAACTCAAAATTAAATTAGATAACTCATAACCTCACTTAAAGCCTTTGACATAAATTAAGATAATAAAAGATTTAGCAACCCTTTGTTAGATGTTGTATGTCTCATCATGCATAAAATCATATTATCTCACTCTTGCTAATGGAGGGCTTCCACCTTTACTAGAGAAAATGGCTTGACCTTTGAGAGCCATGGTGGAAACACACCTTCTTTCTAATTTTGGCCCATAATCCAATTTCTCATGCATTAGGCATATGAAATCCCATAGCCTGTGTCAAATAATATGTCCAAAAATAAAAATAAAACTTAATAAAATTTGCATTAGATTAAGTCATGAGTTCATGCCCTTCATGATCTAGTCTCTTAGGGAGTGAGTTTAAGGACCTAGTCTCCTTTCTAAACAAACATCTTAGCCATATTTCAAAGCATAAGACTTGCTTACATGTATTTAAAATTATTAGAGGAGTTAGTTGGTTGCCACTATAGGCGGTTGTAAGTCCAACAGTCGGGTGGTTTACTCTCGCTTATGAAGATAAACCATATACCCATTTTCTCCTTAGATTTAGGTCGTGCTTTGGCCCTCACCAAAGCTCCCTAGATTTAGGATCTGAGGATGTTGTTTTCCTTTGTGGGCTACAAGCATAAATTCTCACCTCTTAGGCATTTCCACGATCTTGTATTGTGGAATTGTAAGCCCTAGATTTCTAATAAAAATTCAACTCAAACATATAATTCTTCTCAAATTTCAAAAATATAAGCCCAACCATAGGAAAGTTTGGGATGCTCACTAGGTTTCTTAGTATCATGAGCATCCCCTACTCATCTCCCTTTGGTTTTGATAATAACTCCCTCTTTTTGATCAGTCATACTTGATTTTCTAAAAATAACCAATTCGTTGATAGTCCTTTCTTTGATATCTTTGGAGACAATGATCATTTACCTTAATCGAGAGTATTCTTAAGGAATCTCATTCCTTAGGATGTAATTAATTATGGGGGCTTGCCTCCATAGAAAACTTAAAGAACCCAATTTAAATAAACCCTGCTTTACTTTTCCATGTAAAGTAGGGAAAAGATCTCTGGTACATTGTAAGCCCCATTGTCCTTAGGAGTCCTTATTAGGTGATTAGGTCCATTGTAGGATAGTGACTTCTATTTCTCGAGATAGTACATCATTCCTCTTTATCGCACTCGATCACCCTAATGAGTACATCTACGGATCTACGTGGTGTCCCAACTACATTTTCATTCCAAACTAAAAATAAAACATCACAATGTTATTAGTAGAATTCAAGTTGGATGGTTGAAGTGGAGGAATGCATCTAGCATGTTGTGTGATAGAAAAGTACTGCTTAGACTTAATGAAAATTTAAAAAATGGTAGTAAGACCTACAATGATTTATGGTGCACAATGAGACTAAGTTATGTATTGTAGAGATTAAGATGCTCAAGTTGATGAGTGGCTTTACTCTTAGAGATAAAATGCAAAATGAATATGTTTAGAAAAGGTTGGAGTAGCTCCAGTGGCATATAAGATTAGAGAGAATTGCCTTAGAAGGTTTGACCACATAAAGCGTTAGCCGTTCAATGACCCGGTTAGGAGAGTAGATGTATTATATTTGCCTTTTGTTAAGAAAGGTAGTGGTAGACCTAAAAAAGAAATGGTTAAGATGTATAGAAAATGATCTTAGTTTATAAGAATAAAATGAGAACTTAACACATATGTGGCTTTTTAATTTGGAGGAATATCCGCTATGGATACATACTTGATTGAATTTGTTTGATTTGGTTTGTTGATTTAGTTTGATTTTGGTTTGGTTTAGTGTTTGATTGAGTTTGGTTATTTTGTTTAGGTTCCACTGGGGAGTAAATTTAAGTTTGTTTGATTTAGTTTGATCAAATTGTTGTTGACTCTACTGGGGATGTAAGTTTGGGTTTCAATTTATTTTAACTTTGATTGATTTTTTGTTAGGTTTTGATTGACTTTGATTTGGACCTTATCGGTTGTTGGCCTCACTTTTGGAGTGAGAATTCAATCATCCCATCATAGGTCTAGGAGTCTTCTAAACACTAAGAGTTCCTTAGTCATAGGATACTTCTAATGGCTAGGTGAACACTTAACTTAAACCTAGAGACTTTAGGAGGGTTTGTTATAGGATTAGGCTAAGCCTTATGACCCAAGGTGACTTACCCATCATCCTATGGCTCAAGCTCATCATACCCTCCTTAGCCAAAATCCAACCTCAAATCAATGTACCCAATACCAATAGAATCTCAATTCATATCTCAATATCTAAACTCAACTAAACTCAATTCAACCCAAAACTAATTCATTTGACCCATTAGGTTCACTTGACCCAAAGTGACCTAAAGGACCCATTTGAGCCAACCTTCAATCCAACCTAAATTGGAGTGAACTAATCAAACCTTATAATGTTTGATCATCCTTGATTGATCAATTGCAATCAATTGGGTCAAACTAGATCAATTTGGTCATTTGACCAAATTAACCCAATTAACCTACATGAGCCAAATGAACCAAATCTTATCCTAACCCAAATCAATTGAAATCAATGATTCATACCAACCTAAAATCAATCCTTGAATATGACTCGACCATCAATTGAGCCAAACCAAACCCAATTGGCCCTCTTGACCCAAGTTGACCCAATTTGACCTAATGGGCCAAATTGGGTCAAATCAAAACCTAATCCAAATTGATTGCAACCAATGGCTCAAATTCATTCCAAATTTATTATTGAACATGATCAAAGCCTTGATTGAACCCAATTTGATCAATTAAACCCAATTGACCTATTTAACCCAAATTTATCTAAAGGGTCAAATTGGTCTAAATCATTCCTAAATCCAAATTGATTGAAATCAAAGCCTACAATCATCTTTAATTGATCAATAAAATAGGAACCAATATCTAACCTAAGCTAATTTGGCCAATTTAGCCAAATTACATATTTGACCCATATGAACTCAAATGTATCAAATTCAAATCAAAGCCAAATTAAATCAAATAATTCACCAAAAGCATTCCAAATAATTCATAAAACATTATTGAAACATAATCTAAAATAAAATAATAAATTGAATCACATATATCAACTTAACTAAATTTGGTCAAAGTTGGTCAAACTTTAGTCAAAGTTGGGTCAAATTAAAAATTAATCCAAACTAAATAAAATTAATCAATCAAAATTATCATAAATGATTAATCAAATATAATTGAAGTCTAATCCAAACCCAACATGACCAATTAGGACATATAAACTCAATTAGATCCACTTTGGTCAAAGCAATCAAAATGTGCTTAAATCATTTTAGGATCAAATCAAATTAAATTAATTAAACTCATATGAATGAAATGATAAATTGGTTATAATTGAACCTTACACCTGAAGCCAAAAAGTTAATTTAGGTTACTTAAACCCAATCCAACTTATTTGGGTCAATATGAGTTGCCCAATTCAAAATCTAAGTCCAAATTGGATTTTGGCAACCTAAAAGTAGCTAAGCTCCCTAATGCAAGAGTTGAACTTCAACTTTTGTGGCTTGATAAAACCAAGTGAAAAGAGAGATTAAATGTAAAGTAGAGAAAATGTTACATGCTTCCAAACTCTTCAATCTCTCATCCTTCCCTCCACCATGCCTTTTGCTTGACTTTTGGATAGTCTATAGTAAATTAGCCACCTCCCACAGTAACTTGCAAGCTCAAATTCCCTATGGTAGGCCACCTCCAAGCTCCATTAATGGGGAGGGGGTTGGCCATCTATAAAATCTCATCTTTAGCCTATTTCAACACTTTTGAACATTCCCTACATACTCACCATAATCTTAGGAGAGAAATCGAGCCTTTCCCCACCTTCCCACACCCCAAATTGACCAAAATACATTGAACTCCGGTGAGAGGCAGTGGTGGTTGACATTCCCGACAATCAGAGAGGAGGAAAGCAAGTATACTTACCTTGGAGCTTTTTCTCACATCCAGAAATATTTTTGAATTGATTCGACCACTCAACGGTGGCTCGAGTGAGGTAATTTCATCAATCATTAGCCGGCCATAGATCTATTTATTTGTTATAATGTTCACATGATCTTAAAAATATCCATTAGATAGCACTTGCACTTTCTATTTTAATTGATCTTAATGAGAGAGAGGGCATTTTTTCGGTGACATTCATGGGAAAATCAAGCCCAAATTGATGAGAGGTGGCATATTTCCGTTCCCTAGTTATAGTTCGCTATCCATGGGGAGGATGAGCTAGCAAGCATCCAATCCCCATTAATTTGGACGGACGGCTAAGATTAAAATGTTAGAAGATTTGATTTCATCCCTTAGATCAAGAGATTTGAGATGGATTGTTCAATCTTTGATTGGACGGTCCGATCTACACCCATGGTTTTCCCTCAATCCACACGGACCAACCTGTGGTTACCACGTGTAACGACTTGCACCATCAGTGTCGCATGGTGCAGACTAGTTTAAGTAAGAAAATGAGGATTTTTGAAATTAAATAAATGCTAAAAAATGGCTTCAAATTTCAAATCATCATAAAAAAATAAAATACTCAATGAAAAATTACAAATAAGGGCTCGTTGGATTAATCTTTTCGAGAGAAACCTAATAAACACAAAATCCTTAATTTCTATTGGCTATATTGAGATTAATTTAGGTTTTAGTGAAGATCAAATTTCATTAATTAATCTATAAATATTAATCATATTGATTTGAAACTTCTAATGATTGAAATTGAAGTTAAAATATACTCACCATAAAAGTTTCAAATCAAAATGATGAATGGATTAGGAGGCACTAAATTTCAAAGTTCAATGCCTAATTTCAAGAAATAATTAATTTAAAAATCTAGAAAATTAAAAAAATCATCAAAATTTTTTAAACCACTCTAAATAACATCAAATAACCTTATGAAAATAATATAATCTTGTGAAGTTAAAAAAAATCATTTAAAATTAAGGTATAATAAATCATCAAAATTAACATTTATTGAATTTATCAAAGCTAAATTATAATGAATTAAAATAACCAAGCTAAAATCATAAATACCACACTCTAAACTAAATCAAGTAAACATCACATAACCTTCAATTGAAACTAAACTAAACCTAAGCTTAATCAAACATAAATTTGAACTTAATTAAATCATAATTAAATATCAATTAAATCCTAAATTAAACTTAACCTAATAAACCTAAATCATCAAATCATTGACAATGTCAACATGAAATCAAATTAAAAGATTCAACAAATAAATAACCTAATCAAATCAAACTCTACTCAACTTGATAAGAAGACTAATCAACCCATGATTAAACCATAATGAACCCAATCAAACAAATTAAATCAGTCAAATCAATTAAATATAGATCAAATTAAATTAAATAATTGAATCAATTTAAAATAATCGATATATGAATTAAATACATTCAAAATAAATTAAACATAATTGATCAAATCAAATAATAATTGATTTAGTTATGCAATCAAATTAAACATCAACTAAGAAAATTTAATCTAAATAAACTAAGGCAATCAAATGCTTAATCACATGAAACCTAAGTTACAATGAATCAATCTAGATGAAGTAATCACTAATCAAGCTTTTATTAGCTATTCAAAATAATTATGAACGTCCAATCATATCCAACTAAACCATTAATCAAAGCAAAAACTCAATTTGGTTAATCAAAATGATAAAGAATTATAACTAAAGTTTAATTTGATTAATCATCTAAATTAAATTTTAACCAAACAAATAAAATAAACAAGCCAACTTTAAACTATCCAATTAGCTTAGTTAATTATATGAAGAAAACCAATATAATTAAATACTAATTAAGCATTGAATCTCAATCATATGAAATTACTTAAATTTAATAAACAACAAAACTAAATTGAGCCCTAAGTAATCATTAAACCTTAAATCAAATAGATCACAACTCATAATCAATTATGAACATCCAATAATATCCAACTAAACCAATCAAACCAAAAACATAATTTGGTTAATCAAAATGACAAAAAATTATAACTAAACTTTAATTTGATTAATCATCTATATCAAATTTTAACCAAATAAATAAAATAAACAAACCAACATTAAACTATCCAATCAGCTTAGTTAGTTATATGAAGTAAACCAATCTAATTAAATTTAATTAAACATTGAATCTCAATCATATGAAATCACTTAAATTCAATAAAAGACTAAACTAAATTGATCCCTAATTAATCATCAAACCCTAAATCAAATAGATCACAACTCATAATCAAATCAAATCAAATGAAACTAAAGTAAACCTTAATCAATTCAATATATAATCAAGTTAGGTTCAATTCAATCTATTTGAGTTAGATGAATTAATTAATCATTAAACATACACATTTAATAATCAAATTAAACATGAACTATCATTTAAAGACATTAACCAAATTCTAATAAATGAGTCAAACTAAATGAAATTCTAAATACAAATAATCAAATTTAATTGAACTCAAAATAAACATTTAATTCACTTAACATAAGCAAATCCATAAACTAATAAAACTTAACAAATCAAATCTATTAAATCAAATTAAAAGATTAAATTAAATAATCCTCAAACTAAAACCAATATATAAATCAAATCACAAAATTCAGAAACCAAATGATCAAACTTTTAATTAGAATCCAGATAAGAAGTTGCTTTGAACCTTGTTCAAACAAGAAGTTAACTAAATTGAAATCTTTTAACTAAATCCAGTCAATCTTAAATGAAAAGAGGAAATCATTAAATTTAAATAACATTAAAATAATTTAATCAATATCATATAAATTAAAATCTTAAATCAAAACCCAAGAGAAAATAATTAGATATTTATTCAAAGGATATTGAATTATCAAAATTTAATTAAATCAAAACATCTAATCCAAAAATTAATCAATCAAAGTACATGAAGTTAAACAAACTCAAACTTTAAAATCTAAATTAAATCAAACAAACATTAATCTAATCAAATCAAATCAATTTAGTTGAATCATTTACATAAATTCAAATGGGTTAATTAAGATGTTTAGGTTCTTAGTTTGGCCCTTAGAATAAACTTTCATCTCAGGATGAAAGTTTCATTTTATTAGAATTAGGATGTTGAATGACATGGATTCTGTTCTAAGCAAAATTTATCTTATTCTTAATTCTTTAAAATCTAAATTCAACATAAATATAAAAATGAACTTAAAATTGAAATGAAATAAAAAAATCAATTATTTAAATAGAAACCATCCAATGGTAAAAATAAATAAATTCTAAATTCAAATTAAATTTAAAATGAAATAAAGCTAATAGACTTACCACATAAGCCTTCTTTCCACACACTAGAATACTAGGTCAATGACCATAGAATTTGGTTAGGTCTATGTGTTGACTATGATGATTCATTTTCTTATTTTTGGTGTACTATTTTAGATTGGATGGCTAGGATTGTTTGCTCACTAGTCTAGATGATAGGGCATTTTATTATTAGCCTAATCATGTTTTCTAAAGGTGATTATGCTTAAGGGATTGCTTAAAATAATATAAATGTCTTGCTAGTAGGTTTCTTAAGCCCCTAAGCATAATCCAAGTTAGGATAGGTGGGTTTGGTTACCCATGTACAGGGTGCTAAGTCCAAATTATGAAATATAACTATTTTGGATTATATGTATGTTTGGTTAACTTCTATTTTGCAGGTGTAGTTAGATTTACTTTTCATATTAAAAGGTAATTTTGCAAATAGGAATTAAGATTAGTGTTATGGGGCTAAGGATGAGCAGTGGCTAGAAGGCTTTAGTCCTGGGATGCCCTATGATGCCTTGGAGCAAATCAAATCAATAGAAAGAAGAAAGAGATATGAAGATATGAAGGAATGAAGACCCCATAGCATGTATTCAATTCTAATTATAATTATTCTTTTATATTCAAGGTTGTATAATGGTAGAGCACTGCTACCTATCATTTCACTTTTCTGGGGTGTACGGCAATACCCGGCCGCACCGGCCTTTTATTCTTTCACGGTAGTCTATAAAATTGTTTGATGTTATGTTTAGATTATGCAATAGGATGGCATGAATTTCATAGTTCCTTTATGATTGATGTTTGAATGTGAGGCGTGGATACTATAGGCTCTTAGGATAAAATTAATTTTTTTATCTTAACTAACAACTCATAATTAAATTTTAAAATAACTCATAACCTCATCATAAACCTAGGACATAAATAAGATAATTAAATGATTTAACAACCTTTTAGCTATATGGTTGAATGTCTCACATCATGCATGTCATATTCCTTATTCCTTGAATATGGGGATCTCCATCCTGGCACAATAGGGAAATGCTTGACCTGTGAGGGCATCCCTTGTGGTGGAGAACACCCTTTTCTCGTTGATTTTGCTAATAACTTATATTTCATCATGCATTTAGGCTTAAGAAAAACTAAAGCTTTTATCAAAATGAAATACAAATTGTAAAAATTTACATTTTAGACTAAGTCACATGCTCATACCACTCATGCTCTAGTCTCTTAGGGAGTGAGTTTAAGATTTTAGTCTCTTTCTAAATTAAATAACAAGCCAAGCCATCTTGCAATTTTATAAGAATGGATTACATGATTTTGAATCATAGGAGGAGTTAGCTGGCAGTCACTCTAAGCCATTGTAAGTCTAGAAGTTGGACAATTTATTCTCTCTTGTGGAGGTAAACCATTATATCCACCCTTCACTTAGATTTAGGTCATGCTCTAGCTTGTACTATAGCTCCTTAGATTTAAGATCGAGGTTTCTAGTTTTCTTTGGGCTATAAGCATAAATCTTCACTTCTTAGGCATTTCTTCAATCTTGTGTTAATGGATTATAAGCCCTATAAATCTAATAAAACTTCAACTTAAATAAAATAAATCTATTCACTTTCAAATATATAAAGCCTCATAGGATAAGTTGGAATGCTCACTAGGCTTCCTAATATTATGAGCATATCCTACTCATTTTCCTTTGGATTCTAAAATAAGTCTTCCAATTGAATTTTCCCAATTGATTTTTTGAAATAGCCAAATTTTTTATAGTCTAACCTTGAAATCTTTGGAGACAATAATTGCTTACTTGAATCGAGAGTGTTCTTAGGGAATCTCATTTCCTAGGATATAATTACCTATGGAGGCTTGCCTCTATAGGGAACTAAAGAACCTAGCTTAAAATAAACCCTATTTTACTTTTTCCATGTAAAGCAGGGAGAAAGATCTCTGGTATATTCAAAGACTCATCATGCCTTAGGAGTCCTTATTAGGTGATTAGGTCCATTGTAGGGTGATGTCTCAATCTTTTGATATAGTACATCATACTTGAATGTCATACTCGATCACTTCAATAAGTACCCCTATGGTGTTTATTTATTTTTATGTTAGGTGTGTGTTTATGTGAGGGGACACCACGCAGATCCATAGATGTACTCATTAGGGTAATCAACATTAAGGAATAGTGTACTATCTCGAGAGATAGAAGTCACTACCCTATAATGGACCTAATCATCTGATGAGGACTCTTAAGGCATGATGGGTCTTCCAATGTACAAGAGATTTTTCCCCTACTTAACATGGAAAAGTAAAGTAGGGTTTATTTTAAGCCGGGTTCATTAAGTTTCCTATGGAGGTAAGCCCCCATAGTTAATTACATCCTAAAGAATGAGATTCCTTAAGAATACTCTTGATTAAGAAAAATGATCATTGTCTCCAAAGATTTTAAAGATAGGACTATCAATCAATTGGTTATTTTTAAAAAATCAAGTGGGATTGATTAAAAAGGAGAGAGTTATTATCGAAACCAAAGGGAGATGAGTAGAAGATACTCATGATACTAGGAAGCCTAGTGAGCATTCCAAACTATCCTATGGTTGGGCTTTATATTTTAAAATTGAGGAGAATTATATGTTTGAGTTGAATTTTTATTGGAAATCTAGGACTTACAATTCCATAATACAAGATTATAGAAATGCCTAAGAGATGAGGATTTATGCTTGTAGCCCCAAAGGAAACATCAACATCAGATCCTAAATCTAGGGAGCTTCGGCATAGGCCAAAGTGTGACCTAAATCTAAGTGACAAAATGGGCATATGGTTTACCTCCACAAGAAAGGATAAACTACCAGACTGCTAGACTTACAACTGCCTTGGGTTGCTGCTAACTAACGCCTCCTACAATTTTAAATACATGTAGTCAAGTCATATGCTTTGCAAGATGGTTACGTTGTTATTTACTTAGAAGAGAAACTAAGTCCTTAAACTCACCCCCTAAGAGACTAGATCATGAAGGGCATGAATAATGACCTAAATCTAATGCAAATTTTGTCAAGTTTTATCTTAATTTTTGGATATTTCTATTTGACACAGGCTATGTGATTTTATATGCCTAATGCATGAGAAAATTAGTTATGGACCAAAATCAAAAAGAAGGAGGTGTGTTTCCACCATGGACAAGAGTGAGACAATATAATTTATGCATGATATAAGACATACAACTTCCATCTAAGGTGATGCTAAATCTTTTATTATCTTAATTTATGTCTAGGCTTTAGGTGAGGTTTTGAATTATTTAATTTAATTTAGAATTGATTAATTGGATAGAAAATTTATTTTTTTCTAAGAGCCTAATCGCATCCATGCCATTCAACAATCTTCAAACAATTAAGAAATTAGGAAAATCATGCCATCCTAATTGTGCAATCATAAATATAACATCAATCAATTTATAAAATTAACATAAAAAGGATAAGAGGTCTGTCGTATCGCATAACCCTAAAAAAAGAAATGTTGGTAGCCGAGCTCTGCCCTCATACAACTTGGATTACAAATGAATAATTACAATTAAAAGAAATTCATGTTATGGGGGTCTTCATTCTTCATTCTTCATTCTTCATTCTTCATTCTTCATTCTTCATTCTTCATTTCTTCATTTTTATTTCTTCATTTTGATTTGCTTTTTTCTTTCTTCCTTCTGGCTAGATTGGAATATGGTTGCTCCAAAGGCGTCACATGGTACATAAGACTTGATCTTATAACCAATGTTCATCCTAATCTCTCATAACATTCATTTCCAAATCCTAATTGTAAAATTTACATAAAAATGGGAAAGGTAAATCTAACTAAACCTGCAAAACAAAGGTTAGCTAAACATACCACGCAACCCAAGCAGTTATATTAATAATTTGGACTTAGCACCTTACTTATAGGTAACCAAGTCCACCTATCCTAATTTGGACTATGCTTAGGGGCTAAGCAACCTACACAACAAAAGCATTTATATTCAATTTTTTTTATTACAGTGGGCCCTTAAGCACAATCCCCTGTAGAAGAGATGATTAGGCTAAAATCACCCTATCATCTAGTCTAAAATATTACACCATAAAATAAAATCATGCATCAAACCATGCACTGCCCTAATGTAGAGCTAGAAGTGGTGACTTAGACTAATGTGTATGCTATTTAAGGCTTGTGTGGCATGTCATAGCTAGGCTTTAAGGTTGAAATTTTTTTAAGTGTGAAAGATTCAATTTAGATGGAGGTTTCATTTCAAGTGATTTAGTTGGCTTGTCAATTTTAGTTGGTGGTTTGATTTGGTTTGAATGAACCTACACTTAGTGACTAAATATTATGAAGAGAAGAAAAGAGAAGAGAGCTCTCTTTCATCCCTACCTTAAAGCATTTCTAAGGTAAATTCATTAATTAAATTCTCTTTAATGAATGATTTATTATGTGTTTTAAGTAACCCTAAGTTTAGATTCACTCTAAATAGCCTTATTCAATAAGAAAGGCATCTTAGGATTAGTTAGGGTGGATTACTATCACATAACACACACCCATTCATTTCTTTCCTTCATGTATACCATGCATATGAATAATAATAAGCATACCTATATATACAATGCAAATCTTAGCACACTTTATTGATGAATGCAATGAGATGTGATTTAAAAATTTTGATATTACATTTGTTAATTGGAATATTAATGCATGTCTTTATGTAGAAAAGAGGGATTTCTCATCCATTAGCTAAATGCACATCTGCATGTATAAAAGTTATAAGTGTATATGATGCCATTGCTTTCTACACTAGGGGTGTAAGGTATAAGACCTACTTAGGGCTACTTAAAGTCTCACAACCCCGAGATGTCCAAAGTGATATACCACTTTTATTAGATACATGTAGATGTACAAAAAAAACCAAATGGATAAGGAATCATGCAAGAGACTTTGTTTGATTTGGTTGTATGATTTACATGTGTTATATGAAGATCCTTCCTAAGTCTTAATATAGAGATGCATAGAAATAGATTTAGGAAAGTGTTGTGTTCTTTTCAAATGAACTATACACTTGCAAATCCTATGTGAATCCATGTTAAGAGAAGGAAAGAGAACTTCATAATATACATCTTATGCTATCATCACATGCAAGCTTATAAATATTTATAACTAGCATCACTTCATTTATAATCTTTGATTTATAGGTTTTTTTAAAAAAATTAATTTTTGGTTTAATAGTGATAATAGCCACTCATATTCTTAATTTTAGCCAACACATGCAATTTGACATAGAAGGAAAAAATTTTATTTAATTAATTTTAAAAGAAATGAATGCATGATTTCATATGGCAAACAATATTTAGCATGATTGGAAAGAAATAAAGGAATATAAACACATGACTTCATTCACCCTAATTAATTTCTAAGGACAATCAAATAAAATAAGAACATTTAAAATGAATCAAAAAATTCTTTAAGGAGATTTTTATCTTTGAATTTGATTTGACTTAGGAAATATGAGAAGGGTTTACTAGTCCTAACCCATTCCCCCCATGTGTGAATTGGTTTGGTTTAATTTAGAATAATTATGTTGATTTTATGTTTTGATTAGGTTAAGGTATGTATTAAATCCATTAATCACTCCTTACCTATACCACTTTAATATAATTATCCAAGTAATTATGAGCCAACATATGATATGCAACTACATGGAAATTAAATTAGTAATGCACCTAAGAAATGAAGGGGCCTAATGCAATTGGCTCATAATTATTGGTTAATTAAGCTATAAGGTTTGATTAAGTACTTTTATAACCCTCCTATAAATTTAGTTTGATTATAATTTTTTTCGAAATTCTCTTAGGTTATTGAACACCTAAGAATCTACCCAAAAATTGAATGATTGAGTTC
Source organism: Cymbidium sinense (assembly GCA_021442155.1). Taxonomy (NCBI): domain Eukaryota; kingdom Viridiplantae; phylum Streptophyta; class Magnoliopsida; order Asparagales; family Orchidaceae; genus Cymbidium; species Cymbidium sinense. The sequence goes on along the minus strand of CM038233.1, from coordinate 56,741,212 downwards.
TAGAATGATTTTTTTGAGTTTAATTAATTAGATTATTTAATAAGGTGATTATGCCATTAATTAGTTGTAAATTGATTAAGTGTTATCCAAATAAAGTAAACTTAGAGAAAAGATTAGGAAAGAGGTCCTAATCTCATTCCTATGTCCATTCACTATTTCATAATGATTAAAACAACCACTAATGGATGATATTACTATTTAACATGCTAATTAATCATCTAATGAATTAAGAGAGGGATTAAGAATAAAATAAACAATTCCCCTAATTAGTTAAGCAATAAATTTCAAGAAAATCATGAGAGGGAGTGGTCATTCCAATAATCAATCTGAGAAAGTTTGGAATTAATTACTAGAGTAATTAAAGAGTAATTAACATAATTATATTTCTAATAAAACTTAAATTAAGTCAAAATCACTATTTAAAATTAATTGATTTTAATGTTTTATTATTCTCCTATGAATTACCTTTCGAATGAGTATTTATTTGTATTTTTTATATTTTTCTACAATTAGTTATAAATTTTGGAAGTTTTACCATTAAAATCAGATTAATTAAGCCTAATTAAACTCTTAATCCCGTCGGGCCATGTGGCGGCTGACGTAGGGTGCTTTCCATGTGCTGTAACAAGATTGGTTATTTAAGTTGTCACATCCGTCGACTGAGACCGCTAGCGATGGATGCTCTTTCTCTACGGGTCATCCAATCTAAGATCGTACGACCCAGTTTAATCTTGCGATTTAGGTTAAGAATTATAGTGGATTTAGCGTGATTTGATCAAGACCGTCTGATCCGATCACACAGAACTATTGGTCCTTGATCTATCTCCTCCAGTGGCGAGAGATTGATTCCATCCATCGATTGTCACTCGATCCGAGCTCACCTGAGCTTGAATGGAGCTCAAATTCATCCCACACCTTTAGGGAAACACAAGCAACACATCTAACGGTGGAGATCACATGGCGTAATGATTTCCTTCACAAAGGGCCAAGAAAAATTTGCACTAAGTTCAATTTCAATTGCATACCTCACCGGATGCTATCATCGGTGCTTCCAACGAAGGAGGTAGCTTGTCTAGTAGAGACGAAGCCCTATTGAAGAAATCTGGTCTTGATTTGAAGTGGTTTGCTCGGTCGACCAAGCTCCTCTTCAATGGCGATCAATCTTGACTGAAGTGGCACTTCCCATTACTTAAAGGCTTGGAAAATTGTTCAATTGAGCTCGATGAGGTCCAACGATGGTGTGTGCAAGGTTAATTGCACTTTGGTTGAAGATTGAATGAGTTGAGCTTAGGATTGATCTCCCCTATTCTGGTTTTGAGTAAAATTGAGAAATGGGAATCAAGGGAGCTCAGGAATGGCTAGGAAAAGCTTGGGGAGGTTTCAATTTGACTCTTAGAACTCTGAGGAATGAATCCTTCTAGTTTGAGTGAGAATGAGGAGGGGTATATCTCCCCTCCTTGGATCGATGGTGGATGGCTTATTTTCCATTTTAGCTCAATTTCTTGGATTGGTTGATCGATTTGAGCTAAACAAATGTCCCACATGGGTCATTTTGGGTGGAGGAGTGAGGGAGAGTGGCTGCCCATGTGATTGGTGAGTGAATTTGGTGAGCCAAGTGTCTAAGGGTGATTAGGGAGGTTGGTTTGGCCTCCCTTTAGGTTATGATCGACCCAGGTTATGTCTGACCCAAGCTCATTGGGTCATGTTCACCACCCTCCTTGGTGCCCATGTGGACCAACAAATGAGTTCCAAGTGGCCTTGGGAAAGGAATGGCCAAATTATAAATGAATTTGGTCATGGGATACCCTTTGACCCAAGGGAAAAGTGGTCATTTATCTATGAGTTTGATTTGGGCAGATTTAAAATAATTTAAAAGTGGGTTGGGCCAAATTTCAAGTGAGTTGGAGTTCATTTGATTTGATTTAGCTCAATTTGACCCATTTAGGTCAAGTTGGGTCAAAATCGATTAGGTTGACCAATTGGTCAACTAGGTCAAACCATGGGTTAGGTCAAGTTTAAATGATCATTTGTATCTTATGGGTATCTGGTTTGGTTTAATTTGGTTTAGATTTAGTTTTGGTTCATTTAGGTTTATTTGAGTCAAATGGGTCAAGTTGACCCATTTGACTCAATTGGGTTAGGTCATGGGTTGGTTTAGGCTTGGTTGATCATTTGAAATGTATTGCAAGCTTTGGTTTCAATCAATTCTAGTTTGGTTTGATTTCAAGTTGATTTGACATTTTGGGTCAAGTTGGGTTCATGATCAATTGGGCTAGGTTCGGTCTAATCGGTCAATTGAAGCTTTGGTCAAGTTCAACAAGTGATTTGGAATGAACTTGAGCCATTAGTTGCAATCAATTTGGATTAAATAATGATTTTACCCATTTTGCCTTTTTAGGCCAATTTGGGTCAACTTAGGTCAAGTGGCTAATTAGGCTTGGTTTGGCTCAATTGATGACTTGGTCATGTTCAATCATTGATTATGGATTGGTTTAGATCAATGGTTTCAATCAATTTGGCCCATAGTTAATTTTGGCTTGTTTAAGTCTCATTTAGGCTAAGTGTTGACTTTGTCAAAGGCTAGTTTGACTTGGTTTGACCCAATTTGAGTGATTGATCATTCTAGGATGATTGTTGATCACAATGTGATGCTTGGATGGGCTTAATTTAATCCAATTTGGGTTGGATATGAACTTAGCTCAAAAAGGGTCTTTAGGCTACTTTGGGTCAAGTGAGACTAAATGGGTTAATTGACTTGATCATGGCTTAATTCAAGTTTGGCTGAACTCACATAAGGACTTATGATGGAAATATAAATCCAATTGCAAGTGGTTTGGAGTCCAATGGGATTTGATTCATTTGACAATTTCAAGTCAAAAGGATGAACATGGGTTTGACTTGGGTTAATTTGACTTTAGCTTGGTGATTATAGTTTATGTTTATTTTTAGGCATGTGATTGAAGGAGTGATTGTTTGAAGAGAAGATCCAAGGGTTTGGATTGATTTGAGAATGATTTGGCTAGATCCAAGAAATTGGCTTAAAGGATATAAATTGAATTTGGATTTGAGTTTTGAATTTATATTGATTTGATTTTAGCCATTTGAATTTATATTTCATCTATATTTGTGAATATAAAAGAGAATATAAATGATCCATGAGAGAATCATGTGAATTAGGAGTAATTTGATTGTGAATTTGGCTAAAGTAGGTCAAAAAGTTTGAAAAATGGGTTTTGATTTGGTTTGATTTATATTCATTTGATTTGGATGATTTGGATGCCAATTTCATTTATAGTTGTGAATGCAAATGATGGAAAAAATGATTTATAAAGAAATCACCTGGCTATAGGTTGATTTCATGGGTTTGGCTAAGCTTATGGATGTGATTCATAAGGCTTAGGAAGGTTTTGAATTTGGAATTGATCATGGGTTTCAATCATCTGAACTTAGAGTTGGATTTAGAATTGATTTTGGATTTGAATCATTTAGGATTAGAATAGAATTTTGAGTTGATTTTGGATTTGAGAAACTCAATTGAGTTAGGATTGATTTGAGATTTGAGAAAAATTAATTTAGTTGGAATTGATTTGAGATTTGATTTGGATTAGTTTGAAGGCTTGTACATGGGCTGGATTTGAGCTATAGGGTAAGTGGATGCCTTAGATCCCTAATGCATAGCCTAATCCTATGATAAACCCTTCTAAGTCTCTAGGGTTAGGTTAAGTGTTTACCTAATCACTAGAAGTGTCTCAAGACTAAGAAACTCTTAGTGTCTAGAGGAGTCCTATGTCTAAGATGGAGAAGTTGAGAGCTCACTCAAAAAGTGAGGTCAACAACTCCCTAAGATCTGAGTGGTGTCCACCCACATCCAAAAATAAACACCACATCAATTTTTAGATGGACCGAACTAACGATGGGCTACATGAGCTACCTTAGATTTACCAAACTAAATGGTTAGTGTAACAACCAAAGAGTAGAGACTACCCTTAAGAGGTTGCCCGTTAGTTTGCAACAGCTATACTAGGAAGAAAGCTCAGGGAATCACATCTTCCAAAGAATAATTAGCCATTAGGGTGACCTATTAATGGCACAAGTCAAACCTGACCTAGGGTGACTACTGAGAGAGTGTCGAGATCTTATCTCAACTCAACAGTAGTCAAGGAAATTTCTATAGGAAGTTTTGCTGACATTGCCCAAAAGATAGGATGCCTACATGGGAAGAGGTGCCTCTAGGGGACTTATCCTAATCCACAAGAGATTTCATTTTCTTTTATTTGTTTTTTTGTTTGTTTGATTTGGTTATTTGATTTATTTGATTTGATTAGCATGGACCATGTTGGTTGGCGAGGAGCTACACTAAAGAGGAGCTTTGGCTTGTCTTAGATTTATTGGCCCAATGGAGAGTTCATACATCCACAGTACAGAACTTCCAACTATAGGGGTGGCTACTTGGAAAGGGGAACTATTCAATCCAAGAGTAACCTAGGTATTATCTTGATGGGTTCATAAAGATGTAATCAAAATAAAATGCCCACAAGGAAGGTGCCTCTAGAGGTCTTATCTTATCCTAATCCCTGAAAAATAAAGCTTATAGGTATATGATGGTCGACTCAGGGAGAAAGCGTAGGGACTCACATCTACCTGAGCGGTGTTATCCACTGGGTGAGTTTTCATCAGCAAGGTAAACACCAGCCAACCTAAGGTGCCCGTCAGTTTGCAACGATCAATCTAGGAAGAAAGCATCGGGGACTCATATCTTCCTAAGCGGAACTGATCATCATGATAGCCTGTCATCACCTAGATAGCTACTATCCAACCTAGAGCAACTACGAAGTGGAGAGTCATAAAGAAAGACTAGACCTAGACTTGAAGTAATTAGAAGGAAGAGGAGATAATAGAGGTCTTACCCTAATCCTCAAAGATAAACTCAGACCCAGTTAGTCTACGGTGGTTAGTCTAAGAAGAAAGCTCGTGGACTCACATCTTCTTAAAGGAAGCCTACATGAAGGTAGCTTACTAATCATACAATAAAGCATACCACACTAACAAGGTACTCATCAATTTGTAGTGATTAGGCTAGGATAAAACCACGAGGACTCAAATCCCCCAAAATTGAAAGACCACTATAGAGACACATCAGCTAAGTAGTGAACTAAGCTTGACCTTGAGTAGCTACTGAGTGAGACCTGGGGACTTATCTCAACTCAAAGTTTCCCAAAGTAATTGGATTTGTTTTGATTTTTTTGCATTTGTGTGCAATTTTATGTTTTTGTTGTGCTAATGAGGGATATGATGTTGCTTGGGTTCTCTAACTCCTACCTTAAACACACCACGCAAAGTTCAACAAATGTAAAGTTTTCAATTTAAAGAGATCTTTGATTTAAAAGGGAATTTTATTGATGGAAAATGACTTGTAACATTATTTTATGGATAATATTTCTTAAGGTAAAACCCATTGATTGGAAGCATCGGGTGTTCTCCTTTATAGTTGATGATTTGCATAATCCACCTTGGTAAGCCTTTTTTATGGAAAAAGGGTCATCCCAAGTGGGTTCAAACTTTCCTCCCATCTTACGATAGGCAATAATTGGTCTCTTTAGAACTGAAACAAGCTCTCCTACTTGAAAATCTCTAGGGAGGACCAACTTGTTGTGAGCTTGAATCATTTTTACTTTGTACAAATTGAGGTTCTAGCATGCTCGTAAGCGTTTCTCCTCCAAACCCTCGAGCACTTCTAACCATAACTTGGCATTCTGTTCAATTGTGATTCTACTACCCATAGCTATCCTTAGTGATGGGAGTTTGACTTCTAATGGTAGAATGGCTTCAGACCCAAAAACTAAGGAGAAAGGGGTAGATTGAGTTAGAGTTTTGTAGGTGGTATGGTAGGCTCACAAGGCTTCAACTAAATGCTCATGCCACTATCGCTTGTTGTCATCAAGTGTCTTCTCAAGTATTTGGAGGAGAGTTTTGTTGAAGGCTTCTACAAGATCGTTCGCCTACATGTAGTAGATGGTAGAGTTTCTCCAAACTATGTTGTGCCTCCGGGCGAAGTTATTGATTTTGGTGCTCTTGAATGCAGTACCTTTATCATATATGATTCGATGGGGTACCCTAAATCTATATACGATATGGTTCCATAAAAACTAGAGCACATGCTAAGCTTTGACCTCCCTGAGTGGAATCGCCTCTGCCCACTTAGAAAAGTAGTCGGTGGTTGTAAAAATTAATGGGTGACCCTTAGATGAAAGAGAATCAATCAGACCTGCTATGTCAGTAGCCCAACACTCGAATGGCCATGAGGCCAATGTTAAATGTAGAATGTTGTGTGGCTGGTGTAGGACAACTCCATGTACTTGGCATTGGTGGCACCACTTGGCTACATCCATGCAATTGGTGATCATCGTCAGCCAATACTATCCGAGTGTCTTGATTTTGGCCTTCATCTTAGGACCAGATTGATGAGCTTTGCATAATCCAAAATGTACCTCGGTCACGATCTTACGGGCTTCATGCTTATCTAAATAAAGTTACCACATATGATTGAAAGACCAGCGGTATAAGACACCATCCACGAGGGCGTAGAATAGTGCCATTTCCTTCATTTGATGTGCTTGAGACTTCTTTTGAGGTAGTTTTCCCTTCATTTGATGTGCGTCCAATCCAGTTCTTCATCTTTTTTGGCAAAGGCAACCTCCCCTTCAAGAAAGTATTTGTCATTGAGTTTGATATCAATAAAAGGCAGGACTTGCCTATTGACCTCTATTGATATGAACTCATCTTGAACATGTCAATTCCTTAGCAAGATTAGCTAAGGCATATGTTATGGTGTTTTCTCCTCAAGGAATCTTGTAGATGGTAACTTCTGGGATTTGGGCCAACAACTCCATAATGTACTTGTGGTAGTGATGGAGTATAGGCTTTAGGACCTTATAGGACCCAGTGATCTAATTGACCACTAGTTAAGAATCCTCAAAGATGTTATTATTCTAGATGTCTAGTGAAATGGCTAAATCCAGACCAATCAGAACCTCATATTTGGCTTCATTATTGGTGCAAGGATCAGATAGATGATATAAAAATTTTATCATATTGTAGTCTAGCATTAGGAGAACTATTCCTACCCCTTCTTTTCTTAGAAGAGTAGATTGTGGTTCTTCTATCCTTTAAGAGGAAGTCACACCATCAAAATACATCTCCCAATAGTGAATGTTGGTCTCTCCTAAGTTCATGATTTATTCATCGAGGAGGTCATCACTAAGCGAAGAGTTAAGTGGATGTGCTGCTTAGAAATCCAGAAGTGCTTGTCCTTTCACCGCAGGAAGGGTATGAAAGTGAGATTAAACTGTGATAGAATCATGGACCATCGTGCCAACCATCTAGATAGTGTCGGCCGTGTCATGAGATATTATAGTAGATTGATTCTAAAAAAAGGTTACTTTATGAGAAACCATCTAATGCTGTAGTTTTTGGGATGCAAAGATTAAAGCTTAGTAATATTTCTCAATGGGTGGATAGTTTGCTTCAATAGGTATTAGATGACAACTGAGATAGTAGAGCACATTCTCCTTCCCTTCAATATTATCTTGGGCCAACAAAGCACCAAGGGAGTCATCTAATGAAGTAGTGCATAGTATCAAAGGCATGCTCGGGATAGGGGCGACTAAGACGGTAGTGTCATGAGGTATTGCTTGATGTTCTCAAAGGCATGTTGGCATTGGTCATCCCACTTGAACTTAGCTTCCTTCTTGACAAGTGTTGAGAATGGTTGGCACCTACTTGGCAGGTTGGATATAAGCGCCTTAGATAAGCCAACCGCCCTTGGAATGATCAGAGTTGAGTTAGACTTTTAGGGGGTGGCATTTCTAATATTGCTTTAATCTTCTCCATGTTGATTTCAATTTGTGATGTCAGAAAACAAACCCAAGTCCCTGAAGCTACTCCAAATGCACACTTCAAAGGGTTCATTTTGAGGTTATGTTATATTAACTATTCAAAACTACTCTCAAGTCAAAGAGATGGTCTTCATTTTCTTTACTTTTGACCATGAGGTCATCGACGCAGCATTCAACTTGGTGATGAATGAGTTCATCAAATATTCGGGTCATGGCCTGCTGGTATGTGGTACTGGCATTTTTAAGATCGAAAGGAATGACCTTATAACAATAGATTCTGATTGAGATTTTGCAAATAGTATTTCTTTCATATTTAGGTGTCATCTTTATTTGGTTATATCTAGATGAACCATCTATGGAAGAGAATAATGCATGAGATGAGGCAATGCCCACCATCAGTTCTAGTATTGGAAGTGGTAATTCATCTTTGGGACATGCCTTATTAAGATCCCTAAAATTGACGCATATGCAAATTTATTATTCTTCTTCTTAACTAGGACAACACTAGTCAACCAGGTGGGATATTTTTCCTCCTGGATGAAACCATCATCAATCAATTTCTTGACTTCAGAAATGACCTATTATTTAATGTCTAATCACATGCATCTAGGACCTTGCTTGACATGGTTAGTGTCAGGCTATATCGCTAGCTTATGAACCACTAAGTTAGGAGCCAATCCAAGCATTTCTTCATAACTCTATGCAAACAAGTCCTTAAATTCAGTGAGTAGCCTAACTAAGTCATTAGTTTCAGTTTCATTCAATAAGAAACGAATGTATGTTGGGAGTGGGTTATCTTCAGTTCTCAAGTTAATTTCTTTGAGTTCATCAATGATTGATTTGATTTCTTCTTTAAATTATGGAGGTGCATCCTTGACTTGGAAATCATCTGGATCATCTGAAGTTTTTAAGCACACCTCCTCATACGAGTTAATTTGATTTGAAAAGAACCTATCAAATTTCAAATGTTTGGTGATGACCAAACCGTAATTATCATCATCGACTAGGCCCACTATACCAAAGCCTAGTCTTAGTCTTGACTGAGAATTATTGCATTTATTGTTCCATAGCCTCTTGAAGTATTCAGACCTGTTCTTATACCATGTATGTGCAATTAAACCTTTCTTTGCTAGATTATCAACACAAGGTGAGTACCAATCAAAAGGTAATTCTACTAATTCTTTATATGACTCATCCTCAAGTTATACATTGACTTCTTAACTTGAAGATGATGATATAGGATAGAACCTCTGAATCTTTGTGCTTGTACATGCTTTAGGAGCTTCCTTAACTACCAAACCATCAACTTTTTATGAGAAAAGTTGGGTTAAAGAAAAGGTTCTCATCTGATGCCTAACAATTTTACATAATAAAGACTTAGATACACTTATGCTTTGCTTCAGAATCTAGTCTTCATTATTGTCCGGCTTAAGTGTCACCTCCAATGGGATCTGCTATTGAGAGGAGCTGGCCGGTATGCTACATTAGACTCATCCTCTGAACTAGATTATAAGTCTATGTAGATAGCAGGTGTACTCCTGGAAGCTAGAACGAATCTCCTAGTAGGTGGTAAGTATGAAGACCTTCCATGCCTAGGACTCCCTCTAGACTTGCCTTTTCCTCATCAGTGGAGGTCGATCATTCTCCCCACTTGTTCTAATGGAGTAATGAATTGTGGATGGAATCTAATCTCAAGCTCCACTTCCTCCCTAAGGTCTTCTTCTCGTTCCATTTTCTTTACTTTTTCATTTTTATTTCTCTTTCTTTTCTCTTTTTTCTTTTTATTTCTTTTCTTTTTCTTTCTCTTGTTCATTTTGACTAAGGTCATAAGAGAAGACATTTTGTTTCTTAGGGAGATAGTAGGTTGCATCCTCATAGATCTCGACCTCATGAACTGTGAAGGGTTTGAGATCTCCTTTGACACAATACTCAATTCTACCTATTAAGAACTTGATATATTGATGTAAAGAGGATGTAACTATGTTGTTCTCATGTATCCATTTTCTCCTAAGCAAAGCATTGAAAGATATATCTGAGTCTATTATGTGAAACTTGGCTTCAGTCTTCCAATCATGAATCTCCAAAGGCAACACTATGGAGCCTTAGGTCCTCTCGCCTTATTCATTGAATCCTTTCAACATCATCCTCTTAGTTTGGAGTTTAGAGATGTTGATCCTCAGGTAAGCAAGGGTTCTTAGACTCATAATATTGATTGATGCACCTGGATTAACTAAAACTCTGGATAGCTTGAATTATTCATTATCCACTATAATGTAGAGGGAACTGTTATGCTCGATCGTTCATAGAAGTAGGTCCTCATTGGTGAATGTAACTCTTAGGATCTCCTTTGAGTTGCATGCTTCCTCTAGTAGTGATTAGCTAAGCTAAGCATATTTCTGGATCAAACAAAGCTTTGATTAATGATTCCCTCATTTCTTTGGATAAGACAATGACATCATATATACTTAACTTAGTTGCCAACTTTCTAAGGTGTGCGAGGATGTTGTAATCAACTTTGGGCTAGTCCTCCATAAGCATATTCATGGGTGGAGCATCTTGTGGAGGGCTATATGCTCACCAGAACCAATCACTTGTTTTTCCTTATCATGAGGTTCTACCCATGAGGTAAAACTTTGCCACTATGGAGGTTGACATCAGTGACTTCTTGGAATGAGGAGTTGATTGAAAGTTCTACATTTTAATACACTTAGCTCTTATTTGAAAATAAAATTTTGAACCACCTTTAAATAAATAGAACCAAATCATCCAAATTACTCACCTTGATTTGGTTTTTGATGTAAACTACTTAGTATGCATCTCTATTCACAATAGGTTCAATAATGATTGCATATTACATACACCAACCAAGCTTTTTTAACTAATTATACTTGACTTTTTTTCCTTTAATAAATTAACAACGTAGTACCATAATTAATATAAACACTTATTACAAGATGCATAAGAAGAAAGCATCTTATAAAAAATGAGTTCTCTCTTTAAGCCAGAATGAGGAGGTTCACCATATATATATATATATATATATATATAAAGATAGAGAGAGAGAGAGAGAGAGAGAGAGAGAGAGAGAGATTAGAAGATTGATAATGATGGAATACTGATAATGAGCACAATGATTGAAATATCACTTTATAATGAATTTAGTCATATAAATTTTTTTCCTGTGCCTAAAATTGGATGAAAGTTAATTTTTTTTGAAATGATTTTGATGCTTAATTTGTTTAATGGATTTTTAATTTATTTTTATTTTATATTGAAGTTATTTAATCAAGTAGAAAAATTTATATTTTTATGTCTTTAATTAAATATTGCTTATAAATTTATAATAGATTTATTTTATAAGTTGTTTTGTTATATTAGAATGCTATGATATATTGATTTGTGTGAAAATTATTTATTATCTAAGGGGCTTTTTCTAAAAATAACTCTTTTATTCTTTTATAGAATCCCTTTCTCATATTATACTAGTCTTTTAGTGTCACTTTTTTTCTTCTAAGAAAAATAAACCCTAGACAATTAAAAAAATATTTATGCTCTATGTTCTTATCAATTTATAATTTTATTATTTACCATTATTTAACTATGTTGCTAATTTATTTCTAATGAAATATCATTTATAATGAATTTAGTCATATAAATAAAACTTAAAGCGGATTCTAGAAGATTTTTTTTTCCTCTATGTATGGATATCTTAAAGTTAATTACATTCATTAAAATGATTTAGTTAAGATTGCTTATTTAGAAGTTGTCAAGATTAATCAATAGAAATATTTATTACATATTTTGAAGAGAGAAAGTGAAAAAATTTATTGAAAGAGTGTCACTTTAATTTTTATATAATTAATTTTAAATTTATAAATATGATTTATTTTGAATAAGTTGTCAAATATATTAATGTTTCTAACTTTATTAATAATTGTGGAAAAAAATAATTTATCTTAGTAAGGAAAACTTTGTCAATAACTAAAATATTATCATACAAATAAGTTCACTTCATTAAAAATGAACTTACAAGTTCACATTAAGAAAAGATTATATAAAAAAGTAAAGTTACTTGCCCTCACTTTCTATGAACATCTATGAAATAATAAGTAAGTCTTCTAATTTAATCCTTTGAGATTAAAACCTAAACTTATCCATATTCAAAGACATGTGGGATGCAATGCTAGAAAATGCACAATTTATAATTTCATATTTTACATAGACTTATGAAAGTTATGGATATGCATTTATTCACATCATGTATTAATATAAGAGTCAATACCAATCACAATTTAAGAGGACTTTCTCAAGAAGGTTTGTCATCTTCACTAATCAAATACCCTCTTATATGCATGGTGAAGTCACTAAGTGCATTCATAATATTCCAGATCAAATATTCAAATGGAAATAAATTTTATTGATTACATTCAATTGGATTAATATGTGATTTTTGAGTTAATTAACTTAGTTTGATTTGATTAATTGTGAAAAAAAATTAATTTATCATGCTTTCACATAAACTCTATGTTTCACCACAAATAATCACATAAATAAACTTAAAAAACATGTATAGTCTACAATTAAATTATTATATCAAACAATCATCAAAATAATAACTATCTCTTATATAAACTACTAAGAGAAGTAAAGATCAACTTAATTCCCTTATCACACTTAAATTAAGAAAAATAAATTATTTGATCCAAAGCTTTGATTCACCACCCAATTCACAAAATTTATGACATCAATAAATCAATTGGTGGATGTTGACCTCACTAGTGAAATTCATCCTTCTTATCTTACTTATCTTCCAAACTTGGATTTTCATTCATAAGACACTTGTAGTGATTAAACCAAACTCAAGCTTGAGGCAAATATACCAACTTATTACACCAGACTGACCACTTATTTGGATCAACCTAATCCCATTCATAAATCAATCTCAAATCAATTGATAAACCCATTGATCTATTCCAATCCAGCTCTAAGTCAAATTAACTTAATCCTCTCCAAATCAATTGATCATTGGATCAATCCAAAGCCCATGCAATTGAACCAAATCAATTGAACTTAAAAGCACTTCAACCATTGATCTCTTTTTGATACCTACAATCAAACCAATTGAGCCAAACCATTTGATCAAATTGGCCATTTACTAAAGGGTCCAAATGACAAAAATCATTCAAATCAATTCATCAAGCCATTAATCATAATATTTTATTAAACTCAACCCAATTAATTCACAAATTCAACTCAATTAGCCAATTGGTTACTTGACCTAAAGTCACATAAGGACAAATTTGACCCCAAACCTATCAATTGAATCCAATCCATCTCTTCAATCATCCTTGACCATTTTCAATCATTGACTAAACAACTAATTTGATCACTTGAGCTAATTGACCCAATTGCTATATGAGCAACTCATTCAAACTCATGATTGAAACCAATACCTCAATCAAATTGGTATTTATGACAAATTGGATCTAGCAAATCCATTTGGCCTCTTAACCCAAGTTGACCAAATGTGACCTAAAGGGTCAGATTGAGTCAAATCTCATTCCAAACTCAGTTTATTAGAACCAATGCCTTCAATTAATCACAAATTGATTGTTACATGATCCAAGCTCAATTGAACCCAATTTGAAACCAACCCAATTGACTCCTTTAGCCTAAATTGACCTAAAGGGTCAAATTGATCTAAATCATTCCCAAATCTAAACTAAATCAAACCAACACCTACTATCATCTTCAAATCATCAACTGACCAATTTGGCCAATTTAACTAAATTGGTGACAACCATGACCATATGAACCCTATGGGCCAAATTCAAATCCCTTCAAATTGCCAAACAATTAAACCACAAATCATCATTTGAACATGTCCACCTTGGTTTGACCTAATTTGACCAATTGAACCTATCCCAGTGAACCCAATTTGACTTGGTCAAATTGAGCCAAACCATCCACTTGAACAAACTTGGCATTCATCCTAGGGTTCCAGAAAACCAACCCATGCCATTAGATCAAACTTGGTTGACCATGGCTCAGAGTTAGCACCCTCACCATTGTTCACTTGGGAAGAGGTTGCTAGCCCTTGCATACCAACTCAAGATCCTCCATCTGTCCAGACATCGGCCACCTACCTTGGTTTACCAAGGTTCAATCTCGGCTTGGTTTACTTGGGAAGAGATACTCCCCATTGATTCAAACTTCAGAGCTTTAGTGAGTCAGGAGAGTCCAGCCTTCATCTGATTGCAATCTCATGACCAAGCTCCGGTCAAAACCATCCTTTATCCATCCAACCAAAATTCAATTAACTTCTCACAAACCATAGCTCTGGAGAATGAATTGATTTGATTCAAACACGAGAGACCACTTATAGACCAACTCCGGTGACTGTTGAGGCATCGTTTAGTCCTTAAAGCCACCGGCTGGGAGGAAACTCATGAGCTTCTCAACATGGCTTCATCTCATCAAGATGAAGCTACCCAGATCATTCTATAGGTCTTGAGCTAGAAGGTAATTTTTAGCAAATTGTAGAAATCCTCTTAGGTGTTTGTGTTTTGTAAAAGATTTTGTAATTTTGTGCAATTTACACCATAGGATCTTTTTATGTTCTTCCCTGAACGTTTTAGAGTTGATCTCGATGCCTCACGAGCTCTGGTGAGCTTAGATCGACTGTAGGAAGGTAGATGGTGTCTATTATCCGTCGCTCAGGGGATGAAGGATCATCTGTCATCTATTTTGCATGATTAGAATGGACAGCCATGATAAATACATTAGTTTTATGTGATTTAATCCATTAAGATATGTGGGATTATTCTCTATCGATGAGATCGGATAGTGGGGAAAAACGCTAATTGATTCATCAAACATTTAAGTGGCCTATCCCATGGTACCACATGGAAAGCATCACCACGTCAGCTCCCGCATGGCGTCAATGGGATTAAGGGTTAATTTAGCTTTAAAATGCCATTAATTGCTCTGAACTCCAAAAATTCATAACTAATTGTAGAAAAATCCTAAAAAATATGAGTAAACCCATTTTGGAAAGGGTAAACATAAAGAATTTAATGAAAAAAATCCCTAAGGTTTGAATAGTGAACAGTGCTTAATTAGGGTTTGAAATATTTTTTTAATTAGCTTAATTTAGCCCTAATTACTTAGCTAATGAGTCTCAAATTAAATGTACTGATTCTTTGGGATGTCCTCTACCTTTGATAATTTTCTTTGAATTTATTTACTAAGTAATTAGGATAATTTAAAATTCAAACCTTAATTACCTTCATTAAGTGATTTAATAATTAATAAAAATACCAAACAATAAAAAATAATTAATTAAGCATGATTAATCACTGGTTAATAGTGAAATGATGAGGGGGAATGATTAAGACATCTTTCCTAATTGTTCTCTTAAATTCATTTCATTAAGGAGGGTAATTAATTCATAACTTAATTAAGATTAATTAAGTAATTTAAATGGAAAAATTAAATCAAATTAAGAAAATGATAATTATGTCAGATAATATAAGTTGAATTTGTGGGTTTCCCTTTATGTGTTCAATAGCATAAAACCTTAAGAAAATTATGATTAACCCATGGGTGTGGGAAGATCATTAGAGCACTTAGCTTAGTTGCTTCATTAATCTAATTAACACTTAAGCATGAGCTATTGCATTAGGTCATTAGGGCATTGTAATTTTAATTTATCATAAGCATGTCATTTGAGGCTCATGAATAAGTGGTTAATTAAATTAAAGAAATATAGTAAAGAGTAATTAAATAAATTGCTTAATGATTCAAACTTAATTAATTCATAAAACTCACTTAATTACTTCTCTTTAAACATACTAAATCACCAACATGGGATGGGAAAAAAAAACAAATGTTATTCCTCCTCTTTAAATTCAATAACTCAAATCCAAAATTAAACTTAATAAAAACTTTTATCGATCTTAAATAATTTTATTTAATATGATTGTCCTTAGAAATTAATGTAGTTGAATGAATTATTTGGAAGTGTTCAATTATTCCTTTTCAATCACCATAAATTTTCTATGCCATTTGTGTCATGTATTCATATTTTCAAATCAAATAATCAAATGAATATACATAAACATGTAAAATTGTATGTGTTGAATTAATCCTATTATATGGAGTGGCTATTATCATTAATAAATTTCAAATTATTTTTCAAAATTATAAACCAATGATGAAAAGTTAAATGATATTAGCTATGAATATTACATATGATTTACATGTGCTTATAGCCTAAACATGTCAAAGTATTATTTTATTTTTATGATTCATGTATGGGTTTACATATGTTTGAATGATAATAAGTATATAGTCTCGAAATCCTGGGATTACTTGACTTTAAGTAGCCCCATGGAGGTCTTAGATTACCTTACTTCCTTGGTTAACAAAGGCACTTACTTATTTAATTTCATTCTTATATGCACTCATACTAGAATTTGGATAGAACTTTACTTTACATGTGTAAATAACCCACTAAAACATAATCTTTTACATGATTTTCATTCTCATGGTTGAGTGTACATTCATATGTTTTTAAGATAGCAAGTATATAGTTTGGACATCTCGGGAATATGAGGCTTTTAGTAGCCCCAAGAAGATCTTAGATTATCACACTTCCCTAGTTTAAACAATGGCATGTACTTGCTTAAAACTTTAATACATGTGTGTGTACTTAGCTAAGGAATGAAATTTCTTCTTTTTACCAAAATATATGCATTCATAATCATTTAAGTGTGCCAAAAATATATTGCATGTATAGGTATGCTAAGTTCAAAATCATATGCATGTTATTGATGATGAAAAGGAATTGTGCAACATTATCAATGTGATGACAATTCAATTACATTAATCTTAAGATGCCTTTCATGTTGAATAGTATTCTTTAAGATTAACCAAAATGGAAGATTAATAAAATATGTAATAAATCATTCACCAAAAGAAATCAATCATAACAACATGCCTATAAAACATAACTTAGGATAGGGATGGAGGAGGTTAAGCCTCCTTCTTCTCTTCACAATACTTAGGTGCTAAGTGATTATCAAACAAAAGAAAATACAAATTAAAATCCACCAATCCTAAATAACTTAAAAAAGCAACCCTTCATGTTTAAGTTAAATAATTCCAAACTTCGATAATTATGATTCTAAAAGCCTACATACCACACTAAAAGCACACATTAGAATGTTAAGCTACCACTTCTAGCTCTAAGTTAGGATGGTGTATGATATGATGTTGTATTTTTTTTATGTAATATTTTAGCCTAGATGTTAGGATTGTTATGCATAGACTGGATGTTAG
This sequence comes from Cymbidium sinense, assembly GCA_021442155.1. Taxonomy (NCBI): domain Eukaryota; kingdom Viridiplantae; phylum Streptophyta; class Magnoliopsida; order Asparagales; family Orchidaceae; genus Cymbidium; species Cymbidium sinense. The sequence goes on along the minus strand of CM038233.1, from coordinate 56,723,975 downwards.
ATCATTATTTGCCTAATGTAATTTTTTGTAAGGGATCATGCTAATGGGTCACTAAAATAAATATAAATACTTTTACTTGAAAGTTGCTTATGCCCCTAAATATGATCCATGTTAGGACAGGTAGGCTTCATAACTCATGTGTAAGATGCTAAGTACAAATTACATAATATAACTACTTGGGTTTGTATGTATATTTAGCCAACATCTATTTTGCAGGTGTAGTTAGATTTTACTTTCCATAAATATGTAATTTTACAATAGGAATTAGGATTAGTGCTACTAGATTTAGGATGAGCAGTGGCTAGAAGGAAAAGTCATGGGATGTCCTATGGAACTTGGAGTAAAACCAAATCAAAAAGAGGAAAGAAAGATGAAGAATGAAGACCCATGTATCATTTATTCTAATTATAATTGTAATATTTTTTGTAATACGGGTTATATAAAGGTAGAGCTCGGCTACCTAACTTTTTTTTTTTGAGGTGTACTGGTACCCACCGCCCTTTATTCTTTCACAAAATTTATGATGTTTGTTGTCATGCTTAGCTTGTGCAATAGAAATGACATAATTTTCATAGGTTTCTTAAGCTTGATGATTGAATATGTTGCCTGGATGCAGTATGCTCTTTAGGATAAAATTAATTTTTTACTCCCATTAAATAACTCATAACTAAATTTTAAATACAACTCATAACCTCACTCTAAAGACTAGATTATAATCAAGATAATTAAAATATTTAGCAACTCCTTAGCTGGATGATGTATGTAATAATAATCATACATATCATCTTGTTCCTTTCTTGAATAGGGAAGGTCTCCACTCTTGCATGATAGGGGAATGCTTGACCTTTGAGAGCATATTTTATAGTGGAGAACACCTCCTCTCGCTAATTTAGCCAATAATCCAATTTCATCATGCATTTAGGCATAATTATCTCAAGCCTTTGTCCAAATGAATGTGTCAAAATGATATAAAAAATTAATAAATTATGCATTTACTCTAAGTTATGATTTCATATCAGTCATGATCTAGTCTCTTATGGAGTGAGTTTAGGACTCTAGTCTCCTTCCTTAATTGTATAGCAGTCTAGCTATCTTGCACTAACATAAGACCGGCCTACATGGGTTTAAAGCATAAAAAGTGTTAGCTGGCAGCCACTCCAGGCGGTTGTACGTCCAAAAGAGTCGGGATAGGTTTATTCTCTCTTATGGATGTGAACTACTATGTCTCATTTTCTGCTTTAATTTAGATCGTTCTTTTAGCTTGTGATAAAGCATCCTAGATTTAGGATCTGAGATTGCTTGTTTCCTTCAGGCTATGAGTATAAATCCTCACCTCTTAGGCATTTTCACAATCTTATGTTAATGGACTTGTTGACCTCACTTTTGGAGTGAGCTCTCAACTTCCTCATCATAGACCTAGGACTTTTGTAGACACTAAGAGCTCTTTATTCTTAAGACAGTTCTAGTGATTAGGTGAACACTTAACCCAAGCCTAGAGACTTAAAAGAGTTAGCCATAGGAATGGGTTATGCCTTAGAGATTTAAGAAAACATGCCTACCCTATAGCCTTAAACTCAATCCATGCTTCCTTCCTCAAAACAAACCTCAAATTCAAATCCAAATCATAAATCAATTCCAAATCAAATAATTGAAACCCATGATCAAATTCAAACTCCAAAACCCTTCCTAAGCCCTTTGATTTTATCTTATAGACTTAGCCTTAATCAAATTCAAATCAACCCCAATTCAATTGATTTCCTCAAATATCCATCAAATCCCAAATCTAACTCCAAATGAATAGAACCCAAAATCAAATTCAAATTCCAAAATCTCTTAAGCCATATGAACCACCTTCATATGCTTAGCCAAAACCCTCCTTTAAACCATTATTCAAACTTGGTTGATTTCTTTATAAATCAATCATTCCTTCATTTATATTCATAAACATAAATGCCAAATTCAAATGAGCCAAATCAAATCAAACCAAATCAAGACCTTTCTTAAGCCATATGGACCTACCTCCATAAAGCTTAATCAAATCTCAACTCAAATCAATCCAAACTCAAGTGATTTTCTCATGAATCATTTATACCTTCATTTATATTCATAAATATAAATGAAATATAAATCAAATAGCCAAAATCAAACCCAAATCAAATCAAGTTTCAAATTTTAGCCTTTTTAGCCAATTTCTTGAACTTGGCCAAATGATACCCAAATCAATTCAAAACCCATGGATTTCCTTATGGATCAATCTTTCCTTCAATCACTCATCCAAATATAAACATAAACTACAATTATCAAATCAAAATCAAGTCAACCCAAGTCAAGGCCATGTTGACCCCTTTTGACTTGAAATTATCATATGAACCAAAATCTATTTGACTCCAAACCAATTGCAATTGGATTTATATTTTCATCTTAAATCCATGTATGAGTTCAACTAAACTTTAATCAAAGTAAAACCAAACAAATTGACCCAGTTAGGTCCACTTGACCCAAAGTGACCTAAGAGACCCTTTTGAGCCAAGTTCTAATCCAACCCAAATTGGATTGAATGAAGCCCATCAAGCTCATACCATGACCAACAATCATCCTAGTATGATCAACTACCTTGAATTGGGTCAAACCAAGTCAACTTGGTCCTTTGACCAAGTCAACCTTTAGCCCAAGTGAAACCCAAATTAGACCAAATTTATTGAAACCATTAATTCAAATAAATTCATAATCAATGATTGAACATGACCAAACCCTTAATTGAGCCAAACTAAGCCCAATTGACCATTTGACCTAAGTAGACCCAAATTGGCCTAAAAAGATAAAATATGTCAAATGATGATTTGACCCAAATTGATTGCAACCAATGGCTCAAGTTCATTCCAAATCTTGTATTGAACTTGACCAAAGCCATAATTGAGCCCAATTTGACCAATTGGTCAACTTGACCCAACCTAGCCCAAATTGACCTAAAGGGTCAAATTGGCCAAAATCCAAATTAATTCTAAATTAAACCAAACCAAATTCTACAACTATTTTTCAAGTAATCAATTGAACATGAACCAACACGTAACCCAACCCAATTTGGTCAAATTGGTCAAATTGGTCAACTTGACCCATTTAACCCATTTGATTTCAAATTAGCCAAAATCAAACTTAAGCTAAATTAATCAAAACCACTTGAACCAAAATACTCCAAATGATCCTTTGAACCTAACCTAAGCCTTGGTTTGACCCAATTTGACCAATTGGTCAACCCAACCCAACTTGAACCCATTTGACCAAGTGAAGCCTAAACACCCAAAATCAACCCATGGGGCTTTAGCGGCTGGCTAAAGCCATCCCAAATTGATTATGATTCAACCCAAAATCTATCCAAAAATAAAGTGGACCCCACCCAAAGGGATTAACCATTGGTTAAGCCCTCTTTCCAATGGATTCTCTCTTTAAGACATAAGGTCAACTCCCCCATCACCATAGCAGCCCTCAAAACACTCAAGTGAGGCTCCACCTGACCAACCTAGCTCACTTAACCCACCCTAGGTCAGCCATGGACTAATGGGAGGTGAGTTGCCTCACCTACCATGCAAACTGAGCATCCCATGGTTTCAAGCCAAGAAACCATTACACACCAGCCCTTTAGAAGCCTCCCATTACCTCCTCCACTCACGTCGAGCCATGTGGATGTGAGTGTGACCTCTCCGGCACCCTGACGGTGGCCTATCGGCTGAAAGGAGCAATCTCATCCCGTCCATCCTTCCCTGCCAATTAAGTGGTATACCCCCCTCAATTCAAATGGGATTTGGCACCATTCGAACACACTGAACCCCCCAAGTGAGAAACAAAATCCCACTGCCCTCCTCAGAGCATTCCAAAGCCTCCCGAGCTTGCATTTCCTTCTCCAGTATGCAACCAAAATAAGAGAGGCCAATTCAAAGTCCCCTTTGCTCAATCCTCTTCCAAACCCCAATAATCCTTGCACACACACCATCACCACACCTCGTTGAGCAATCCCAAGTAATTTCCCAAGCTTCCAATCCACCGAAGGTTCAAGTTTGATCAAAGTCGAAGCTCCTATGTGTGTGGATTAATCATTTGAGAGACTCACTTCAAATTGAGGTCCAAGCTTCTCAATAGAGCTTCACCTCAACTAAGCGAAGCTACCACCGTCAATCCCACCGCCGGACATTAGCTCCGGTGAGATAATTCCTCAAATCATAGTCTAGGTGAATTTTCTGTGGGCCTTTGTTAAGAAAAGTTTCATGTGGGTCAATCTTGATCGTTGGATGTGTTTGCCTTCTTCTCCTAATTGTGTGGGATCAATTTGATCCCAATTCAAGCTCTAGTGAGCTCATATCGAATGGAGAAAGATGGACGGTATCCGTCTTTCTCCATTCACGAAGGAGACAGATCATGGGCTGTCTGTTCCATGTGATCAAAATGGATGATCCCGATCTAATTACTTTAGAGCCATCGATTTAATCCCATTAATTCATGCATTTAATTGTGATCGTTCGATCTCGGTCGGCGACCCACAAGCATGTCCTACAATCAAGTCCCGATTTAACAACTTAAATAGCCTATCTCGCATACATGGAAAGCATACATGTAGCCATGTGGCGTGGCGGGATTTAGGTTAATTAGGCTTAATTAATCTAATTTTAAGGTTGAAACTTCTAAAATTCATAATTAATCTAAAAAAAATCAAAAAATAATAAATGAGGGCTCATTTTAAAGGTATTTGAGGAGAATCCATGAAAATTATTATTAATTAATTATGAATAGTAATTTTACTTAATTAAGTTTAATTTAAAATTTAATTAGCATTATTACTCTCCAATTATCCAATTAATTTTAAACTTTCTAGAGATGTTTAGGGGGATGACCTCTGCCTCCCTTATTTTCTTGGAATTTATTGGATAGTTAATCAAGAAAATTGATTGATTATGCCTTAATTACTCTTCTATCTTAATTAATGATAATTAATCAAATGAACAGTGAATAAATTCATTAATTAAGTTCATTAGCCTCTGTTAATAGTGGAGAAACTTAGGGAAATGGATTGTGAGCCCTCTTTCAATCTTTTCCTTAAGTTTTCTTCATTCCCTCTTTAAAATTAATTAATTAAGACTCATTAATTAATTAATTAATTAATTAAATCAACCAAAACCAAAATTATATCTAAACTTTAATTAACTAATTGGAAAGATTTAGGGATTGATACTTACGCTTCCTTCTTTATCTCTTTTCTTAAGTCAATTTCTTATTATTGATTAAGGATAATTAGGTTTTAATTAGATACTTAATGAACTTAATTAACTTGATTAAACTTGTTTTCCCTAATTAATTCTTGGGTAGCTCTTTAGGTGTTCAATAACCAAAGAGAGAGCTAATGAAATTATGGTTAGCTCATATGTGTGAGAAAACCATAAAAGTAATTAATTAATTTCCTTAAGCCTAATTAATTATTAATCATGAGTCAACTGCATTAGGCCCCTTCCATTCCTTAGGAGCATTGCTAATTTACTATTCATGTGATTGCATATCATATTGGCTCATTATTATTTATTTAATTAACTTAAGATGATATAGGTAAGGGTTTAATTAATTGATTTAATTCATACCTCAACCTAATTAAGCCATAAAATCAATTTAATTATTTTTAATTACATCAAATTAACTCACACATGGGGAATGGGATTAGGATTAGCAAACCTCTTTCACATCCCTTAAATCAAATCAAACATGAAATCAAAATGGCTTTAAAAAACTTTGGTTTATTTTAAATAAGCTTGTTTAATGTGATTGCCCTTATGAATTAGTTGGATTAAATGAAATTACATGCTTGTGTTGCTTTATCTCTTTCCAATCATATTAAAATGTTGTATACACATGATTCATGCATTCATTCCTTTCAAATTTTAATTAAATAAAAATGGTTTCCCTTATGTTAAATTGCATGTATTTACTTAATTAAAAATATGTGTGGCTATCATCACTATTAAATCTCAAATGTATTTTCGAAGGCTTATTAATGAATAATAATATACATTGTGACTTTAGTTATATATACATAGGAGGTGCATGTGAAAAATAAGCTTAGTGCATGAAGTGAAGTCTCTTTCTTACATTCATTAGTTGATTTGTATAAGTTTGAATGTTAATGGGTATATTAGTCTGGACATTCCAAGGGCCTTACGACTTTAAGTAGCCCCAAGAGGTTCTACCTCACTCCCCGGTGTAGAATAAGGGCGTACCATTTTATTTCATTCTTATGCATCTTCACATTAGAATTTAGATAGAGCTTTAATTCATTTACACAAATAAATCGATTAAATGAAACTCTACTTTCGCATGGTTTCCTATTCTTATAGTTGCTTATACATCCATGTGTATTTAAGCATAACAGGTATATTAGTCTGGACATTCTAGAGATGCATGACTTTAAGTAGCCCCAAGGAGGTTCCTACCTCCTCCAGTGCGAGAATAATGGCAGTACTTGCTTAAAACTTTTATACATTTGAATGTGTAGTTAGCTAATGAATGACCCCCCCCCCTGTCTTTCTATTAAAAAGACAGGCATTCATATCTTGTTCAAGTGGTTGGATTGATTATGATATAATTTGAAGTTATTTTCTTATGATTTTATATAAGAATTTAGATAGAGCTTTAAACTAACATAACAAAATAATCTAATCAAATGAAACATCAATTCTAAGTACACTTGCTTACATTCATCATTTAAGTGTGCTAAGGTATAAATTGCATGTATAGCTATGTTTAGGACTTAATCATATGCATGCTATATATGATGGAAAGAAATGAACAAACATGTGTTATGTGATAGTAATTAATTCCAATTAATCTTAAGATGCCTTTCTTATTTAATGAGATCATTTAAAGTGAACATAAACTTAGGATTAATTTAAAATATGTAATAAGCTATTCATTAAAAAGAATTGATTAATTAATTTACTTTAGATGTGACTTAAGGTAGGGATGAAAGAGAGTGATCCTCTCTTTCTTTTTCTTTATAATATTTAGTTGTTAAGTGTAGGTCAAATGAAATAAAAGAAAATACTAAGTAAAAATTTACAAATCAATTAAACTATTTAAAGTGAAACCACCCTTTATAATTAAATATCCATAACACTTAACATTTTGTAATTTGTAATTATTCTTTAAGTAAATCTTTCTTTATTCATCCATGTAAAGTAGGGAAAAAATCTCCGGTATATTTGAAGACCCATCATGCTTTAGGAGTACTTCTTAGGTGATTAGGTTCATTGTAGGATGGTGATTTCTATCTTTCAAGATAGTGCACCATTCCTTGATGGCATACCCGATCACCTCAATAAGTATACTCTCAGATCTGTGTGGTGTCCCCCATATATATACATCAAAAACAAACACCACAGATTTTTTTAGCGACTTCGCTGGGGACGGTTCCTCTCTCCATCTCTAGTAGACAATTGTTATCTCTAAGCATTGATAGTGGACTTGTATTTATATTAGTCCAAGACTATCTTTCCTTCCATTGGCACTTAGCTTATTTCATTCTTAAGAAAAGCTAGCCATCATCCTCTAATTTTTAGGACCTCACTCCTTGTAGGTCTTGAAACCTGCTATTTGGTCCCCTAATAGGTGAAAGATAAAATTAACTAATAAAAAGAGATGACCAAAAACTTAGAACCTCCTCTGCACTAGTTAGGTGAGGCAAGGTTCATCTTATATTTAAGAAAATAAACCCTTTTGCAAAAATGTCACTTTCCTAAAGCACTTTTCCAAAATTCACAATCAAAAGATCTTACACAAAATTCATAAGAAACTTTTGAAAAGAACAAAACTCATATAACCAAACCTCATCTAACAATCCTCATGATTGTTACATAGAGGTTCTTTTCAAAATCAAAATGTTACAACCCTTATACAAAAGGCTACCCATTTTTCTTTTTTGGGTTGTACAGTGGTACCGTCACTGCCTATTATTCTTTTACATTGAGTTTATAAATTATTTAATGATTTGTTTATACTATGCAATAGAAATGACATGTATTTTCTTAGTTTTTCATGTAAGATGATTTAATGTGTGGCCTGAAACCGATTAGGCTCTTAGAAAAAAATTAATCTTTCTACCCCAACTACAACTCATAATTAATTTTCTAAATAACTCATAACCTCATTTAAAGCCTAGACATTAAATCAAAATAATTAAAAGATTTAGCAACCCCTTAGTTGAATGGTTGAATGTCTCATAATATGCATACACATTCTTTCTCTCTTGATCATGAGGGATCTCCATCCTTGCATGATAGGGGAATGCTTGACCTATGAGGGCCTCCCTTGTGGTGGAGAACACCTTCTTCTAGCTGATTTGGCCCATAACCTATTTTCATCATGCATTTAGACATATAAAATTCTATAGCCTTTGTCAAAATGAAGAGTCCAAAATCAAATAAAATTTGATAAAATTTGCATTATACTAAGTCATTATTCATACCACTCATGCTCTAGTCTCTTAGGGAGTGGGTTCAAGGACTTTAGTTTATTTCTAAATTAATAACAACCTAACCATCTTGCAAAATATATGACTTGACCACATGATTTTAAAACATAGGAGGAGTTAGCTGGCTGCCACTCCAAGCGATTATTCGTCCAACAGTTGGGTGGTTTACCCTCTCTTATGGAGGTAAACAATATACCCATTTTTTCCTTAGATTTAGGATGTGCTTTGGCCCTCGCTAAAGCTTCCTAGATTTAGGATCTGAGGTTACTGTTTCCCCTTGGGCTACAAGCATAAATCCTCACCTTTTAGGCATTTCCATGATATCGTATTGTGGAATCATAAGTCCTAGCTTTCTAATAAATAAAAAATACACCTCTCCTCAATTTTAAATATATAAAGCTCAACCATAGGATAGTTTGGGATGCTCACTAAGCTTCCTAGTATTATGAGCATTCCCTACTCATCTCCTTTGGCTTTGATAAATAAGTCTCTCCTTTTGATCTATCCCACTTGACTTTCCAAATATAGTCAATTTATTGATAGTCCTATCTTTGAATTCTTTGGAGATAATAATTGCCTACTTTAATCAAGAGTATTCCTAAAGAACTCACCTTCCTTAGGATGTAATTAACTATGGGGGATTGGCCCCATAGGGAACCTTAGAACCTAGTTTAAATAAATCCTACTTTATTCATCCAAGTAAAGTAGGGAAAAAATCTTTGGAATATTCGAAGACTCATCATGCCTTTGGAGTCCTTATTAGGTGATTAGGTCCATCGTAGGGTAGTGATTTATATCTTTTGAGATAGTGCACTACCCCTTGATGCGTGCCAATCACCTCAATAAGTACACCCTCATCTCGTGGTGTCCCCCCCCCCTATACACACATATCTAAAAATAAACACCACCTGACTATAAGTCCTAACATGCTAATAAAATTCCAACTCAGACAAAAATAAACTCTCTCATTCAAACATATAAAGCCTCATTACAAGATAAATTAGAGTGTTCACTAGGCTTTCTAGTATTATGAGTACTCCCTACTTATCTTTCTTTGAAATCCAAAAATTAGTCTTCCAAATTGAACATTCCAAATTAATTTTTTAAAAATACCAATTTATTAATAGTCTAACCTTGAAATATTTGGAAATATGATTGACTACTTTAATCAAGAGTGTTCTTAGGAAATTCCTATTTTCTATGATGTAATTAACTATGGAGGCTTGCCTCCATAGGGAATTAAAGAACTTGACATAACATAACCTGCATTACTTCTCCATGTAAAGTAGGAGAAAGATCTCTGGTATATATGAAGACTCATCTACTTTAGGAGTCCTTATTAGATGATTAGGTCCATTGTAGAGTGATGTTTCTATCTTTTCATATGGTACATCATACCTTAATGTCATACCCGATCACTTTAATATATGTGTGGTGTCCCAACGACTCCAAATTAAAACATCATAGTGGAGCACACAGTTACATAAATGCTTATAAGTGCCTTCGATTATTTTTGCAATCCTCTAGCCTCTAATGTCACAAATTATAAAACAAATATATGACAATCTATATGAAATGGAAAACGTCAATACTACTACTACAAATGATGATGGTGATTATGAAGAAAATGATAAGTAATCATTTCATTAAAATAGAGTGACACTTTTTATAATAATGAACATATTATTTTATAATAATTATTTTCACTAAAATGCTGATAAGCTATAAAACTTTTATTGTATTTTTACATTAGCATTATATTGTATGTACAAAATTTAATTTAAAATATAAATTTAAGCTTAAATCTCATTAAAATTTATATTTTTATCAACTAATGATAAATATTTAAAAATAATAAAATAGATTTTAGAAAATAAACATTACATCTTTATTTCATGGAATAATTTAGTCAACTTCTCATAAGATCTCGTGTGGAAACTTTATCTATGAACTAACTCACAAGGCTTTATATATATATATATATATACATATATATATATATATATATATATTGTGTGTGTGTGTGTGTGTGTGTGTTGAATTGAGCATTTAGTGTTCGTTGTAGATGTTCTCACCTAGCACTTATTATAGGTGCATGAAATGCTTAACACAACAATGTCACTAGCATCATTTCTCCAATAGTCATTTATCTAAATTCTCTTTTTTCTAGCAAAATTCAATATAACTAATTAAAAAGCTTTAGGTGCGGTATGAACATATAAATAGAGAGAGACCCCCAAGGAATAGAGAACTTTTTGGATAGAACTCATGGATCTTTGGACTTTCACCCACACACACACTTTAAATTTTACGAAGGTATTCTTATAATGATAATTCACATAGTATGGTTTAAAAATAATTACTAACATAATGTAACACTTAAAATACATACTATTGTTAGATAAATAAGAATACTTTTTCTAATTAATAAATGCTACTAAAATTTTATCATGAGCACTTCATTGTTCTTTTAGCTCAAAATATTTGGTACTCTTTTTTCAAGGTACTTTACACCTTTTTTCTTAGTTTTAGGATGGCTCAATATGCAATGTTAAATATATATATATATATATATATATACACACACACACACACACACACACATATGTAATTGTATTATGTATGTATGTGTATATTACTTAAAATCATGCTAATATTAAATAATTTTAATCATCTAAGATCATATGACCTCCTAATAAATCATCAAATTCAATAACTAATCAATCCTTATTTTTAGTGTACTATAAGAAAAATGGGCTTTCATAGTGGTACAAGTTATCTTTAGCAATAGTTATAACTACTACAAAATCATTGCATTTACTTTTCATAGCAGTTTTATAATCATTAGGGTAATCATTATCAGCATTAAGTATAGCAGCATTTTAACACTCACACTTTCGGATATTTAATGGTAGTTTTAATTGATGTATTTCTTGAGCTATTATAGTGGTTTAAAAGAAATGTGGTGGTTTAAACCGCCACAAAAGCTCTAAAACTATAAAAGTTAAAATCTCCACAATTCTGGCATTTTTTTTAAAAAAATGTTATAGCAATATAGTCAACTTATTTATAAACAGTCACAATCAATTAAGCTTTAAATGGTGAAAAATTAAGTTTATTTAAAACACTTATATTTGAATGACATGATAAAAATATTTACTATAATAATATATAGGTCTAATAAGAAAATAAAATATAAATAGTAATTTCATACAAAAACTAGGAATGTTCCTTCCTTTGATACTCCTATGGATGGAAAGTATGCTACAACTAATACCAGACTCTCCTTCTTGAATATTTGAACCACTTCCTCTTCTTTAGCAATATCTAATGATATCAAACATCAAATAGTTCCTTATACAATTCCTATATGCACTAATCTTCTCCCTCAATCCCCTAAAACAATAAGGTGGTTCAAAGAAATAAAATAAAGTTAAAATATTTACCACCATAAATAGGCAAATCAAGCAAGAATTTATATAGTTAAAAGGGTTAATTGTAATGATATATATGGAAATTCAAAATGTTGATGTCTTAAATTTAATAGGCAACTATTATGTAAAATCATATCCATCATGTTATAAGAATTGTTAGTTATTGTTACACAGGTAATAAAATAAAACATGCATCCCCCATGTTAGTAATGGACTCATAAATGCCAAGTCCTATTAGTAAGATATAAAAATATATGTTGGAAAATAGAAGCCTTAAGATATGAAAGACTTAGCTAATGTAGGGAAGTGCAGACATGCCTCGGATATAGAGCCGACTCGTTCCACCTATTATAAGAAAATGAAGTATAGGATTTTTTCTCTAACAACCCTTTAAAACATTAAAATGAATGTGTTTAATGTATAATATCCCAATGTTTAAATTTATAATATAAATTTAACAAAGATAAAATAGTCAATATACACATATTAATTAAGGCAAGAATTATCATCTACCAATCATAAAAACTAAGGCTCAATTAAAAGACATAATTATAAACCCATTGGCAATAATAATCTAGTTGCTACAATCCACTTATATGGGTAGATTATTACATTATAGCTATCTTTATTTCTCTTATAATTAATATACTAAGTAGTGGTGAGTATTGACACATGTTTAAAACCTCTAATTCCACAAGATATTTTAGGCTAATTTGAATGACAATAGTGTTGATTAGGTTGGATTCAAACAATTCAAAAAGTGATGATAAAAAATTATTCCTATAATATCACAATTATTTTAAATTTAGAAGAAAACAACATAATAAACATGTTTACATGTAGTCACAATCAACCAATCTCTAGATCATAGAAAACTAAGTGAAGTTATAAAGCATGCATATGAGTAGCATGATAAAAGATTTACCAATATAAGAGATAGCTCAAAAAATAAATTAAATATATTTACAATCTCAAGCTTAAGCTAGGAATGTTCCTTCCTTAGTGCTCTCAAGAATTGTAAGTCTGCTCTAGAAATTTTTAAGTCATGTTATACAACTCAAATATAAAATAAAAAGATAAAGAAAAATTCTATGTAAAACTTAAGCTCAACCAAAAACATGTATAAAGAAGAGCAACATACAAAATATCAACTACCAACCATGGAAATCCAGACTTAATTTAAAGTCATAACCATAAACAAAGGAGCAATATTAATATGGTTGCTACCATCCACTTATATAGGTAGATTATTACATCATAGTTATCTTTACTTTTCTTAGAATTAATATACTAAGGAGTTGTGAATATTTACTTAGGTTCAAAATCTATAATTTCACAATATAATTTAGAATAATTTGAATGACAATAGTGCTAATTAGGTTTGCTACCAACATCTCAAAAAGAGATGTGTAATAATCAATCCAATAATACCCATAATTGTATAAATTTTAGGCAGCCATATCCAATTTATAATCATCATCTTCATCATCAACATTCAACCACCAAACCAATATCTTCTGATTTAATGAGGGTGATAGGTAGTAAACCTTCAATTTCAATCCATATATTTCTTACATGACTTAAGCAAATATTTATATATTAAGTTCTTACAACAACATAAGTATTCATAAAAGAGAAAAATTATGTCATAAGAAGACTTGGATGCTATGAGGATGAATGAAGGGGAGTTGCAATAGGATAAGGTATCAAAGAGAGTTGGATAGTAGTTTAGGAGATAAATTTAAGATACATAATAGTAGTTTAAACTATTACATATAATACAAAATTTAGTTAGTAGTGCAACATTTTGAACCATTTCTAAGGCTCTTTTAAGCAGCATTTACAAAAGCAATCCAATATAATTTTCTTAAGCAATCTATTTCAAATATTAATAATAAAAATAGTTTTTAGGGATATTTGAGTCAATTTAATGACAAACTCATGCATATAATACATGTGGAAGGCGTGAACGCCAAGACCTTTTGGTTAATCGCATAAGCTCAACCAACCATCATGCACAACAATGAAAACTCACTCAAAACTAAAGCCATGCATAACTAAAGTACCTAGATGCATGCCACTAATATCTCTTGTTAAAATGAACTAAACACTCTGATCAAAATCAATCGACAGTCGCCACCATTTTCCGACTCTTCATAATCCTCCAACCTGCTGCCGCCACCATCCTTTGTACTAAATAAAAAGCTCATCGGGCATTGAATCATATCCCACCTAAAATCAACCACCACCCATCAACATAAAACTTTGGATTCCCTTTATCGTCTTATGTCTACCTCGAAAACTCTCTCTCCATCAATATCCAACCTCATTATCCCACTTCCTTACTATCCGTCACACTTATCTAAACGTTGTGTTCATCGCCATTCACAGAGAACCGAGCTTTAAGGATTGTGATTATACCGCCATGCCTTCTTATGCATCGGATGCACCGGAAAATGAGGCGTGCATAGGAGAATCGTGACCAAGCTCTAAAGGATGGTGATGGTATATATGAGAATCCTCCACCACATCGATTTTGGATATTGCAAAGTATTTTCATGTAGATTGATTTTTAAACAAAGAGCTTACTAAACTGTGTTGGAAGAAGAGCTTATATATTAATTCATGGAGCTCTATATAATTTTAAAGAACATTAAGTTATATATAGTGCATAATAAAAATAATTTTTTAATTAACTTAGGATGATTCTACATTATTAGTTTAAAGAAGGACAAAAATTTTGGGGATGAATAGTAAAAAAAAAAGAAAAAAACACCTCTTATAGAACAACCAAATTCGATGAAACTATGAAAATATTTCTTCTTAAATAAGAATTCAAACAAACTAAATTCAAGCAAATAGCAATGTTCATCCCTTGTAATTACATTCAATAATTTAGCAAAATAAATAAATAAACATAATGATTACCAAATGCTCCACAACTTTCATATAAACCCAATTTAATTCCTTGTAATTACTTCCAATAATTTCTATCCAATATTATAATAAAAATTTACCATTCATATTTAACAGAAGGTTTAAAACAACCCCCATTATCCCACCCACCGATGCATTTATAACTAATTATGCGATGCTAATATTTTTTTCCTTCTATAATCTAGCTAATAACGTAGAACCATAAGAACTTATCCACCATATACAAACTATCTCACGTATCTTTAAAATCCCTAAAACTTAAACAAATCAAATTTATCCTCAAATAGCCATACCAAAGGTTTTCTTTCAGCGAAGACAAGAAGATACTAACATACAAGAAGTTTCCTCTTCCTCACAATGAGCAAAGGAACAGACAAAAATATTTCTCATGGCAACGTCCCTGACACCGACATGGAGTATTGTCTGAGATTGGATGAGGAGATTAATCTCTCACAACAAAACGGCGCATTCTCCACTTCAGTCCGATTCAAAGAGAACGGCAACAAACACAGTATTGTGATAAAAGTGGCTGATAATATTGTAGAGGATGATGCGAAGCTAACGTTGAGCATCGATGGAGAGATGTTTCTGGACGTGAAGACGAAGTGGAGAATTCGAGGGAACTTTGTCTTCGAAATAAAGGGGGTGGAGGTTGATTTCTTTTGGAATCTGTACGACGCTCCGGTAAAATTTTCGTTTCATACAATTGCCTGTGACGAAAGTGAGAATGCCAAGACTGATTGGGAAGTGCATAGAGAGTGTTACGCAACTTCGATAATTTGTTGGAAGGATCCCAATAATTAGAAAATCTGTGGCATCTTTCTATCTATATTACAGTTAGCCATGTTTGTTATATGAGTTGAGTTTCCATTCTTAAAGTCCTTCGTAGTTTCTTTTAAAGGATATTATAATAAAAGTATGAGCTAAATAGTGGATCTGATTGTTGAATGTTTTTTTGGTTGATGATTTCAAAAATACTTTTAATATTTTTCATGAAATTTGATTTTAACTCTTTTACAATTTTAATATAGAATACTAATTTATTTTGAATAATAATTCATAATAGTGTAACCTATATTTACAGAATTATATAATATAACTATATATATTATATATTTCCTTAAATATTATTTTCTTATATAACTTTCCCATATTAAATAAAAAATTTGTTCTTTATCATAGTGATTAAATGATAGCCAAAATCCAATTTTGATGTGATTTTCTTTATCACTATTATGCAGAAATTAATAGGGCAAAAGAGCAACTTATATTGTTGGGAACAAAGGGCTCATTATTGGTTTGGCAGCTTCCTACCATTGGGCGTAGACCCCTGCTTATCTTTGGCAGTCAACTTTATTTATTTTTTCTCTCCCTCAATTCACATGTGACTCTCACCATAAGAGCTACAACACTTTGTACTCCCAATGCATTGTCTTGCCACCCATTAGACCACCTTGCTCCTCTTAGATGAAGTTAATAGGGGAGCACGCTCCACTTCCCCCATTATAGCTCTCTCTCTCTTTATATATATATATATATATATATATATATATATATATATATATATATATATATATATATATATATATATATATATATATGTATATATATATATATATATATATATATATATAATGTATTTTAGCATTTTAATTTATTTTATTATATACAAAAATTACTCTAGCTCTCAACAGTCAACGGGTGTTTAGATGAATTTGATATGATCCCAAATCATATAATTGCCAATGTGGAACATACAACAATAATAATTACACGACAATGTGATTCTCGTGACAGAAAGATAACCAAATACGAGGAATGATTGAGAATAGGTATAGAGGCATGCCGCTTACACCAAAGAAGAAAACCTGCAATGAAGGAAGATTAATTACGAACAAGAATGGTAGCCTTTCAATAGAACATTGCACAAGAAAGCATGTAAGTTCCCTCAAGAAAACTATTCAAAGATAAGTCAACAAAAGCTAAGCTTGATAAACAATATACAACAGAGAATAGATCAAACTTATTACAACAGCCGACAACAAGAAAATCAAGAAAATAAGAAGAAATAGGAATGGCTCATAAATAAATACCAACCGTCCCGAACGAGCCGATAAAAGACAACAAGCAACTACCAAAGATAATGTAAATCGTTAGATCAGAAAGTAGTTAGGTGCATAGAGAGCTTAGATCCAAGCATAAACAGAAAGTATAAATAGGGATCCAACGCCAAACAGAGGGAATAATCAAGATTTTAAGAAAAGAACTTAGCTCTTCAGTCTTCCCCCTTTCTTCTCTTCTTCCTGCTCAGATTCCTCTCGGGTTTCCTCACCGGAAACCATCGCAATCCACCGGAGAAACCGCCGTTTCTCCGCCGATCCCCGCCGCTGCCCTAACTCTTCGGGAGCTCCTCGACGGCTCGAACTGTCGAGACAAAACAAACAGAAGCGAATTAAAGGTTAGGATAATTCAAAAGCTTCATCCAACGATCAAGAACAGCCGCGCCATTTTCGATCAAAGGTTCAGATCTAATCTCAGAATCACGCGGCGCATAAATCAACACCTGTAATCCACTCACTCCGGTAAGAATCAAGAGCCGCTTGATCAAGAAACAAATCCAAGGGCAGATCAGACCACAAGGCAATCCAACGGCGCAAGATTCAATCCAAAAGAAACCCAATCCGAGTGCTAGCATCCAACGGCTGAATTAAAAAGGCGCAAATCCAACGGATCAGAAAGCAGCCGGGTTCCAACACTCAGAACTGAGTCAACTCAGAACTGAATCAAACTCAAGTTTCACCCAAACAGACCCAATTGGAACAGCAAACAGACCTAATCCAGAAAATTGTTCGTATCAGAATTATTGTATGAGAAGTTATCCTTAAAAATAAATTTTTTATAAGATTTTTTGAAGAGTTGTTAGATTTCACATGGAATAATTCTAGGATGTGGCAAAGAATTGATAGGATTATTTTCAATATATTTTGATTTGACAAAATATCATCTTACTTATGTCGAGCATTTAAGCATGACTTCATCAGATCATGCCCTTTTGCTTCTTACTATTAAATTTTCTCCTAAAAATAATTCTAATGTCTTCACATTTGAAAATTTATGGCTTAAGAGTGTATCCTTTTTTCAAGTTATTGAAAACAATTGGAATCTCCTATTATGTCTAATGATGAGGTTTATGGTATAACTAGACATTAGAATATTTCTCACAAAGCCTTAATAAACTTTTTGAGGATTATCTTCAAATGGCACACCTAAGGTGATTTTTAATGTCACTTTAGTTTTGCTAATGATTTTATAATCTTTATGAATGGATCTTATTGACTTCACTTATAATGGGGTTGACATCCACCACTCCTTTTACCTAGGATTTAATCTAGGCCCTAAACTTTCCTTACTTAGAGCTAAGAAACTTCTAGTAGCTATGGAAACACCAACTCAAAACCTAAAAGACTCACAAAGTTTAATCCTACCGGTAAATCCCAATCTAGATTCGGTGGAATCTAATGACCCCAACTTCAAGCCAAATCTTGTATATCAAACCTAATTGATCATATAATACCCAAAATCTCAAACAATTTTAAACCATATCTAATTAAACAAATTGAACAAGTTAACCCAATATAATCCATTTGGGTCTAAAAGGGCTAAACCCAAAATTCTTTTAAACCATTTTGAAATTTA